>JARHVA010001518.1:1747500-2287500 GCA_037957365.1 Torreya grandis
CAATATAAAATAACTCAATGGTCATGTCTATGTGAGACATGTCCTTTCTTTAATTTAGTCATAGTTTGTGTTTACACGGAATTATTCCTTACCATAGCATCCAATTAGTAAAATCATATGTTTTATCAGCTTGGAGAAGCATCATGTTGTGATAAAAGAATAAAATCTATAGTGTCTATGATTTGGTCATTTAGTTGATAAATAATCTTACCAATAGTAAAAATTATAGTAGTACTTACAATAGCTTTAGTCACTACATCTATGTAAGGGTTGTCTATAATAGGTTTCACACCAGTGTCTCTTACTCATATTTTTGTTCGATCAATTCCATCTACAATTATATATATTTTTAGTGTAGTCTCAAATAGGAGTGCTACTCATACCTAGTAAATTGACTACTAGAGTATAATTTTTAATCCATTTATTTATGTATTTTTATATGAGTTATAGAGATAAATTAATATTCTTATTTATATACATTATAAAACATTTCGATTTTGCATGATTAGATTAAGAGTTGAAATTATTTTAGACTTTATAAATTTGGATAAGATTCTAGTATTATGTGATCTCATCCAAAGATATATATGCATGTCTTTCATATATTATAAATAGGGGAGAATTTTGGCAATTAATGTAAGCAAGGAAAGTTTCTACGATTGTTCTATGAGTTTGTGTGAATATGATATCTCTTCCATTTTTTTATGTTTCATTGGGAGAATTTACATTAAGTTGATGACTATATAATAGGTTATGTATGCTATTTTTAGGGGTAATATTAAAAATTATTTTAGTCTTTCAAGTTCTTTGGTTATAGATCATACTTATTACTTTTTAGTGACATTAGATATTCTCAATGATCTAGCACTAGGCACATCTTTTATTGTGATCACTAAATCTTTGTGTAGTTATTTCCTTCGACTCTTCATTATGTTTGTTGTGTTACATGATTTGAGTTAATATGTATCAAACATTAGTTTGTGACATGTGCTTGGCTTAGTATATTAAGTTAGCTTGGAAGGGTTTAATATCCAATTGGATCATATGACCCCTTATTTTCTCCATTGCCCTTCTCTCCTTTTATCTTTTTTGGACCTATTCACCTTAATTTAGATCCACCCATGCACCTTAAGTAGAATTGATATTTAGAGTTAGATGTATATCATATATCCACCATTTAAGGTTAATAACCAATTTATTCACTACTATTACACCACTAGTTATTTATAAAATTGATACTCATAACTCATTCCTTGGAATGAATCTTTCATCGATACTCAAATGTTAGGGACCTTCTTGTAAGAAACCTTAGTGTGTATAAAACCCACATCAATAGCTATTATCTGGTGCTAGAAGGAGGGTTTAATTCCCTAAATTATTTTAAAATTCATTCAAGTTGTGTAAAATGGATCCACTAGTAATATTAACAAGGTTTAATTTTGATTATGATATACTATTACTATCAACTTTACATTTTCATATAAGGCCCATATCAAATAGGGGTATCCATAGGAGATATATCAATTAACCAAATTCACCAACCCGAGTTAACCAACCTCAATGTTTTAATATGGATTCGTTAGTCAGTTCTACCATCATCATAGCTAGTGCAATACATTATCTACTTAGGAATCTAGAGAAGTATCTTACTTCATTCTCTCATTATAGGGGTGAAATATAGAAGAACACATAAAAACCTTAAAATTTTCTATAGGATTGTTGAATTTGATTTAGGAGGACATTACATACAAAATATTCCCTTTATAATATGTTGCCTATGACTGGTTCCTTAATCTCCTAGAAAATTCAAGTACATCATGGAACCTATGCCATGAAACATTAATTGCATAATTTGGGGAGGTTACTAACCCAAATATAGTATTAAAACACTTTTCTAGTATGAAATGTACCCCAACAATCCAATTAAAGCTTTAAATTCAAGATTTCAAAATATTTATAGATGTGTGGATATTGCATACATACCTATTATTAATTTAGCCCTTGAGATGTATAAAATGCACTAGATAATATGACTATAGTTTTCCTACATAGAGCTTAAAATATCAATAATTTATCATATACTTATGATGAATACATAAATATTAATCAATAGTTGAATCTTCAATTACAATATTTGGCCCCACCTAACATAAATCCAAAATTTTTATCCTTAAATCTCATTATGCATGACAATCAAAATGTCATGGCCAATAATTAGAACTAGGTATTAATCCCATTAAATATAGCATATGATAAACCAAATGAGAAACTAAGATTTATGAATAATCCTACATCTATCTAATTAATATAATCAAAATTAATCCCTAGTCCTAGTAAACACTTCTAACACACATGGTATAGCTTCTGATTCCTTCAAAGCTAAATTGGATGTCATTCGATGTACGATTTAAAATATTATTAATGAGTTTTTAGGAATGAAAAATTTATTAGATAAAACCATAGGGGAAACAACTAATAGGAATTTTACATTCCATAGATATAATAGACCATTCATCAAGTCAAGTAATATTTCAAATACACATCCCAATTTACTACCTAAGATGAATATTATGAGGTCACCCTACCTAAATTGTGTATATTACATAGTGATGCACAACATGGTGAATTATATTTCATAATTTTTTTTACTTATTTTGAGATATTTCAAAAAGAGATTGAAATATATGATATTATCCCAAGTCAACCTCATCCTTCTACATCTAGTGCCTATGATACATATATAACTATAATAGTGTTTGACATACATGACTTCTCATCCCTTATCATGGATGAGAATGAACTAAATCACAACATTAATGATATTTATACTTTCTAAAATTTCTATATAAATAATTATAATCTAAGAAATAATAATCAATAGCTTGTCACAACTTACACATATTCAAACAAGAACATAGTCACTCTTCCTAATCCAAATGCTAATAATATCAACCCCCTCATAAAGGAAATGATTGAAAATAATAGGTTGATACACATAATAATGGTGGATATAACATAATTTAGGACATTAAGAAAATCAAAGCAAACATTACCCTTCATGAGCTAGCTAAGATTATAGGACAAAGTGAATTGTTGCTCAAGGATTTGACTATCAAGCCATCTATTGATAAATCAAAATTTTCACATAAAAACATGGTATTATATAAATATAAAATTAAGGTCCCACCTTTCATGTTGACTGTTAGAATTTTTTGGAAAACTACACATAACTACCTACTTGACTTAAGAGCTTTAGCCAATGTAATGCCAACTAGAATATGTAAGAAGTTAGGATTGACCCTGAATAAATCCAAAAGAGTGGTCCTATAACTAGATAAGTTTATAGTCCCAATTTTTTTGGAACTAATTAATGTATACATGCATATTTATTTTGAACCATGTGTTCAATAGTATGTTGGTATCCTTATAATTGAAATTCCTAAGGATTATGGCCTACTCCTAAGATGTTATTGGTCAAAAATGTTAAATGGATATATGGAAACAAAATTTTCACACATGTGTCCACCATGGAAAGAAGCATCCAATTATATTATAATTGAAAGAGAACCACAAATTAAACATAAAATCATATAATACAATGCTAAAAATGAAATAATTAATTTTGCTTCACCACACATAAGGGTTTACACCTTCAAAATTAAACTTGAGAATAATGAATGAGAATTTGAAGGCCATTAATAATTATGGACCTTATATTTTGATGGTTCTCAATCCAAATAGGGTTCAGACAAAGGTATAACTTTGAGTGATCCCTATGGGAGGTAATACCTTTTTGTATTTATATTAAAAATTAAATGCACTAATAATAGGCCAAATTATGAAGCCTTGATATTAGGGATCTAATTTGTAGTGAAACATATTACCACATCTATTAATGTTTAGATTTTTAGAGCTATTTTTTATCCACGTAAATATATAATATCTAAGCAAGGTGGCATATCTAAAAAATATAAGTATATATCTGGGGACCTGATCAAGTCATTTAAAACTTTTAATAAAAAATTAATCCCAATATATTAAAACTAGACAACATATTCCTTGGTCACCTTTGTAGAAAATGTGGTCCCACTTCAAGAGTCCAAAATGCAAAAAGAATCTATATAATTAGTGTCATGTCCATAATTCCTTGATAATGTTGATGAGTTTTAATAATTTGATAATGACTAGCATACTATATAGTTCATTGGTAATTTTATTACTTTCAAGTCAAAAATCACTGGTGAGACATATTTTGATCTAATGAAAAAAGATGAAGGAGAAGATGATGGAATCACCCAACTAAAATAAAATAAGAAACCAAATGATATGGTCTCCTTGGAATGGGTCTCTGACACGGATCACCAAGTTGAAAAATAAAAATAGTCTAAGGCTAATGAATCTAACTTTACAAATTTGAATTTAGGAATAGATGAACACCCTCAATTGATTAAAATTGATTTAGTTATATCAAATAATAAAATTAGAGGTTGAAAAAATTATTTACTGAATATAAGGATGTGATTTCTTGGACTTATAAAGTCCTAAAAAAATTTAACCCTAGATTTATCACATATAGAATACAACAAAAATAATAACACAAACCTTTTAAACCTAGGCAAATACCAATTAACCCCATTATAATACTTTCATTAAAAAATAAGTCTAGAAATTTATAGATTCTAAAATTATATTTCTAATCAGACATTATACATGGGTGGCCAACTTAGTTCTTTTACAAAATAAAAATGGTGAAATAAAACTGTATGTGGATTTCAAAAACCTTAATCGAGATTCAAAAAATGAAAATTATCCCTTTCCTTCCCTAGATGAATTAATTCAAATAATCAGTGGTTTAGAAATGATGTCTTTTATGGTTACATTTTCAAGCTAAAACCAAGTATAAGTATAAAATGATGATAAAATGACAACTACTTTCACTATTAAATGGGGAACTTTTGCATACAAGGGAATATATTTTAGACTAATCAATGTAGGTTATACCTTCCAACAATCCACCGATTTTGATTTTAAAGGACTCATTTTTTATTACATCATCATTTGAATAGACTATCTAACTAAATTTTCTAAAGATAATGTAGATCATTTTTCCAACTTGCAAACATTGTTCAATAGATGGAAAAGGTATATAATCTCATTGAATATGAAGAAAAGTATTTTTGGAGTCACAAAAGGTAAGTTATTGGGTCATTTTATCACCAAGTAAGGAATTTTAATTGACCTTAAAATAGCTTAATTAATTTTAAAAATTCCATATCCTAACAACAAAAATGAACTCAAGTCTTTTTTTGGAAAGATAAATTTTGTTTGGAAATCCTTTTTAGGATTTGAAGAAATTTTGAAATCATAAAACGTTATGCTAAAATAGGATGCAAAAGTGGAATTTATGGTAGAGGTGATTAAATATTTCCAATATGTTAAAGGTTTTATTAACCAAGCCCTAGTTTTAATCAACTTATATTTTAATAAGGATTTATTCTTATATTCATTTTCATCAGAACATGTTATAGCAATTGTACTTACTTAGAAGGTTACAAGTAGTGAACATACCATACCTATATGAGAATAATATAAAATAAATATATATTACATACTTTATGATTTAAAAACCTATGTATTCTTTGATCAATGTAGTGAATAAATTTAGGGACTATATTCTTTGCAATAGGACATATGTCATTGTCCTAGATCTATCCACCAAGCTTACACTTGGACAAAATGAGTTTGTTGAAATAAAATGTAATTGGATAACCAAATTATAATAATTATACTTAAAAATTAGGCCTACTAAAATGTTATGAGGCCAATCTATTATTCATCTAATGGAATATATTGATCCACACATCTCCATTGATTAGGTTAATTAGTCTTAGATAAATGGAGGTGACTGGTATGCCCATATCATTCACTACCTACTTATAAGTGCATTCCATCTTAAATTAAATAGAGAACAAAGATGAGAAATAAATATCAAATTATCACACTATATGATCAAGAAAGGATATTTTATTGAAATACTTATGAAGTAATTTATTTGAGATACATTTCTAGAGAAGAAGTTTTGGACATCCTTAATAATATTCACCATAAGATAGGTAAAAAACACCCTTTATGGAATTATAAAACACATAAAATCCTAAATTTGGGTTTTTAATATCCTACCATTTTTAAGGGCACACATAATCATGTCAAAAATTTCCACCAATGTCAAGTATTTTGAAAAATGAAATTCCATGTTGCCATGCCTCTATAGCCTATAATTGAAGGATGACCTTTTTCACAATGGGGTATATAATTTTCAAGAGTTATAAACCCAAGTTCATTAGTTGGACACAAAATACTATTAATAGTTGCAAACTATTACATAATATGGATTGAGCTTGTAGTAATAAAAAAAATTATAGCATAGGATGTAATTAGATTTATTGAACAAAATATTATAATCAAGTTTGGAACTTTAGTTTATTTGGTGTGTGATAATGATCCTAATTTTAAATCTATAAAATTTATTAAGTGGGATTATAATAAGTAAATTACCATTATGTTTTCTTCAATTTATTACCCATGAGGTAATGGAGTTTCTAAATAACCAATAAGAATTTGATTAATGCCATAAAGAAACCAATAGAAGACAAACTAAGATAATAATACTTGTTGAAATATGCATTATGGGTAGATATAACTAGACATATGCAGGCTCTAAAATCTCCATACTTTTTTTTAGTATATAGACAAAAACCTATCTTCCCCATTAATATCAAGTTTCCAACATATTAGTTTATAAAAGAGCACATGGAAGATGATTAAATAATTAAATTGTGATTACTACACATAGTTTAAATGGAGGATGCACTTATAGAAGCTTTATAAAATTTTAGAAAACACCAATACATTGTCAAAATATGGTTTGACAAAATATCAAAGATCAAAATTTTAAAAATTTGAGATCTATTTTTTGAATATGTAAAGTGCATAAAAATAAAGGACAACATGATAAGTTCACTCCACTATGGATTGGAACGTATTAGATCTCTAAAATTTTGAGTAACAATGTTTTTTCATATAAAATATCTCCAAGGTAAAGACTTAAATTTTCTCACTAATGGATAGTTATCAAAATATTATTTAATAGATACTCCAACTAATAACATCTCAAAATGAATGTGAGTTTTGATTTAGTAGTAGGAGTAGATTGGATTTCCTACTTTCCTAGATTGGTTTTCTTTATTTTCTAAATTAGATTTCTTACTTTCTTGGATTATATTTATTATTTTCTTAGGTTAGTAAATAAGGTCATTTAGACCTGTTGTAGACACATTTCCAAATCTTTTTCTAGAATGTTTTTAGTCATACCCAAAGGTATGCATGGGAGGTATGTATCATAACTAAATGGAATGTTTTATTTGGATTGAATAAATTTATCAAATTTTTGAAATTTACATTTGTATTTTCATGAAAATTTTATAAAATCTTCTCATTTTGAAAGATCAATTAGATATTTACATTCTTAAAACTTGTTTAAAGGATAACCAACATTGCTAAAGATAAAATATGAGTGAAATTTGTATTTTAAAATAAATTGTCTTCCCATATATCTAGCCAAAGGTGGTTCCCAACCCTTCTTCCAATAAGTTTATAAAATATATATTTAAAAAACTCATGAAAGAGGGGTGATTAAAATAATATATATTAGGACCATAGATGCCTGGTTAGTAATAGATAAATTCTTAGAGTGGAATCAAAGGTATCTCTATCAAGGCTATGGATGAATATATAGTAGTAGAGTAATGTCCAAATTATCATATACATGCATTTAAAATTTAAAATAACATAAGAGAAGAAAGATTAAGAGACCTAAACTTTTGTCTAGTCTTTGTTAAAAATCTCATGACAAGGGGATTTTTTTTAACAAAATCACATGTAACCTGATAAATGAGGAGGGTTAGTATGTTGCATGACTATATTGAAGTCTCTTTTATATCTCTATTTTATTTATTTTATGTTTATAAAGTTTGAAGTTTTGTACGATTGTTGAACCAAAAATTATAAATTCTCAAATACTAAGGAGTATTTCCCTTTTGAGTCACCATTTTTTGTGACCAACATGCCCAATTTATTAAAAAAAAAATAGAGACCCATTTTTACTAAAAATATTATGTTTGTCCCTAATAAATACATGAATTTGTCCTAAAATTATTTCATATTAAAGCCTAATTACTATTATTTATTATTTATTTTATGAATTTTTGATTGAAATCAGGATATTAATTTTATTTTATGTTTCTATTTTTGATTTATTTAACTAACCTAACTAATAATTATTTTCTAAGTTTATTAATTATGCACTTTACAAGTTAGTTTATTATCAAAAAATTTTATCATTCATTAAAGTCTCATTTACTATCGATGACTATTCAAACTATCAAGATTTAAGTACCCCAATTGAATGATATCATGCCATGTATCATAAATTCATTACATCTAAAGGATAGATCAATGTTACAATTCTCACAGCCATGCAACCAACTGACTAAATGAGATTATGCCAAGTATCACTACCTCATTTCATTATAGGCCTTTGATGGAAAACAAAGTTATGAAATCTAGTGACTAGCTAACTAAGCAATATCACACTACATGTCTCCATCTTGCCTCATTACACATCTTAGACCAAAATCAAGGTCTAGTGACCATCCAAGCAAGAGAGATTGATCCATGTGTTTTAATATCATTTGATAAAATTCTTAGAGATAGAAGGATAAAATTAAAGAATAGTTGACCATACAACTTAGTGATATCATGCCACATGTTAACATCTCATTTCATATAATATAATAACTAAAATGATGAGATACAATTCAAGTGATTTAAAAATAGAGTGCCACATAGAATCCTATATATAGATAACTTCCACATGAATATTACAAAAAGTTAGTTTTCATGTGTTATGTCATATATCATCACCTCACCACTCCATATATTGACAAACCCAAAGATTTGATGACAATAAAAAACTAATCAACCAATCATAAATAATCCATGCACTTTACAATGACATAATTAGCCAGAGATAAATAAGAGTAAAAGTACATGATTCAATGATATAGTGACTACTATAAAAGGGCCAAAGCATATCAAAAGTTAAAATAGATGACTAAGTATTTAAAAATAATGATGAAGAACCATGTGTCAAGTAAACCTTCTAAATTTTATGTCTTAAAATTGAATTCAAATTTGATGGATGGATGATAACTACCATTACCCTACAATTAATTCTCACACATGAAGCTTTCAATCATTGAATTTACAAGATAGGTAAAAGTATTATATGTTATGTTCCTAGGTCAAATAAAATTACATTTTCCAATTTCCAAACTATAACTACTATCAAGAGTTTTATAGTGTCTAAAATCCATAGATTTCAAAATTAAGATAGAACATGAGTCATTCAATATTGGAGGCTAAAAATTAGGAACCCACTCCTCCTTCAATGTTCTAATTTGGGACTAAGTAGGAATTTAAAGATAAATAATTCAAAAAAACAACTTTATAAAGATCATTCATGTATTATTCTACAATATATACAAAGGTCAAGGTTATTTGTCCTTATAAGAATAAAGATGACTTTTCCCTAGATCAAAAGGAGTACATATATTACCTATTAGAAATCACAAGTATCAAATTCCAAAAAGTGATGGTCAAACCAAAGGTATTCCCTCATACTAACTTAGTGTTTAATTTTTTTTACAACAAGAACTTGCACAAGAGGTATCTTCAATAAAAATAACACACACAACTTACAACTTATGTAACCAGTCTAACATTTGAAGAATTATATGGGCTACTACAACCAAAAATACCATATGATTAGATAAAATTTAATAAGGATGTTATAGATGTTTATGTAAGAATTATAAAATCTTAAATGTCTATGAGGATCACTCATATGGTCTAATTTGATTCATATATATATATATATATACATATATATATATATATATATATATGTATATGTATATATATATATATACACACATATATACATATATATATATATGTATATATATATATATTTGTATGTATATATATGTATGTATGTATGTATACACACACACACACACACACACACACACACACACACACACACACACACACACACACACACACATAGGATTTGAAAAGAGGAAAATAACTATGGACAAGTTGGGAAACTTCAAGAAAAGGAGGAAATAGAAGAATAAAATGATGATTAGTTGAGGGAAAGGATTATTTAAAATGTCCCAAATCCAAATTAGGTGAATTAAAATACTCTATACATAGGGGAACCTCTCATACCAAAGGCCACAGACATATTCATTCTAGTGGTTAAAATAGTATTGGCACCTCTGGCTCTAGTAATAAGTCATTCCCATTCTCCTCCTCCATCATGGGTGATATCCAACCTTTTTGTAGGTAAATTATGTGATAATTTATCTTCCTACCTCCCTAAAAACTGTTATTAACATAGAACAAGAGGAGATAAAAAAACCTTTAGATGAGCCAAAAAAATAAGGGGATTTAGAAGTGAACTATGGAGGGAACCCAAAGGAAGAAATAGCATTGAATATATTTCAGAAGCTAACTTTATTGATAATTTTTTGGACATCAAGTCCTAGTCCTCCTCGTACTCAAGGTATAGGACAATAACAATTTCAAGAAAAATATCAAGATCCTAATGTGGATAAAGAGGCAAATCAAGTGACTATGACAATTATCAATATGATGGTCACATAAACTAATTAAATTATTCCATATATGGTCACTTTAGTAGCTTCTCCATAGAAATTAGCATATATCACCATTTGCCATGTTTCAACAACAACTCTCTCAAGTGACACAACTTATTAGGGTTCAAATGGCATTGCACATACTAAAACTTGAGATTATCTAACCACTAATGATCTCATTATTAATCATATGACTATTTTTCATACATAAATTGATAAATTTATGAAAAATATAATATACAATATCATTACATATCCAATTATTTCCATGCTTTACTTAGACACCACATTTACCAACCCATATTTTGAGGATCTTATATCCTAAATAAGTTATTCCACACACCCCATGTAGGCCCATTTCTTTATCTAAATAATTGTATATATTACATATGGTCTCTTAATATATGCAATAAATGTTTCAATATAGGAGTCTTTTTATCTCACCAAGTATGTCTATAGGAACCCTCCACAAACTAATATTTCCAAGGAGAGGTTTCTCATTTGACATTTTACTTAAATTTTCACACCTCCCCATTCTACTCCATCTCCATCTATTATCATTCATCCTCCTAACATTCCTCCATATCCTTCTATTATCATTCCTCCACCATAAATAACTCTACTCGTCACCTATCGGACCTATCCTAAAGAATTGTTAGTGACTCCTGCATGGATATAGTATATGCAATAAAAATAATCAGCTAGACAAGATATGGAAATCACTAAGGATCCTAAATTCTCCATAGATTTTAATGAATATTTAAATAAAATCAAAAGGGTGAGGATAAGAACAATAATCATAGGAGGAAATCCTACTAATTTTTTAATAGAATATAACTCTTCTCGTTAATAAGGAAAAGGAGAACTATACTTGAGCAAGAGGATGAGTTTCATGAAGATTGTATTTCCATGGTAGATGTTACGTGATGATTTTTGAAGAAAATGTTTTATGGGATAAAAAATTAATAAGATATTAGAGTCATAAGGAAGAGTATAACATCTAAAACATATAGTGGACAATGTGAATAGCTTAGCCAAAACCCTCTATAACATAGTATGCTCTATCTGATAGTCAAGGGTAGAATCATAACAATATTATAATAATGTGGTAAAATTTTATGAATATATGAGCCAAACTAAATTTTATCAATAGATCAGTAAGTAAAAAGTAATGCCAACATCTCAATTTATTGTAGCTCCCACATATTGCTTTATCTTAGCATATGTAACTGGTAAGAGAAGTTAAAAAATGGAATGACATAAATAGATGTAGGAGTTGGTTAAGGAACTAAAAAACCAAGAATATAAATCCATCCAAATTATGGGAGACATGCACATAAATGTCATAGACATACCACTAGAACATATTATAACTAATCCATTTTTTATATCTTATTATAGATGGTTACTAATAAATTTAGAGTAGAGGTTGAGAGAATAGTTTTTAGAAGTAGTAACCAAGTAATTCAGTTGATCAATTTTTATATAGACAAGGTAGAATAGTCAAAATTCTTGAGTACCTATTTTATATCCTTAATGGAGTTTCATAGGAAACTAATTAATAAGATCCTAATTTTATCTAAGCTTCCTATCACCAATTTTAAAGCTATTGAACTAGACTTTACATCATGTATGGTTGAATATGAAAATATAAAATAATAGAGATGGCTGGCTACTCAAGTGGGAGATTCAATTTCATTATCTTTAGTTTTGATGACCATGTCTTCTTATCCTAAGTATACTATAATGTACACTCCAATAGGTTCTATATTTATGACCCTAACTCTATTCTAGCTCCTTTGTAGGCTCATCTAGGACATAACTATATAGTACCTCTAATTACTTTATTCATTAAAACTATGCAAGGGTTGTCTGTAATAGGTCCCACAGTACTAACCCCTACTCCTATTTTTTGTCAATAAATTCCAACCATAATTAAATCTAGTTCAAGTGTAATTTCAACTAGCAGTGTTTTTAATACCCAATAAATTGATTACTAGAGTTTATTTCTGACCATGTCATTTATCAATTTATACATGAGTATAGATTTAAATTAATATTCTTATTTATAAACATTGTAAAACTTGTAGAGTCTACATGATTAAATTAAGATTTGATCTTATTTTAGACCTGATAAATTTGGACAAGCTTTGAGGATGATGTAGTCCCATCCAAAGCTATATATGCATGTTTTTCTATCTATTTTAAAGGGAAGAGAATTTTAGAAATTAATGAAAGTAAGGAAAGTTTATATGATTATTCTGTGAGTTTGTGGGAATGTTTTTATTCTATTTTTATATGTTTCATTGGGGAAATATACATTAAATTGATGAATATGTAATGGGCTGTGTATGTTATTTTTAGGGGTAAGATTGAACATTCTATTATTATTTTTGGTTCTTTGGTTATATATCATACTTATTACTTTTTAGTTACAATGAATATGCTCAATGATCTAGTACCATGGACAACTTTGATTATGATCACTAAATATTTTTATAGTTATTTCCTTAGACTTTCATTGTGTTTGTTTTGTTTTGTGCCTTTAGGTTATCTATAGTATACATTGGTTTATGACATGTGTTTGGCCTAGTATAGTAGGTTAGCTTGGAAGGGTTTAATCTCCAATTGGATCATAAGACCCATTATTTTCTGAATTATCATTCCCTTATTTTATGTTATGTTAGACATGTTCACCTTAATTTAGATCCACCCATCCATTCTTACATCCCAATTTGCTCACTAAACTTGATTTGCTTATTAAACAAATATTAATGGGGTTAATGTTGTTTAATTAATGTTATATATTTTTTTCATTTATGCTAATGTATGGATAGACATATAATGATTATTTTGTGTGACTCATTACTTATTGGTTAGTTTTACATGAGTTTTATATACATGTGGATTATGCCCATTCAATATTATTATGCTTTGGCATCATTTTTATTGATTATCATTGTTATGGGCTAACTAATATTTATATTTGTGAGGTGGATTTAGGAGAAATTCCACTCTCCATATAAATATGGAGGGAGTGTATCATTAGGGAGGGTGATACAAATGATTATATTTGAGGTGGAGAGATTCAATTGGGAACCCTACACACATCACATAGTACAAATAAATGCATGATTGTTTGTTATTGTATAGTTATGTGATTGATTTAATTTAAGTTGTGTTTGGTTATTTCATGCTTGATCATGTTGATTTGGTTTTTATTAGTGATTAAATTTTATTTTGGTCTTTGTTGCAGTTGTTACTATGTTATAATGTTATGATGTTGTTGACATTATGGGGTATGATAATTATATATGTCTTTAGATGACTACACTTGTGAATTGTTGAAAACATAACTCCATATAGGCATGTACATGTAAGAATTCAATAAAAAAAATATTTTCATTAAGTATTTATAAATCAAATATAAATAAATTAAATTTGTAGATCATTTAACAAATTGATTTTATAAACATTGTATAACCTATACCCTACGTGAAGGTGACTATGGTGGTACCTACGGTGACATAGTTTTTGACTAACCAAGGGGTTAAACTAAGTATGGAACATTTTTTTAAATGTTTAAAATTGTTAAATGCATTCAAATTATTATTAACATAATTATTATGTTGATTGACAAAATGCATTTGTCAACCCTAATTAGGAGTCATCAGTTGGTTTTGTTTCACTTGGTCAAGCCATATAACTTGGGAGGTTAGGCTTTGAATATGAGTTGAGTTGGGGATAGTAGGTGAATATGTGGTTTTAGTGGTCAAAGATGTGAGGTGTTGAGGCATGCTAGGAAATTACAGTGTTATTATGAGTCATTATTAGAAATTAATAGTTTTATAAGGGTTTTCCATGAATTTAGGGTTTTTTTGTGGCATGTAAATGGATATGGAAATAATAAAAGATGATGAGTTTTTTAGAATGTAAGTAATCTATGGTTGACAAAGAGAAGATATAATAAAAAAAGAGTAAAATATTCATTAGGTGCACTAAAGAGGTAGGGTTTTTTATTTTGTTTATCCTACATATCTATGTTAATGTCATTCTGGTCATTAAGGAAGATTAAATGGATTTTATTCCAATTTTCTTTGTTTAAAATGGAACTAAGAATTTGACCATATGGGAAGAGAAATCTCCCCACATAATAGAATCACTAGTTTAGTAAAGGAAAACATGAGCATAGACATGTAGGATATTATGAACAAAAAGGAAATATCATGAATGATTATTATGACTATATTTTTATTTATTTTATATTTGGAATGACTATGTATTATAATCATGATGAAATGACTATGTATGATGACTAGAATGGGATGGATAGGAGATAACATGTATTGCTTATTTAGCTAGGGTAACATGAATGAATGGGGGTTTTTAATTTCATTTGGTTATATAGATGATTGTGTGTTATTTTTGTTGTCATACGGTTGTGTATTAGTAAATAGTGAATGGCTTAGAAACATTATTTTGTATTTTGGGTTTGTTTGGTTTTTAGAACATAAACTAGGTTTTAGTGATCATAATATGGTTGTGTTATTGTTTCATTATTACTTTTAATGGTTGTGTGTTTTATTTTAAATGGGTTTTGATTTTATAAGGTCTATAGACATTTGTGTGAAAATATAGTTAGTTATTTACCACTGGGATATGATTATTTTGCAATAGATAGTTGCAAATGTTATTTAGTTGTATGGTTTATGGATTTGGACTTTAACCCATGATAGTAATAGGATTATATATGGGTTTTATTGTTTATAAGACTATTCAATAGGAGAACTAGGTTAGTTTGTTTAAACTTATGGCTAGTGAGTTAATATAAACCATAAGGTTTAGTGCGTATAACAGATTGAGTTGATATTGAAACCATAGGGTTTGGTATGTATAAAAGGATTTATTTGTTATTTTTAATAGTTTTTATAAGAAAAAATATTATTTTTTTATTAGTTGTGTTGATTATATGTTGAGTACTATTGGTTTGATAGAGTATATAAATTGTTATTGTAGTTGATCATTATATGCATATGCATATACATATACATATAATGATCAACTACAATAATAATTTATATTACTCTATCAAACCAATATTACTCAACATATAATCAACACAACTAATCAAAAACTAATAGTTTTTCTTATAAAAACTATTAAAAATAACAAATAAATCCTTTTATACATACCAAACCCTATGGTTTCAATATCAACTCAATCTGTTATACATACTAAACCTTACGGTTTATATTAACTCACTATACATACATACATATATATATATATACATATATATATATATATACATATATATATATACATATACATATATATATATATATACATATATATATATATACATATATATATATATATATATACATATATATATATATATATGTATATATATATATATATATATATATGCATATGCATATACATATACATATAATGATCAACTACAATAATAATTTATATTACTCTATCAAACCAATATTACTCAACATATAATCAACACAACTAATCAAAAAATAATAGTCTTTCTTATAAAAACTATCAAAAATAACAAATAAATCCATTTATACATACCAAACCCTATGGTTTCAATATCAACTCAATCTGTTATACATACTAAACCTTACGGTTTATATCAACTCACTATACACACACACACACACACACACACACACACACACACACACACACACACACACACACATGTATGTATGTATGTATATGTATATGTATATGTATGTATGTATATATGTATGTATACACACACACATGTATATATATGTATGTATGTATGTATACAGATGAGTATGAAGACAAGGGCATCAATTATCAGTTGAATTGTTTCATAATGTTAATTAGTTGTGTGTGATACAATTAGATGAATGATTGAAAGATGTTTGACTAGCTATGCTAGATATATGAACCAAACTGAGCTTAAACATTTTTAAAATAGTTGAAGTTAATTATTTTTAGGGACATGGATGTTTGATTTACAGGAAAAAATTCATGTTGAATATTTTGATTGATTAAATGTATCATAGGGTACACAATTGAATATTTCAAATTTTGAGTTTTGTGTTTAAAGTATTTAATTGGATCTTTAGGTGATGTGTGGTGTTGATGTGAATTATATTTTGGTTTAAAATTGAGTTAATGTTTCTTAAATTTGGATTTTAGGATGAAATATTAATCTTGAAACACACACACACATATGGATTATACATAAAGATATTACATTATTCTTTATGAATAGTTCATAAAAATGTATAAACGTATTTATAATTAATACTTAAAGATTATATGCATAGATGTGTATAGATGGGTGTGTGTGTGTGTGTGTGTGTGTGTGTGTGTGTGTGTGTGTGTGTGTGTGTGTGTGTAATTCCATTAAGAACTAAGCATTATATATATATATATATATATATATATATATATATATATATATATATATATATATATATATATATATATGCAGATAATTTAGAAAGTAGATAAATGTTTGTATATAGTGAATAAATGTGTTCATATGGAAATTGTGATGTATTTCATTGTTTTATAATATGTTTGATCAATTATTAATTGAATGGAAATAATTAATTTCTATTTATAACAAATAAGCATTATGTTTATTGTATTTGTATAATAGTTTGGGATTTAAGGTGAAATTCTTGAATTATGTTTACTTTTATTATAATGCCTAGGGAAAAAGGGTGTTTTACATAAAATGGGTAAATACTTAAGTATTATATATAATATTAGAAATATAATAATTTTAATATTGTCTTATTGGAAATAGATAATAGGTTGTATTGGAACTTAAGAAATATGACAACAATTTTTTTGTTTTTATTATGTTACATGTAATTATTTCATGTTGCTTATTTTGCATTTAAAATACTATGCTATTGTTATTTAAGCTATGTGATAATTCCATGGAAATCTTGTATATGACTTATTTATTAAATTATGGTGTTAATGGCACTAAGGAAATAATATTGTGAGAAGGGTTTCATGAATTTATTTAGAGTCATTAATACATGGAATAAATGAAATTCGATCGAGTTTATGTGCGAATATGATTGATCTACGTGATGATTAAACTATATGAAAAATTTAGCCAAATTAATATTTATAGCTAAAAATTATCATCTCACCTATTTAATTAATAAACATGTATGCATGATGTCATTTTAGAATAGAATTATTTATGATATGTTGTATATAGTGAATATCATACAACACATGGGTTATAGTTTACTTCTCTATACTAGCACCATTATCATCTGATCATCTATGAAGGGATGTCCATTATTTAGTTGATAAATTATGTGGGGGATCTATGGTCTGTGGTTGCTATGGAAAAGCACTCTGTGATGCTCTCCCTCTCCTCTAGCAATCAGTCGATAGAGAGTTTTACTCATGATTACATTATATATATTGATGAGGTTGTGGATACTCATTTTTTCCATGGAAAAATATATGTATTTAGATTCAATATGATGTAAAATTTTTTATTATTGTAATTTTATAACCATTATTTGGCTTCTCTTATTGTATAAATTTATTATATAAACTTTCATTAGTTGGCTAAGATATTATTCAACATATATATAATTTGTGTAGATTGAAATTGTAATACTATTTTATGTTGTTAATTTAATCATTATATAAATGGATCATAACAATTTATTTAAACAATATTAATTTAGTTAAATGTCAATTGTCTTATCTTAATTGAGAATAATTTGTTTTAGATTATTAAATTTATTTAAAAAAATTATTGTTATTAGGTTAAACCTAGTGGGGTTTTAACATCCATCTCAAGTAGAATTTATATTTAGAGTTAGACATTCATTTTATTTGAACCATCTAAGGTTAATAACCAATTTTATCATTGTAATTCCACCATGTAGGTATTTATAAACTAGAACCTACAACTTGTGCCTTAGAGATAATATTTCACTGATCCCTAAATGTTGGGGACCTTATCATAAGAATGTTTGTTGTGCATATAGATCACATCAATAAAATCCTATATAATTAAATGCATATGCATGGGAATATAAAAAATAGTTAAAAATGAATGTATATGCATAACATTATATATCATGGGCACAAATTTAGGGGGCATGATTTTTATTCATGCTCATAATTCTTCAAATTTGAAAGTTGCAAAATTCAAAGGTTTAAGGTTGTAAAAAGGCATGATACTTTTTCATGCACATTTTCAGAGTTTATATTTCAAAATAAAAATACTAATTTCAATTAAATTATATGATTAATGTATCCATGATGGGGACATGAATATTCTTCATTCACTTTTGATTGTGAAAAAAAAATCTATATCCATTTGTAGTAGTGTGGTTTGAATCTTTTTGGGTAATGTATGTTGAGGTTATGCAATGCTCAATGAACATGATATTAATTATAGTGAACCTATTGTGGGGTTCCATATTTTTTTGTCTAATTTAAATTCAATTATAGTGACACTCAAAGGCCTTAACATCACTTATAGAGAACCCGTCATGGTTCCACATTTTTGTATTAGTGCATTGGGTATTATTCCTTATTCATGAGGGTTAGAATATTTCATCTTTCCAAATCAAGAGATTGATTATTTTTTTATATTGGGGAATTATCAAATCTCATTTTTCCATTGGATAAAATTATCCAAGTGATTCAAAAAAGGGACAGAGTTCCCGATCATCAGTAATAAGTTACAAGGAAAATCTGGTTTCACCTACATACAAGTTTTCTCCTTTCTTGCTCTCTTTTCAAATTTTAAATTTTTCAAAAGTTCAAGATTTTTCAAATTTCAAATGAAAAAAATGACTAATTCATAATCTATTGTAGTGTTTTACAAATTTTAGTGCCTTGTACAATTTAAGTATCCACTCATAGTAAAAGTGTGTTGTACACACTCAAGTTCAATTCAATTTCCCTTAATTTAGTAATTTTATTACTAAAATAAAGGATAGGAGGAATATAGACACATAAATATATTCATAGTTACTTTAAAATACTAATTATTGACACATCCTAAACCACAAGACTTATACATAGTTGCATGACTCTAATTCGCCATTACTGTAAGCCATTTATTCATATGTGGGCTCAACCCTTTGTTTGACATTAATAATATATAAAATTTATAGTTTAAAATTCTTAATATACTTAAAATAATATTCTTATTATATCCAATAAAGTACAATTATCCTTGATCATTTTAGACTGTACTAGGTACAAAGTAGCACTCTATGCTCCTATCCACTTACAACTATCGCATCCCATGCTAAATAATGATTACTTTCCAAAACTAATAATATTATTTTGTATATTCCACATGTTTCACATGGTCAAATAAATTAAATTTTCAAAAGTTTTTTATATAAATACATGTCTATGGTCTTTCATTTACACCATTTAGCATTCACTTCTCTCAAGCTTACACACTATTTCACATTTAGAAAATATGTCGTGATATTCTCAAATTCCATATCATTCATAAAGATAATCCCTAATCCAAGTCAATAAAATTATAAATCAAGTCAATAGATATTGTTTTCAAGTATAAAATCAATTTTTATATTTACATACATATAGTCAAAATATAAAACTACACATTCACTCTATGTGGGATAAATATGTGGGCTTGATTTCCTTCTTCTGGGTATTGGATATGTAGGTAATAATCAATCATAAATGGGGTGATTGAAGTAAGATCAACCCATTACACTCCCATATTTTTTTCAATAAATAAAATTTACCTTAGGGTTTTAAATAAAATAGAAGAGAAACAATTATTTCTACATGGCATAATTGAAAGTGTGATATTTGAGATTACTCAATAGACATAGTGCACTAGGTGCAATGGTATATTTTAAAGCACATTAAAAAAATATAATTCTATAGTTAATATAATCAAATTCACTAAACTATTTTACACTTATAGTAGTTATGTTTCTAAAAATATCATTTTTTTCTACCTCTGATCTGCCATTTTTAGAATTTTGCTTTCTCCATCTTTTGATGTCAACCACCTTTCACAGTCAATTGGGAAAAAAATTTAGTTAGCAGAATTGAATACATTTATCTATATTCCACCTAAAATGTACCTATCCAAATTATGTTTTTATTTTTTTCCCTAATTATGAGCATGCACCATCACCTCTTCTTTCGGTTTCCATTTACAAACAGTCATAACAGTCAATAAATTCTATGTGCAAGATAAGTAAATCTCTTTTAAGTGTTTTTCATAAATAGAAATTTTACATATTTAGATTAAAAATCATAATTTTTTAATATTTTACATAATTAGCATTTTGACATTTTCCAATGATACACTTATTAAAACCAAATACAATTTATTATGTTTTATCAAAAATAAGGTAAAAAAAATCACTATTAATTATTTTATCTCTTGAAATGGAAATATATATTTTTAATTTTGTAAGGTTAAAATATGGATTTTAAAGGGTCATGTTACCATTACAACATTGATGTATATTCAACATAAAATATATAAAACATATATAACATAAAATCATCATAGGCTTAAAAATGGCAAGGCTAGCTTCAATTAAAAAGACAGTAAACCATTACAAATTAACCACCAAACTTCAACAACAATATTCCATATAAAAAAACCAATGACATATCTAACAATAAGGTAGAGTATTAAGGGTAAGACTCCTCTAAATATGAGTATTCAACTAATTTTTTGGTTTTCATATTATTACTATCATCTTTTTGGAGATGGCCCTGAGTTCTCTTGTTAGGCCCCTCTGTAGAGTCCTTGCTTTAATTTTCTTCCTCTAAAGAAAATTTTTACTATTTATTTTTACCATGATTTTTCTTATATAATTCATTTAGGTATTTATCACTCTTATCTTATTTCCTTTTCTTACTTGGGGTAACCTCCCCCACCACCCCCTTATAATTTCCTTCACTTCCTCTTCTTATCTTCTATGAAAGATTGATATTTTATATTGGATGACCATCAATTGGTACCTCAAATTATTCATTTCCTATATCATCTCAATTCATATACATTTTTGCATGGAAATTTTTGTCTCCATCTTTTCCATGCTCACTTCAAATTCCAAGATTTGTTTTGCTCTTGGGGTTAGGGGATTAGATATTTTCCTTTCCTTAATGATCCTCCCTTTACCTCTTGGGGTGGTCATAAGGGTATCCTATGACTTTTTCAATAGATATTTCACCTTTAATTTTCCTTTATTCTTATCATATTTCTCAATAGGGGTGGTGGACCTATCAAAGGAATCAGGCTTCTGAGATTTTGTATAATCATCATCTTCTTGAGTTCCATTTTCCTCCTCGACACTATATTTTGACTCTTCCTCACCACTATTCACTTCAATGGCTTAAAACACATATTTTACCCACAAGAGATCACCCCTTTTTAAAATAAAAAAGATGAGGCCCTGATGGAATAAATCAGTGGAAGGTTTTGAATTGTAGGAAGTCATAGTGGCCTCCATCTATTTCAACAAGAAATAAGCTAGACTAATTTTGTGACCTTTAAAGTAATTTATAAGAAAAAAATGTTGGTATAAAATGACTATGTAATTACCCTCTAATGTGATTTATTTAATGATCCAATGGTAAATTTCTACCCATTTCCTCAATAGCTCCACTTTGGGAAAACCTTTCTACTTAGGGATGATTGGCTTATCAATTCTGAATAAAGTCTTAATCAATTCATCCCTATGTTTTTTGTCCTTAAAATCCTTATTTACCTCATAATCCATGCCCTTTACCTCACTAATTATTTCCTTAGTAATTGTTATCTACATGCGTCTCATTATGACTACTCCTTCCTCTCATCCCCTTATGAAATCCTTGGAAATGATAGATATAGATCTGATAATTTTGATCATGAAATTTATAATCCCTCCCTTCAAGAGTTTACACCACATAATCAGGTCTTCCTTGGATTTAGTGTAAAAAATGGGTTCAATTTTATCACGATCACCTCCCATAGGTACACATTTTTTCCTCTTTGGGGACTTATTTGAATGTAGCTTTGACTTGAATTTATCTCATTCAAAATATAGTGTGACTAGTGTATTAATGATGGTGACACTTAGTCTTTTTATCCCACACTTGGAGCTTATTTTCCTCACCTTATAATGAGTAATTATATCATTTCATGAGGTTTTATAGGCTATGACACTTTTCATTTATTACTAGCCACCACTGGATTGCCCTCCCTCCCATGGGTTTTGAATCTTTCCACATCATTCAAAATGATTGTGATTACATGGCTTGGTAGTTATTTTAACTTTGACCATTAGTTAAAATAGAGGCTAAGAACACCAATATTGGCCATGTTATCCACTAGTTTGTTTCCTTGTCTATAAATATATGATATTGAGACTTTTTTGAATTATTGTAGGATCCTTTTGGCATTCTACATTTCTCTTTATATATACCATAAGTATATATTTTTAACCAATAAGTAATTGATGATGTTTAAATATTCCCCTTTGATAGTGAGATATTTAATTTTAATCCTAGTTTCTAACTAGATGCCTTAGAAGGATGATGTGGCTTCATCATCATGATTTTTTTGCACTCATATTGGACCAACATAGGCCACCATCACTATATATTTAGATTTATTGATGATCCCTCCTCTACCAACTAAACCTTGTCTTACTTTTGTTATCCCAACAAAGTTTAGTTTTAGCCAAAGTATAATCAATTTGGCTCACATAACCTATGATCTATCCACTGTCAAGGGTTGGTCACTCACTAAAGAGGAAATCTAATAATTTTTGAAGAGGGGGTGACCAAAATGGAAGGGGGGAGATTGATTTTGGGTGTGAACATCTCCCAATTTTCTTTGATGGCTTCAAAAATCCTCTAGATATTACCTATCTAATAGATAGCTTTATTTTCAAAAATATAGTTGTTCCTACACTTTCATATGCCTTAAAAGAGGTGGGGAAGAGCTAAGTGCAAAAATAAATCAAAAAATGAATTTATTAAGGGTGTTTCCATTGTTTAATGATATTGAGGATAGATTTTGACCTGGTCCAAGAAAACTTGAATTTATACAAGAAAAAGTCTAGAGTTTCAGAGGTAAAATGGCATTCCAAGGACAAATGATAAAATATTATTCATTACATTCTCACAAAACACACCTATTAGGATTGGGAATTACCCTTTTGATGAGTTTATCAATCATGAGAAGATTATTTTGAGCATCTAATTAGAATAAAATTATAATCTTTAGGGTGAGGTTTTTGGTCCACATTTCTTTATAGGTAAATCCATTATCTTCCAGATCTAGGTTAACTAGATACCCTAACTTGATCAAGAATTATCCACTAGTCTCCATATACTAGATAAGCTCATATTTTTGGGGTAATAGACTAATGTGACTATGTTGGATATATTGGTTGAGGGTTAGGATGGTCTAAGAAGTAACTTCATTATATTCTTCCTTCTGTGGTAGTTTCTAACTCCTTTTGTTTTTAGAAATATTATCACCTTGGAAATAAAATGTAATATGATTATGTGTCTCATCTAGTGTTGTATCCATTTATTTTTAAAAAGGTGTTCCTAATACTAAATTATATTAAATTAAAGTGAGCTCAACATGAAAATTAGTAAAACATATCTTTGAACCTATAGATATAAAGGATTCAATGAAACACAAAGTGACATGTGTAGGTAAATAACTCTTAGTTAGATGTTTATTGGCATATCTAATATATATAAGGAAACGAATAATAGACATAAAAATTGAGTAGTGTTATCAATAATGATATATTTTATTTTATTTCCTTTGATGGTAGCACTAATTGCAAAAGGTTATATAGTTGAAACATAAGTCTCTATTAATGTATTAGAAACCTTGTTTAGGACACTAGTGGTTTTAATAATGTTTTTTTAAGGGATTCCTTCTTAGGAACCTCTTTTTATGTGATTTTTATTTATTTAACTCTTCTTTAGGAGATTAATTTACATATTTATCCCCTTTAGGAAGGTCCTTGGTATCACTAGAGTGTGATTTAAGCTCAATATTACCTTTTTGACAAGATTAAATATTCTAACTTTCAAATCAAATCATATATTGGTTAAGTTACCATGTGATATATAATAGGTAAAATATTCTATCAATATAGATGATGTTGGTAGAATGTATTTAATAAAAATATGAGGAATCAATACCAATTTTAATTTAATATTTTTTTAAGTAATACAATTAGATAATCATTAAATTTAGGACACTCATGTGAACCATTAGGATAAGATATATAACTTGTGATATGGGTTGATATTTTATGATATTATGTTGAAAATGTATCATTTTGTAACTCATGGATTTTAATTGGAGGGATATAAATAGGAGTTAGATTATAATGATCAAACTCTTCAACATATGCAAGATAATTTTCTATTGAAATAGTCTCAAATAAAATATATTTGAAATATTTACATGTATGATAAAACAACTTATCTTTGAGAGGAAAAATAATACCCATATTAAAAATCTATTATTTCTCTAAATCTATAGTTTGATATATCAAATGGTGATTACTATCTTGAAATCATAAATAAAATTCATTAATATACACAAATTATCCTTGGTGAAGACAAGAAAAACATTCAAAAGTGAGATGTGGTCTTTTATTAAGGATATATCATGATATAAATATATCTTCCAACTTAAGGTATGTATGTAAAGATTCACTAGGAAGTATATGGAACCAATTTATAGCATGACTTTTAAGCTTTTATGGAATGTTTTAAGAAATATTCTACAACTGAATTTATGTTTTATAAAAGAATAAATAAAATTCTTGATGTGAAAGTAAGGATCACTGAACCAATTAAATATAAATTTAGGCATTCTAAAATCATAATGAAAAAGGTGAATTATAAATCTCACACACTGTTGGTTGACCAAATATAGCATTGGAATTGGACAAAACATAACATGTAATATAATTTAAATGTAAATCATGTACTTTTTTGTATAGTTCTCCTACCTAATGCATGACACCAAAAATATCTTGAGAATGCATATTAAGGTCTTCAATGGGTTCATTCAAATATTTAATTTCACCATTGATAATATCCATAAGAACACCATTTCTCATGTCTTTTGAATCTAAACACTTATCATAAAGCATTGAATATGAAGGAACATAATCACAAGCTCTAGGGTAATCAACATTGAATTTTTTACATTTTATGTATATTTTTATCAATAATACTAGGATTTTCAAGAAAGAAAATTTTTAAAGATTGAGTAGCATAGTGATTAATCATTGACTAAGTTAAAAAATTCATATCTTTCAAATTAATTTTAAATAAAGATTAAAAATTTATTTTCATTTTGATAATTCAAACCATGATTACAACTAATAAAATCCACACACAAATAAAATTAACTCTAAGGTTGGAAGGATGAGTAAAACCATAATTATAATTTCAAATTAATCAAAAATTACTAAGCCTAAGGTGAAATAGAGTATAAATCCTAGGAAGAATGTAAAAAAATTGGGTTCAGCAATTATGGATTATAGAATAATAATAAAAATTACACAAGGAAGATAAATATTATGAAAAAAAAAACCTTTAATATATCTCATAATTATAAATATGAACTATAAAAAGTAATTATGAAACTTAAAATATACTAAACTATGTAAAAAAGTACACATGTTAAGGAATAATCACACCTTGATGAAATTACATATTTTTGAGTGTAGATCTAGACTATGAAAGTTTATGTGATCATGTGTGTGAAATATGATCCTTTAACTTGACTTGGATAGGACCAACACCTAGGTCAATCATTCCCTAGGTGGGATCATTAATAAAATGCATGTCTCCATGTAGTGTCATATGTGTCTTGGATAACTTTATGAGTTCTAAAATAAAATCTAGGTTCAACTTCAAATGTTGTACCCTCTTATATTAACACTTTTCTAAATTTATGGACAAAATTATCTAATTTTACTCTTCATTAATTATGACCTAGCTTACCACAAGATGTTAGATAAGGAGAGAAAGGACAAAATAATTGGGTTGGTAAACCATAATGGAATTGTAAATACATATCACACATGTTAGAATCAAACCCTAAATACTTTTTTTTAGTGTAAATGGTTAAATAAAGTGAGATATTAAGTCCTCTCTCTAAATGGAGATGCAACTACATGAAAATTTTCCTATCCTTCTTTTGGTACAAGATGAATTAAAACTTAAATGCAGTCCTTATAAGTAGAAATAAATATATGAAGTGTGCCTAGATTGAATTTATCTTTGAAAATATTATAAATTATATTTTAAAACCTTATAAAATTGTGTAAAAATTTATGATTGAATAATTTTATGAGTCTTGTATATATATCCTTTTTAATTTCAAACTAAATACCTTTTAGCACCCAAGTCGACATAAGGAGCAAAACATAAGCTAAAAAATAGGACCATATAAGAAAGATAAAAGAGAGATTGATAAAATAAGCCCAAAAAATGAAAAATATATGATAAATGATGTGTGTTGATATTTAAATATAATCCCAATAATTAGTTGAGAAGTGATAGTAGAAGATGATGGTAGATGGCATTGAGTTGTCTAAAGCATTAACTTATAGATGGTAAAAATGGTGAAATAATAGCTCGATGGTTATAGTTGGTGGTAGGAAGGGCTCTTATGAGCCTATAAAAATTAGACCCTTACAACATAAAATGGTTGGTAATAGGTATGATCTCAACATAGTTTCAAAAATTATTGTCAAATTATATCTAGGGAATACCAATAATTGGGGTAATAACTTAGAATAGAGATATAACTAGTAGTGGAATTATAGTATTCTAAACACTATAGGCACCTTGTAAATCATGAATAACTATGTAATATTGATATTATTATTATAAAAATATACTCTCTTAATTATATTATGGTTTCCTATGTTCATAAATGAATGACACTGCTATCTTATGATTATTCAATTCATGCTAGATTATGATTTATTAATGATCAAAAAAATTACTGTAGTCTTCTCACATATAAGTTATATTATTATAGTGGTCTAAGAGGATAATCAAAATTATGAGCTATAATTGATAGAACAAAATTAGAACAACATAAGAACATGCTTCCATCCCATTACATTCAACTACCCCTGAACCAACCTAGTTTCCCCTCTTTGTAAATCAGATGAGCATGCAAGATTCCCTTAAATGATATGTTGGATAACACAATTGGAATAATGAACTTAAAATTTAATATATTTCTAACATTTTGGTTATATTTTAGGGATAAGTCCATATATAATGGTAAGTGATAGCGATCAATATAACATGGAGATGGTTGGCTAGGCCTTTACATGTATGAGTTGGATTGATGGTTAAGGGAGAGATATAATATTATTTATAGAGTAATAAGATATGTTTTATCATGGAATTACTCTATAAATTTTATATATATATATATATATATATATATATATATATATATATATATATATATATATATATATATATATATATATATATATATATATATATATATATATATATATATATATATATATATGGCAATAATTGATAAAAGGTGATGCTTAATAAGGACCCTATGGAAATGGGGGAATCTAACTCAGGAGTTATTTTGAGGACTTTCACATATCAAAAATAACATGAGGAGGTCTCTTGAGTACAATTTTTACTCTCTAGTGATGAAGAATTGATAACTATCAAGCAAGATTAATATATGAAAAAAGAAGATAAAGAATTCCAAGATGAGGATAGATTTGAGGAAACTATTGAAGGAGGTCCTAGCTCCCCTTGACTTGACACATATGATTTCCATATCTAAATCAAAACAATAATTTTAAGACACTTTTTATTTCAGTGGTATATGAAAATTTATCACCTAAAAATGGAAAGGGAGAAATCCCATTTTAACAATTGGTCCCATACCTACCACTTAATCTAGTGGTAATATAACTATCACAATATATGGATACCATGTAGTATAATATTCCACTGATGGGAGGGCCTATGAGCCCTTAGATTATTATTTAAACATAAAGTGGAATGATAGGAGTTGAAATATTTTTGATGACCCAACAAGTTATTTTATTAGTTGGAGTATCCATGGTATATCTACTTACAATCATTGGTGGGACCATACCACTAGTTGAAGGAATTCAGGTCTCAATTGCACCTTAAGGTAGTATGTAAATGATATAAGTTCCCTAGGCATGAGTTATGAATATTATTTCCCCTATATCTACTATTTAATGTCCTTGAGCATACCAAGTGCCTAAGTATCATGGAGTTGAGAACACTAGTAAACATGTTCACAAGTGTGAACTCATCTGGTGCATGAAAGGAGTCATTTTGCTAGAGCACAAAGCTAGCTAGCTTTTCATAACTATCTTAGATCATGTGCATACCTAGTATGGGAATTTGGGCCTTTTACATATGATTATGGAATATTATTTCCTTAAGGATGAGTTCCTAAAGAAATTTGACATCCATAAATTTGAGAAATAGAACATTGATACACTCAAAGATATCGAGTAAAAACCAAGTGAGAACATCTATGCATATGATGTTAGGTTTAAAACCCTAGTTTCTAAGCTCTCATATGCACTTCATCAAGTTAAACATACCTAATGGTTTGTTTTGGATTATTTGTGTTTATTTAGTGCACGCTCTTTATGAGGACATTCTCCAAACTAATAAAAGCACTAGAAGTGGGATTAGGAGCTAAGGCTATTAGAACATTAGACATAGGATTTATTTTAATGATAGAGGTACAAGTCACATTGATGGAGTCATTACTAAATTTTTTATTATCTAACGAAGTTAATGAGACACACTCTAGATTGGGGTGCACTGACTATAAGGTGTAAGGGCATAATAAGAAAAATTACCCAAGGTGTATTTTGTGCACCTTGATATCCTCATGATATTTTTTGGGAGGTCCATGACACTCAAAAATGACCTCTTATACAATAGATAATAGAGATAAAGGTGTTATTTTATTACAAGATCTATGATGAATCCTCCCATAATACTAAATATTATTGAATGATTAATGAATTCCATAAGGGGCAAGAGTGAATTGTGTGATAGGATACTATAAGACCCTCCAACCATATATTGATGAAAAAAAACTATGGTGGACCACCTAACCAATTATATGGTGACTATGGGTGGTAGCATGAAATCATAGGCCATGTTAGAGGACATGGAGGTAGCAGGTTTCAATAGTGCCCTTATTACAAGTTTGGTTCATTAGACCACTTTCAGTGCAACTTTCCAAAATATCCTACTTGTCTGTATTACTATGACAAACACAAAGTTGAGGAATGCCCAAACCTATATGGCAAGGTTACATAGAATGGCAATCCTAATAAAGGTATTAGTATGATACAATGTGCATGCAAGTCAAAATCACATAATAAAAATAATGCTAGAGGAAAGTTAGAGGTGCTGACATGTAATGGTGTGGCTACACATCCAACAATAATTCTCATAAAATAAGCCAAGTTAATGTGTGATCCTGAAGGGTGAGGATGTGGAGTAGCATTCCTAAAACCTATCCTTTCAACCTTCTTAAATGTATCATGATAAATAGAGGTGTTGATTGAGGCCATGAATGTAATTCAAAGCTTGAATGGGAATATCCAACTCACCTAGAGGATGGAGGAGAAAGATCAGAGAGAATCTAGGATCATGAAGAGTAATTTGGTGATCTTATTGACCTAATAGCTCTCCCACGATGTAAGGGAATGATTCCAAAGTTGAAAAACCTCTTGGAAAAATATGATGACAAGCATTTACTTCATTTCCTAATACTAGACCTGATATGAGGGTGCAAGGTAGGGGTCACATAAAACATAGACTATGATCAAGAGTTTCTTTTATATGTCAAGATAAATAGATGGTTGGTTTGTGACATATTTATGGACACATGTAATGAGGTGAATATACTCATAAGAGATACATGGTAAAAAATGGGTAGCCATGTGATACTAAATATTGTCACTTGTATTTTCACCCCTTAAGGATATGTCTTAGATATCCTCATCTAAGTGGCACAATGGAAACATCTCACTCATTGTGGGTAATCAATTGGTGAGATGAATCTCTAAAAGGGCTAGTTCCCTTGATGCACTCATTAAAGCACTCTCTCACTTATCAAATTTACATGAAATAGGTTAAAAAGACAAACTTTGAAAGATAAAAGGTGATGCACCAATATTTAATTTCCTCTTATTGACGAAAATTATACTACTTAGATCAAATCAGAGCTTCTTTCACATATAGCTCACAACTCAAGACAGATTGTTACATCAACATTTCATATACTAGGTTAAAGAGGTATATCAATGTTTAGGAGGGATAATGGATGATTCTTTGGAGAATAAAATCATATAACATTTATAAAACTCCTATACACTAAGAAAGACTTGTAACAATTACTCTTTTGCATACTTGGTGGATAATCAAAGACAAAATGCTAGAAAAGACTATATTTTACTAGATAAGATCAACAAGATTTGTAACCAAAATAAATTATGCAGCATGTAAGTAGTAAAATTCAATTTTTTATTAATTCAATAGTTATTTAAATACAAAATCATCTAGGGTTTAACGATTAACCAATAGAGGTTCCTCAAAAGAGCCAAAAAAGTCACTACTTATAGCATTGGGAGAGGAACAAGACAAGGGAATTCCAAAGGTCACTTGGACACTTATAAATCTGATACAATAGGTTAATTATTCATTATAAGGATATGTTAAATGGAACATGCAAGGTTAAGAAGTACAAGTGTCCATACAAGGCATGAAAGTCATGAAAAGTGGCATGAAATTCTTTGTGTTGGCTCATAAAACTACCTTCATCATCTATCTCTATTTGAACATCCCAAAAATAACTATGAATAAGTATGATTATTGGAATAAGATGGAAGGATTTCACACATGCCTCTCCATGCATTGGTTGTAGTTTTGGTCATCTAAAATCATCTAGAAATGAGCTATCACTGCTTGCACTCAAGGGAAACTCCTTTTTTAGTCACCCCTCACACTTGGCTTCCAAAATTTATTTATTTTTCCATTAAAATTCATAAAATTTAGTGGTTTACATGTGTCAAGACACTCTATAGACTTATAAGCATCATTCACACCTTCAAATCATTTCCACTTGGAGTTTTCACACTTTTCACTATCATGTTCACTATGCTAATTTTGAATAGCTAAGAGATTAGGAACACTTAAGAGTTTTTTCAAGTCATTAAAATACCATATTTAGTTACAATAATTCCATATATTCTTCCCAAAGTTAATTTCATTCCCTGAAAGTCTCTAGAACCTATATAATGCATAAAATAGTCAAATAAATCCATTTCATACCATGTATATATAGAAGGTAGCACAAAAATTTATAATTAGGAGACCTAAATTTTCCTCTACAACATCTAATTAATTTAATTTCCATTCCATCCCATCTAGATATCTCTCCTTCATTTTCTCTATCAGGTCCTTATCCAAGGGTTAACAAGGGTTATAAGTCTCTTTTGTCTTTAATATTTGTTCATAAATATTTGACATTGGAACTACCAAAAAAATTCACAAATATTATCTTCAAAACCCCTTTCAACTTCTCCAAACCCTTTTTATCTCCATGTAAAGTGTCAAGGGAGATATGAGCATCTTAAACTGCTTACTTGAGCTTATTTCTCCATTTCTTATAGGTTCAATGTTGCATTTGAGCCAAAATGACCTTCATTTTAACTTCCTTGAGTTAAAAAATCTTTATTTACACCACAAAAATTATCCAATAGGTTATAAATCTCTCCCATAGTTGGAAATTAAAATGACCTATCATTTGGCTTTAGGCCAAAACCTTGCCAAAAGGTCCTGACTGCAACCTTGAGTGTTTAGACTTAATTTTTGAGATTTATCCTTATTTTATTGATTAATAATTTTTTTATAGGTATTATACCACTTACCACACATTTTAATAGTTTAAATTTAGCTTCTAGTCCATCATTTTACCTTCTTTTTAAAAAAGATGTAGGTTTTGTTCACAAGGAAGAACCCTTTATCTGAGAATAAATAGAGAGAAATTCATCCATTTTACAAGGAAAACCAAGTTTTTTAGGTGTTTAAAAAATTATTAGGACATTTTACATAAAATTTAAACATTTTTTCATTTCATTTGACCCTCCAACTTAAAAAAAACCCAAAACAGTCTATGAACAAGCAACCTGTGTGAAGGGTTTGGAGAGTACATTATGTGCTAGAGTATTTTGACCATGTTGAGAGGTATGGGATTGAGTTAGTATTTAATATAAAATATTAAAATTAAATACACCTCAAAATATTCTATTTTATTTCCCCAAATCTTTATATCAAGTATCTCACCCTCTTTGGCTTCATTTATTTGTTTTGCCAAAACCCTAATTTTCCTAACTAGTTGACCTCTAATATAAAACAATGAAATATATCCATCCATTTAAAGGAAAATTTAAGGTTTTAAGATTTTTATTATGTCCTAATTAATATTTTTACGAAATTTATAAGTTAGATTCATCCATTTAGGAACCTAATCAACTAAATTTGTCTAAAAATGGCCTCTAAAAGGACTATTTTCTTACATTTTTCCCTTCCACCTAAGAATGACCTCTCAAAGATATATTTAATATGATTAGGTTTATTTAACATGTTCTCCACCTTAAATTAATTCTCAATAATATTTTAATTCACCCAAAACCACTCTTCTCCCTTAAATTCTTCATCCTTACCCTTTGAGCAAAGAGTCCCCTAGTACAATTATACAGACTGTCATTCTTGGGCTAGTATGAAGAGTATATGTTAAACTTTAAAGTATTATTATAGGTTTTGGAAAAAATATATTAACATATCATTAACCATTTTAAATTTATTATCAAACCTTTTTTCTCCTCTTAAGCATATTCATCTCTTTACCTTCATCAAGACTATACACTCAATAGTGCATATAAGACCTGAAGAGGTATATGTACATTTGTTTCATATTTCCAAGGGATTATGGAGATAATCATGGTTATAATTAAGGTTATAATATGTATATTTCATAATTTTAACTCTCCCTTAACATTTAATTTCACTTTGAGCTCACTAAACTAAGACTTCTCTCTCCTGACTATAACACCCTACTCTTTGATTCTTATAGGTGTATATTTACCTATTTGGACTTTGGTCATGATGTTTTAAGGCCATTATTGAAGATTTAAATCCACATATAACCTGATAATACTTGTATTCAAATTGAATAGGCTAAAACATCACATAGCTACCATGCTTAGGTCACTATCTACCTACCTAGTTATAGGTGCTCACTTTCCTATAGAGGGACTCCTGTAGGTGTCCATGAAGATTGAAATACTATACATCAACATCATATCAATTACCTTAATTATATTTTGTACACCATTAAATAAATATTACCATGCCAACATGAGAGTGTGTTTTTTTATCTTTATGATGTCAAAGGTCATTCAAAACTCAAAACTTGTAGATATGAATACAGGGCTTTTGTGGTTTGAAAGGCATTTTTAGGATGTCAAAATTCTATCTTACACTAATATTATAACCTCCTTTTTTTTCATATATATTCCCCATGATTTAGGTTATAGGGTTCACCTATTTATATTTTTCAAAATTCATTACAACCATGTTATATAACCTCCACCAAAATGCCTTGGATCTTTGTTTTCATATTTTAGGGATTTGGTCTCTAAAACTACAATCGTCATCCTTGGAAAGGTTTATCATAGTCATTTACCACCTTATAACCTTGTGTAGGTCTGTTATTATTTCACCACATGTTATGATTTGAAAAAGGACCTTACCATGCTCCAAATTTCCCATTTAAAGACCTTGATAGCTCTGAGGTACCATCTATAGGTGGTCATTTTCACACACAAGAAATAAAGTATACTTGTGTAGTATATAAGATGCCTATCATTATGAACACTTTATATGCCCTCACCAAGTATTCAAATGAACTTTTTTACAATCTAATATATTGACAAAACTATCAAACTCTCCATCTCAACATGATGTTATCAAGGAGGTTATTGTAGGTGCATATGCATTGTATGCAGGTAGTGAGAATGGAATGGAACAACATATGTGAATGAATGGTATCAACAAAAACTCTAAATAATTTTTAGTCCTTCAAATTAATGTTTTTCCCTATGAGAATCTTGAGACAAGCTCCAAAACATCCATTCTAACATAAAAACTTCTTACAAACACCTGAAATAGAGCAAGTATGGGTATCTAATGACTAGTTGGTGTGATGAATGAGCTTAAAAACAACCTTTAACTTTTCCAAAGAATACAAATAAACTCTCTCCATCTCCTAATGACTTGAAAAATCTAATACACCCTCATTATAATTCCATGAACAAGCTATAAAACTCTGATACATGTGACTGCAAGTGGGAATGAGTGAAGAGTTGACTATAAGGAATGACAAGATTGAAAGTTGCCCAAAGAATTATGTGATGAAAAAACATGGAAGGATGTGATCATATGGATTTTATACCCATGTAATTCCATATTATATTCACATGAGACCTCTGTAGAAGACCAACATTGTATAAGGAAGACCCGACTGAAGCTTTACAATGGTGACACCTTCCTGCAACATGAGATAACTTGCTCCTAAAAACAAAATGAAACATGAAAATAAAAATTAATATAATTTGATAATATATAAAACATCCTTTGGATCAAACATCACCAACTATATTGTATGGACCTATCCAAAATAGAGCAAAACCTATTGGGTTTAGGAAATAGTGAGCAGAAAAATATAGCCAACTTGTTAGAGATGGTTTATAAATCATGGTTAACCAATATTATAAATATTTTTATTTAAATGGATATATTTTAGTTTAATACCACCTACGAAAATATTTTTACCTGAAACCTCTTCAACTATTTGTACCAAGCACAAACCTATTGACCACTTCTATGTGTCTAGAAAGGCAAAAAATAAGTAGAATGGTTTTAACTTTAAAATGAAACTTTTAGAGAATTTAAAGCATTTAAATGAACATAAATAATGTTAATATATGTTCCATGACCTTATCCCATGTGTCGCCTTCCCTCATGAGCCATACAAGTTCCAAACTCCCCTTTTCAGTTGATCACTTGATCTTCAGTTAGATAACCTACAAGTTTTAGATGAGATTGGAATTAATAATATTTAATCTAAATAATTTGATGTTTTAGAGGAAATAAAGACACTTTTTGACATTTAAAACCATTTTACTTGCATTTATGACCCCTAAAAGTCTTCTAAATGATTCAAAATGACATATAAATTTAAATGACTAAGACCAAGGCTAATATAACATTAAATGACATAAAAAGACATATAAAATAACCCATGACAAATTATTATAAACCTAAAACATCTAAAAACCACGTTTTTACCTATAGGGATCCAAATTTAACCTTGAAGTCAAATTTGGTCAACCAAATGGTGACTCATAAGGGTAGTATGAGTGTTATACTAAAGATCAATATCCTTATCCTATCATGGGCCAAGGGAGTCAATTAATTATTGAATACAAATAAAAATTAGTTTCCTAAAACACACACCAAATAACCACAATACACCAAGCAAACACAAAACAAAGCAAGACACCAATAAGACTCACACATGTGCATAAGCATGTAGGGAAAATAAGAAACTAATAGCTATGTACAAGGAGAGAGGAGAACCTTATTAAAAAAATTTAAGATATATCCCATTTAATTAAATATTAATATCCTCTCCATATAACTTTTATATTTGGAAAACATTGTATTGCTTGCATTGAGTGATGACATAAGGGGCACTCTACAAAGCATCAAACTTTGCGTGTTTTCTAGGCTTAACTCTATCTTCATCCCAATTTAGAATAATGTCCCCCTCATGGTATTTTTGTCAAATTATCTCTTTTTTTTAATCTTTGTGAGCTCTCATGGTTTTCACAACTTGATCCCTTGTTTCTTCAAGCTCCATTAACTCACACAACTTGACCTCCATGTTTTCATTTTCCATAAACTCCAGCTGGTAAGTGAGATCCAAGGCTAGTAACTCGAGTGAAATAGATATTATATCTTCTCTCCCATAAAAAAGTGTATATGGTGAGATTCTAATGGCTCTTTTGGTAGTGATTCTATCAACACAAAGAGTTATCTTCAACTTGGAATGCCAAGTTCTTTGGTTTTCCTCCATTGTCCTCTTGATTATCCTAATAAGATTCTTATTAGTGGAATCATCTAGTCTATTCCCTTATGGATAATATTTAGAGGAAGTACTAAGGTAAATACCATGTTTCAAATCCCATTCACTTGTCTTGATTTCAAGGAAAGTTAATGCATTGTCTAAAATTATTGTTGAAGGATCCCCAAATCTTGTCACTATGACTTCATAGAAATCTAAAACTAAACTTTTATTTTCTTCCCTGAGAGACAAAAACATCCACCCATATTTTAAATAATCTATGGTAGTCAACACCCACTTGTGACCAACACTAAAAGGTGGGTTGATTAGGCCTATGAAATCTAGACCCCATTGCACAAAGGGTTGGTCTACTTATATTGGATGAAGAGGTAGGGCTGAAAGATTTTGTTTTACATCAAAGAGGCACATTTTTGGTATTTCCTTACCAAATCATGAATATTATTAAAAAAATTAGGGAAAAAATATTGTTTGAGTAATCTGAAGTAGCTTCTTTTGGCTCTATCTAGGCCTTGTAGACACTCACCAGTTTGAATAAAATGGATCATTTCTTGTGTCCAAATCCTCATTGATGAATATGTAACTATCATATGATCATCATGAAGGGATAAAAAGTCTTCTTTTTGTTATTTAAAATATGAAACAAGGTGCTCATATAATCCTTTCCCTTTCACTAGCTTGGATGTATTGATCTCTACATCATACTTTATTACTTTTGTAATCCAACCAACCCTTTTTTCATTCAAATATCTACTCAAAATGAAGTATTTGACACTAGTATTAGGTATCAATATATGAATCTTGTTTTTAGATAACATATTCCTAAAATCCTTTAGATTTATAACAACTAGGAGTACTTTCTTCTATACATAAGTGTATCTTACCTCATAGCCTTCCAATCCTTGACTAAAGAAAGAAATAAGCTACTCCAAGTTTGCTTCATTTTATTGAGTGTGCATGGAAAAGATTACTTCTTCTTTTCCAAAGGTATACAATTTGAATTCTCATGAGAAATCAGGACTTGCAAGGGTTAGATCTTGAGAAATACCTAATTTTATCTCTTTAAAACTCTCCTTCCTTCTTCTTGTCCAAGTAAACACCTCATATTTCCTTAAAATAGATGTTAAAGGCTTGAATAATTTAGAAAAATTAGGAATAAACCTCTTTATGAAATTGATTTTTCCAAAGAATATTTTCAAACCTTTCTTGTGTTTGGGCAAAGTTAATGCCAAGATTGCATTCACCCTTTTAGGATCTATGGATAGACATTTCTTTGAAATAATGTGTCCCAAGACTTTGCCTTCATGGATAGAAAAAACACACTTCTTTGTATTGAGAGAGATTCCAATCTTTCTAAATATCTCAAAAATATTTCTAAGATGAGTCAAATTATCCTTTGTATCCTTAGAGAAAATTGTGATATCATCAAGATACACCAGCACTATATCATTTATTAGGCCTTGAAAATATATATCTGTTGCACATTATAATGTTTCACCAACATTAGACAAACCAAAAGGAATTTTCCTATAAGCATATGTGCCCCATTTAGTAGTATAATTTGTATTGTATTGATTTCCTTATTTCACCAAAATCTAATTATACCATAAATACATTAAGGAGTGAGAACCTTTCACTACCTATCATAACTTAAAAAATATACTAGATAGAAGGAAGAGGATAATGATCCTTCAAAGAAAATCTATTAAAATCTCTAAAGTTAACACATAACCTGATTTCCCCATTCCTCTTCCTTACCAAGACTAAGTTTGCCAACCAAGATAAATTCTTAATAGGAAAAATGATCTTAGACTTAATCAACTTTGTAAGCTCCTTTCTCATGAGAGGCTCAATCTTAGGATTGATTTACCTTTTCCTTTGCTTTATATGATTATCATTATAGTATATCTCTATGGTATGTTTAGCTAAGTTTGGATCAAATATTAAAGCCTTTTAAATCACTATATTCCCATGCAAAGACATCAAAAAGTTCCGTACATAATTCAATGAAAGCATGTCTTTCTTCTCTAGTACATACCTTCCCAAGAGCAAGAAACTTATCTATAAAGATTATTAGTCTCTCATTATTTTATTTCATAGAATACATGCTTACCTTTTCCTTATTCAACTAATCATCATAATTGAAGATACTCTCCAGTGTGACTAAGCCCTTAGGGAGCTTGTTTGTCTTTAGTTATACAATCTACCCTCCATATTGCTGCTATACTTTGGACTGATTATTTGAGGAAAATTCAGCCTCCTATTGTATAAAAAGATATATTTTTTGTTCAGTATCAAAAACTTTCCAATTAGTGACATTATTAGGTATAGAGGGCCTTAAAATCACTTTGATATGGGGCTAGTTCTTGTCCTCTCTTATCCCTTTTAGAACATCAAACTAAGCTCCAATTTATGCCAACCTATTATCATGTTTTTTATCCTCTCTTGGTATAGATTTAATGTTAAAGGATTGGAAATATTCCAAACTATCCCACACTCTATGATTATAGAACTTAATTAAGGAGTTCTTAGTCATATTTTGACCTCTCACACAACCAACTCACTATCACCATAAACTTGTAACTCTTTCACACCTCTCTTTCTAGCCCAATCATGGCCATGAATGAGGGCCTCATATTCTACCACATTACAATTACAACTAAATTCAAATCTAAAAGTAGAGTGATACCTTTCCTTGGAAGGAGATATTAACATTGCTCCACTACCTGATCCAACCTTGCTTCTTGATCCATCAAAAAATAGTTGCCATATTCCATCCATAGTCTCATTTTGCTTCATCAAATTTGGTATGAAAAATACTTATTAATGAAATAAATACACTCCAATACCAGCTTAATCTATCAATTTTTAAGGATCATGTTCATAGTGTTCAGCTCCCCTTTCATCTAAATATAAATTAGAAAATCTTTCAAAAGAAGAAGTTGGGGATTGATCCATGCGAATCTCATCCTCATCAAAAATATCATAATTGACATTTGAAACTTTAGTTATGTAGGTATATAAATTATTTTGATGAATAGGCTCTGATTTAATTTTTACCTTGGTACCATACTTTGTCCTAAAAACTATATATGACCAATTTGTTGCCAAGTATCCACCTATCTTAGCAGTAAACTCTCTTCAAAAACAAAGAGGAAATTATGGGGGTAAATATATAACAACCACATCATGAGGGATGCAAAAATTAGGACAAGAATGTAAAATAATATTCAAATCCTTGACTATTCCCAAGGTATTTTCTAGTGACCCATATAACTATAGAACTCCTTTAGCAATGCATATTTGAGGCCTAGTTTATCAGCTATTGACTTGGGCATAACTGAAGTACTAGCCCCACTATGTATGATATAATTATGAAATAATTAATCAAAAATGATAAATGATAGATAAAAATGAGGGGTATTATCAGTTTTTTTCACTTGTCCATGAATGGGCTGAATTCCATTCACCAAAACATCATTTTTAGTCCTAGCTTATCTAACTTATTTACCTAGTCCAAACAATTATTTTTGGAAAATATAGTTTTATCCTTATATTTTAAATAAATCCCACAATTAAATATTCTTGTTAACTTATTCATTTTATCCACAACATTAATAGAAGGATTGTTCATCTTGAATTGCTCTTTAGAAGCACTAGTACCTTATGGTGTAGCATGTGAAGATGGGTATGTAGGAGTTGGCTTTTCATTATAAAAATTTTGATTTTCCTACACCTTAGGAGCTGAGTTAGACCCACATACTATTGGAGGTGATGTAGGAGTCAAAACAGGTCCTTGAGTTTCCCCTTATGTCTCTTTAACATCACTCTTCTTAGATCTAGTGTTAGAGGACACACTAGAATTCACATTATTTGAACTTCCTAGATGATTCATGGCATAAAATTACCCATATAAGTGATTAATAATATTATAATAATATTTTTATTTTCCATTCCATTTACAATTTCTATCTCAAATTTGGAAACTTGAGGTGTTTAACTGCCTTGCATTGTCATGGCTTGACTAGGCATTTCATTGGCATATGTAACTTGGACTTAATTTTGGTCATAAGAAGGATATCATGGTTATCCTTGAAAAAAATTGTTTTGAGTGGGAAAAAGAGCTTTAGAAGATGATAAGGAATTGAAATTGAAAAATTGGTAATGTCTAGCTTGAGTTATTTGACATTGTCCTTGAGCATTACCTTGAAAAGGAGGCTTACTTGCTTGTCTAAACTCATTATAGGATTGATAAGGCATATAATTTTGATCTTTTTATCTTTTGAGATAAATTAATTCATTATTAACACTTTTAATCAAACTCTTGACTTCATTAATCTCATTGGTAGGGGCAAGGATATACTTTTCTTGACTATTAGGCAAAGGAGCAAAGGTTGGTAATGTAACTTGACTAGGAGGCTACAAATCAGGGAACAATGGCATTGGTGTTCTAGAAGTAATATTACCTCTTTAAACAAGAAAATTATTAGCATTTATATCTATATAATAAGCACCAGGTAGTGTATTCCCACCCATGGATTGGATTATCATGGCTATATCACTATTTAATGCTTTTAGGTAATACAAGAAGGGATAATTTAGAGTTAAAATCTTGCATAAAATCATGAGGATCCCTCTTGATAGTAGTTAATTGCTCAAATAGTGATATATAATCACTCTTCTATTCAAACCTCTTAGATAATAGAATCCATAGTTCATCCTATAAAGTACTGGAAGCATGAGGTAGAGTTCCATACCAATCTAAAGCTTTCCCTTTGAAAGGAAATGCTAATAGCCTGATAGCCACATTCTCTTGAGTGATATTATGGATGTTGAATTTTTTTTCCATGTTTCTAATATGTTCAATGGGAGTAATTGGACCTTTTCCACTAAAATATGGAGCACTCTTTAGGGATACTCTAGGAATTTAGTCATATTAGGTAATATTCAAAGGAGATGATCTGGTGAAAGCTACAAAAAGGAAGGTTTCTAGCCATAGTGGAATGTGGAATGTGGATTGTGTATTAGGGGTTGAAATAAGTAGAAACTTAGAATTTTTAAATACCAAATCCCTTGAATAAGGATGCATATTCATAAATTTAAATCTTTTGATAGAATACAAAGGCAATTTAACAAACTCAAAAGGTATACCTTTAGTACTAGACCTATTGGTCACCTTTGGCATGGAAATTAAGAACTGATTAGAAAATAATGAGTTTAAAATTTAGTGGAGTCTCCAAGTACTGAATGTAGATGTTCTTGTGACTACAACTATGCCAAGACCATCATTAATCTTGGACAATATTATAGGACTTAGAGTCCCATCAAGCATGCCAAAAACTATTGTCACTTGGTTTTGCATCCCTTGAGGATATCTCTCAGCTCTCCTCATCCAAGTGGCACAATGGAAACATCTCACTTGTGTGTAATAAATTGGTGAGATGAATCTCTAGAAGGGCTAGTTCCCTTGATGCACTATTTGAAGCACTCTCTCAATTATCAAATTTACATGAAAAAGGTTAAGAAGATAAAATTAGAAAACTAAACTATGATTCACCAATATTTAATTTCCTCCTATTGACTAAACTTATACTACTTAGAGTAAATTAAAGCTTCTTTCACACATAACTCATAACTCGAGATAGATTGTTACATCTATGTTTCATATGCTAGGTTCAAGAGGTATAATGATGTTTAGGAGGGATAATGAATGATCCTTTGGATAATAAAATAATATAACACTTATAAAACCCCCATACACTAAGAAATAACACTAACAAACACTTGAAACAATTACTCTTTTGCATAGTTGGTGGACAATCAAAGACAACATGTTAGAAAGGACCATCTTTTAATAGACAAGATCAACAAGATTTATAACCAAAGTCAATTATGCAGCATATAAGTATGAAAATTCAAATTTTTATTGAATAAATATTCATTTAAATACAAAATTGGCTAAGGCTTACCATTAATCAATGGAGGTTTCTCAAAAGAGCCAAAAAAGTCACTACTTATAGCATTTGAGACAGGGGCGAGACAAGGGAAGTCCAAAGGTCACTTGGAAACTTATCAAGATGAGAAAATAAGTTAAATATGTATGATATGGATACTTTAAATTTACCATGCAAGGTCAAGAAGTACAAGTGTCCATACAAGGCATGAAAGTCATGAAAAGTGGCATGAAATTCCTTGTGTTGGCTCAAAAGATTGCCTTCATCATCTATCTATGTTTGAACATCCTAAAAATAACTATGGATAGATCTAATGATTGGAATGAAAATTAAGGATTTTATACATGTCTCTCCATGTATTTTATTTAATCTTGGTCATCTAGAATCATCTTCTATCATTGCCTGCACTAAAAGGAAAGTCCTCTTGCAGTCACCCCTCACACTTGGCTTCCAAAATGGATTTATTTTTTCATTATAATTCATATAAATGAGTGTATTACATGTTTAAATACCCTCCATGTCCTTATAATCATTATGCATAAATTAAAATCACTTTTGAATGGAGTTTTCACACTTCCACTACCATGTTCACTATGCTAGTTTTGAATGGTTGAGATGAGATCTTTAGTAAGAAAGTTTATTAGTTTTTTTAAGGAATTAAATTACCATATTTAGTTATAATAATTCCATATCTTCCTCCTAAAGTGTATTTAATTTCTTGAAAGTCTCTATACTTGCACAATGCACAAAATAGTCAAAGAAAGCCATTCTATATCATGTATATATAGGTAGGGTAGCACAAAAATTAATTAGGAGGATACCTAAATATTAATATAAAACATGCAATTAATTTCATGTCCAATTACATCCTATATAGATAGCTCTCCTTATTTATTTTGTCAATCAGGTCCTTATCTAAGGGTTAGCAAGGGTTTTAAGTCTCTTTTGTCCTTAAGCTTTATTCATAAATATATGATGTTTTAGCTTCCAATAAATTTCAAAAATATTATATTTAATACCCATATAAAATTATCCAAATCCCTTTTATCTCCATACTAAGTGTCAAGGGATATATGAGCATTTTAACTACTTACTCGAGCTTGTTTCTCCATTTCCTATGAGATAAATGTTGTATTTGAGCCAAAATGACATTAATTTTAACTTATATGAGTTAAAAAATATTTATCACATATTTATTGACACCAAAAACATTCTCCAATAGGTTATAAATCTCTCCCATAGTTGGAAATGAAAATGACCTATCATTTGGCTTTAGGAAAAAACCCTACCAAAAGGTCCTGAATACAACCTTGAGGGATTAGACTTCCTTGTGGATATTATTACTTATTTTATTAATTAATAATGTTTTAATATGTATTATCCGGCTTCCCACACATTTTCATATGGTCCCTTAAACTTCTAGTCCATCATTTCATCTTCTTTTTTTAAAAACTGTAGGTTTAATTCACAAGGAAGTGTCCTCTATCTAAGACAAAATAAAGGACATTTCCTCTATTTTACTAGGTAAAAAAAGTGTTTTACATGTTTCAAAAATTTATAAATACATTTTTTACAAAATTTCAACCTTTTTTCATGTCATTTGACACTCCAACTTCTAAAAAACCCAAGACAAACTATGAATAGGCAACCTGTGTGCAGGGTTTGGAGAGTAGAATGTGCTAAAGTATTTTAAATTTTTTGAGATGTATGGGATTTATTTAGTATTTAATATCACATATTAACCTTAAATACACCTCAAAATATTATATTTTAGGTCTGTAAATATTTCTATCAAGTTTCTCACCTTCTTTGGCTTCATTTTTTGTTTTGCCAAAACCCTGCTTTTCCTGACTAACTAACCTCTGAGATAAAATAGTGAGATATATCCCTCAATTTAAAGGAAAATTAAAAATTTTATGAGTTTTATTATGCAATAATTAAAATTTTTACAAAATTCATAATTTATATTCATCCATTTAGGCACCTAACCAACACAATATGTCCAAAAATGTCTTCCAAAAGGACTATTTTCTTGCATTTTTCACTTCCACCTAAGAATGACCTCTCAAGGATAAATCCAATATGATTAGGTCTATTAAAAATGTTATAAACCTTAAATTAATTATAAAAAATATTTTAATTCACCCAAATCCACTCTTCTCCCTTAAATTCTTCATCCTTATCCATTGAGAAAAGAGTCCCCTAATGCAATTGTACGAACTATCATTCTTGGGCTAGTATGAAGAGTAGATGTTCAAATTGAAAGAATTATCATATATTATGGAAAAAATATATTAACATATAATTAAACATTTTAATTTTTTTATCAAACCTTATTTCTCCTCCTAAGCATATTCATCTCTTTACCTTTTTTTAAGACTACACTCTCAGCTATAGGTGCATATAGGGCCTTAAGAGGTCTATGTAAGATTATTTCACATTACCAAGAGATTATGTAAATAATAATGGTTATAATAGTTATATTTCATCATTTTAAATCTCCATTAAATTTTACCTAGACTTTGAGCTTACCAAACTAAGTCTTCTCTGTCCTGACTATGATACCCTAGTCTTTGATTCTTGTAGGTTTATATTTACATATTTGGACTTTGATCATCATGTTTTAAGACCCTAATTTAAGGTTTAAATCCACATATAATATTATCATACTTTTATTCACCTTTTTATAGGCTAAAACATCACATAGCTACCATGCTTAGCTCACTATCTACCTACCTAGCTGTAGGTGCTCATTTTCCTATAGATAGACACATATAGGTGTCCATTAAGCTTGAAATATTATACATCAAAATCATACCAATGACATTCATGATATATTTTACACAATTTAATCAATATGATCATGCCAAATGATAGTGTGTTTTGTTTTCTCTTTAGGATGTCAAAGGTCATTCAAAATTCTAAACGTATAGATATGAATATAATGCTCTAATGCTTTGAAAGACATCTTTAGGATGTTAAACTTCTCTCTTCCAATAACCTTATGACCTCCATATTTGGAATATCTCTTCCCTATGATATAGGACAAAGGTTCACCTATTTATATGTTTCAAAAGTCATTGAAACCATGTTATATGACCTCCACTAAAATGCATTGGATCTCTATTTTCACAGTTTAGGGATTTGGTCTTTAAAACTATAGTCATCATCCTTGGAAAGTTTTATCATAGTTTCTTACCACTTTATAAACCTATATAGGTCTATTATGATTTAAAAGCATGATAATATTTGAAAAATGACCTTACCATGCTCTAAATTTCCCATTCAAATACCTTCATAGCTCTAAGGTACCACTTGTAGGTGGTCATTCTCACACATAGGCAGTAGAGTAGACTCGTGCAGTATACAAGATGCCTATATTTATTAAAAATTTATATTCCCTCAACAAGTATTAAAATTCATCTTTTTTAACTATAAAATATTTACAAAAATTTCAAACTATCCATCTTAGTATAATGTCATCAAAGAGGTTCCTATATGTGCATATGTGTTAAATGCAGGCAGTGAGCATGGAGTGGAGCAACATGTGTGGATGAATGGTCTAAATTGAAAATTCAAATCATTTTAAATCCCTCAAATTCATGTTTTTCCCTATGATAATCTTGAGACAAGATCCAAAACATCCATTCCAATGTAAAAACCTCTTACAAACACCTAGAATAGAGCAGACATGGGTATCAAATAACTAGTTGGTGTGATGAATGAGCTTAAAAATAACTTTGAAATTTTACAAAACATATAAATGAAATCTCTCCAGATATTAATGACTTAAACAAGCTAGACAAGTCTCATACATGTGACTACAAGTGGGAATGAGTGAAGAGTTGACTACGAGGAATAAAAAGATTAGAAGTTGCCCAAATCATAATGTGATGAAAATAAAAATGGAATGAGTTTATAATATGGATTTTATACCTATTTAACACCATATTATATTCACATGAGACATATGTATAAGACCAACATTTTGCAACAAGGAAGAACCTGACTAAAGCTTCACAATGGTGACACCTTCCTGAAACATGAGATAATTTGCTCATAAAAACACCATGAAACATGAAAAAAAGCATGAAGATAATTTTATAAGATATCCAAAGTAATTTGGAGATAAAATTACCAATTTTATTGTATATACCTATCCAAAATAGATCAAAATCTATAGGGTGCAGGAAATAATGAGTAAAAAAATAGTCAACTTGTTAGAGATGGTTCATAAATCATGGTTAAAAAATATTTGAAATATTGTTATATAAAAGGATATATCTAATTTTCCTACCATATACCTAATTTTTTTGACCTAAAAGCTCTTCAATTGTTCATACCAAGAAAAAACCTACTAACCACTTCTATGTGTTTAGAAAGACAAAAAAGGAGAAGAATGGTTTTAGCTCAAAAATGAAAATTTAAAATCATTAAAATCATGGAAAATAACCTAAATAATATTAATAGATGTTTCATGACCTTCTCCCATGTGTCACCTTCTTCATGGGCCGTACAAGTGCCAAACTCCCCTTTTTTAGTTAATTACTTGATATTTAGTTAGATAACCTACAATTTTTAGATGAGACAGACATTATTAATAGGGAATCTGACTTATTGGATGTTTTAGAGGAAATAAATACTCTTTGGCACTTTGAAAACTATTCCACTTGCATTTATGACCCTTAAAAGTCTTCTAAATGACTCAAAGTGACATATATATTAAAATCACTAAGACCAAGGCTAATATGCATTAAATGACATCAAAAGACCTATAACATACCCCACGATAAATTATTAGACCCCTAAAACATATAAAAACCAAAAATTTACCTATAGCAATTCAAACTTGACCTTAAAGTCAAATTTGGTCAACATTAACCTCACCTCATTTTTTTTCATGGAGAATAATACCATATCACAACCTTGAGGGGTTATATAAGATGTGGACATCAAGATCATGGATGTGAAGTTTTGAATTAACCTTGAAGTGATAAATATTTTCAAGAAATACAATTACCCCATGCTACTAGGAAGGTGATGGTGTTATGCTAATAATATGGACATGAGCTTTAAGCATCACTACATGAGCATTGAGAATGGAAGTGAATGTGTGGGGATCCAAAAGTACTACTCTAAAACCACAAGTATTACTAATGATAGATGGGCTTAGGATACATAGGAGGTCATCAAAATAAGGTGTGGGGAAATATGCTCAAATCCCCTATTTGAACAAGAGTGTGAGGTTAACTGCATTGATAAAACACCTTCATATAAAAGTGATGTTAAAATATGTGGCATGATAAAGTTGATACCATAACCCTAAAATACATAAAATGTCCCACATAATAGATTCAATCATTAAACTAAATATAAACTTTGGTCGTTTTGTATTACATTGAGACAAGGGCCTATGAAATTATTCACACCATCGGTATGAATTATACACACTAGCTAAAGCACTCCTAAGTGTATGAGTGTGGGACAACCTTTAGCTATGAACAAGTTTTATATGACACATGAAACACTACCTCTATAGGAAATAAGGTGCCCTGAATCAAAAAGGTGATCCCTCCTTATAGGCCAAATAAAAAGCTACCATATTCCCCAAAGTCAAGAGAAATAGTTAGTAAAAAGGATTGTCAATATATGGGTCAAAGACCAACAATGGTTATATGCCTCTAGGGAATTTCAATAATTATTGGCTTAGGTTAGTTTTTTAGTATTAATTTTAACCCTTTTTCTTTCTACATGTTTTATAGAGTAGAGTACATTAGCCTCAATGTGTGGTAGTTAAGTACAAATTATAATAATATGCATATACCTCTTATAATCTAGTTGGGTGAGTCAAGCAATGGATTTGTTTAAGGGTCATAATGTTGATCCATCTATGTTTATAGTGAGGATTATTATGCTTTGAAAATTTAAAATTCACTTTGTGCCACCCAAAATAGTATCATTCATGCAAACACGACTTTAAGGGCCCATAAATAATATCTCACTACACTATAATACTAGGTGCATGATTTATTATGGGGTGGGGGTACCTAGAGGGAAAAGAAATTATGGCATACATAAGAATTTTAGAGAATCATTAGAGAATTGGCATGTATAATAGAACCAAGAATAAGGTGTGGATGGGTGGAGGATAACACACATAATATGCATGAATAAAATAGATAGCACAAGGTAAGAGTTAACAAGAAAAATAATCTAAAGGTATAACATGAAGTGATAGGCTTGGATCCTAAGGATAGAAATAAACATAATATTATATGGATAGATATATGAAATTTCATTTGGAAATTATTGGATCAAAGGATAAGAAAGGATGATATATTTAAAAGGCCAATCCAAATTTATTATTATCATAGTTGAGTAGCTCAATGAAATGACTTAGCCTCAAAAGGATATGATTGGAAAATCTTGAGGCATGACACGTGATAGAACCTATAAAAATTTAAAGTCCCAAGTTATTAATCAGTTAACCTAACACAATTAGTTTATATACGTATCAAATTTAATGGAATAAAAATTATCAACCTTTGAATTGGACTAGTCAGTGACCCACCTTTGCATCTATAAATATGGGCATTTAGCCCATGAAAAATATTTCCAAATAAATTTATTGTTTAAAGAATTTGATGTTGAGATAAATTAGTGTTGATTATGTTATAGTATTAAATGTTGGGAGGAATCCACTCTGAGTATAATTCAAGAGGCTCAAAGGGATGAAGAGGACAATGACCTTAGGATAAATATTTAGATATTATGAACAAGATATCCCATAAATAGTAAAGGGAAATGAGAAGCCCATTTTTAATGATTTGAAAGGTTGAATATCTAAATTCCACACACATTTTTAAATTATTATGTGGGTTATTTTTATCTAAAAATTTGTGAAGTTCTATTTTCCCCCTCTTTGGAGATTGTAGGAAAATTAAGGATTGGTAAGCATCAAGGAAGGGATTGATAAGACTACCAACTGAGTGGAACAACCATGTAGGAGATAACTCAAGAAGGTTCATTTCCATCTATTAATAATAGATGGGTAGAGGTTAATAATCACATGATAAGACACATGCATCTCATAATAGAGTGGTGCATGGAGAAGACCTAGAGAAGAGAAGGAATCAAATTAGAAACAATGAGCCTATTTTTGTGTTGAATAAAATTGGTAGTGCTAGATGGGTAGAGAACTCATAGTGAAATTTTTTCAATTGGAAGATGATATAACTTAGAGGATAAATATATATGGAGAGGAAAAGAGAGGAGACATATGGTTTCCACACTACCATACTAGGTGGTATATGTCTAGACTCACCCCAACATAAAGATAAGTCCAAAGGGGAGTAGGTGTTTTAAGGAAATAGATATTATCCATAACTATATGGCTAGAGCCATATATAAGGATGACCTTAATATTTTAGGGTAATATATATGTAACCTCTAATAAAGTAGTGTGTTTGTATTATAGAATGGTTGGGTGAAGTGCACACACCCAGGATAAAAGAATTTGGCCCTAAGAGGCATGAATAAGATATTGGGATATTGAGGCTATTGCAATAGTTATTATATGATCAAGAGTGAAGGAGTGGTAAAGGCATAAGGATACCAAGAAGAATTGCACAAGAGACATATGGTGAGATTATGGGGAATTTCATCAATATATTATAACTATGAATGGTATGAATGCTCTATAAAATAAAGAGGATGGAGTCATCTTGGAAGAGATTCAACAATAAAGCAAAGAGGGTAGCATGTAATGAGAACCCATTGTAGGAAGGAAGAGCCTGAGTTGACATGTACCATGCAACATGAACCATATTTATATGCAAATAAATTTACAAAATATCCAACCATTCCAAGTATAAACCAAGAAAAAATGGAAAAGCTTATGCTTATTACCATAATTATGAGTAGCATCTCACAAGGAGGCACACAACACAAAGGTTTTAAGAAATGGGTAAATCTAGATGAATCAATTTCTTATGGTGTAGCTTCACATATATCTAAGTTGAGAAAATAAAGTAATAAAAATAAGGAATAGTTTTTTGGGGATGGACAATGAGTTTAGTGTGGGGTGATGTTGACCCCAATAATTTGTCTAATTCCTAACTAAGACTAAAGTAAATGATCATGTAATAGGCAAAGATATAACAACACCAATATTTTAAGAGTGGCATGTGAAATTAAAACCCATAAAATGCACATGAAACCAATATGGACTTCCAAAAATATAGGCACAAGTATATAAAAATTATATCCACATGGTCTAATGATAAAATAGCAGGGTCAAGACACAACTACCTAAAATAAGGAACCATAGTAAATATCATGGGAATAAATGGTAAGAGTTAATATAGAAAATTTATCTTGATAAGTAGTTGAGAAGTGATGGTGGAAGATGGTAGTATATGTCATAGGTCAGTCTAAGGAATTAACTTATAGGCATGACCATCCCTCTCATGCACTAAGTATAACCACTATCAAATTATAGTAAAATATTTCACCTTGATGGTCAATTTATGGAAATAGGTAAATCATGTGTGAAAAGGATCCATGTGTATAACATATATATCAATAAATATCATGGATAATATGTGGGTATTATTCCCCTAAAGGTAATAAGTATGACTCATAGTATGGGGAGTATAATAATGACCTCGTCAGCACAAGGTATAACAATCAAATAATTTGATGAGTGTGAACATATGATGCCACTGATGGTAATGTGTAAGAATATGAATCATATGTATGATGTATATCATAGTGATTTAATTATTTTAAACCTAAGAGATATAAAATAATGAATGATGAACTAATTCAAATTATGGAAAATGTAGTGACAAACATGATAATTTGAATTGAAATTATAATTATTTGATTCAAAAATGATAAAGTGAGAGAGGGATGATGTAATTATCTATCTATACTTCTTTTTATCATAGAAAATTTTAGAAAATTTATGTGCTTTTTCAACTCTTCATATCACAAATAGCAATTGAAACCCTATGTGGGCACTACCAACAAAGTCATACATAAACAACATTTGGAACTATCAGGGTTTACTAGTAGTGTCCCTACATATGGTAGGGGCATGTTACTTTTGGGATCTCTACTCATGTGCCTAAAATTTGATTTTTTGTCTACACATCTCTCAAATTCATCACTAAAATTCATGTTTTTTGGTCTCTTTCCTGCAAATCCTAATTATGATTGATCAAAACCAACATGCCCTTAAATTAGGCTATTATTTTGGGTTATAATAACTATAACCATATTTTTTGAGTGGTTTAGTGTTTCCTAAATTCCAATACTTTAAATATGGCTCAAACCACATGTAGTTATCCCACTTATATATGTGTGTACTTGAACAATATATAATGTAACACTATATTTTTATCTTTGATACTTGGTACCATACAACTTTGACTTTACCTATTAAAGTTTTTCTCTATGGATTATCATAGGGCTAATCTTTTAAATTATGATATGTGTGTGTCTTTCAATATTGTTCCAAGAAAGTGATGGGTGATTTCCTAATGTTAATATTTTTTAAGTTAATGATAAAGCATAATTTGTAGCTATAGATGACTCTTCATTAATTTCTTATTATGAATGACCCATGAAATATGTTTATGATTACCAAATGGATACCTTCCAATTTTAAAAATATCCATTGAGGGCTCTTGGACACTACTAATAAAGGGAGACACCTACATTAATAAAAATTGCCTAGGATTAACAATACTATCTTATAAGTGAAAAATAAGGATATAAACTATGGAGAATTTATTTCTAGGATGTTGAAAGGTTTTTGTACAGACTCAACTAATCTTGAATAAATATGAATAGAAAATATAAGTTGCTAAGATATTATATGGGTAAATAGATAAGAGGAAAGTATGTCCAAGAGTAAAATATATGTGCATCATATAAGTGTGTCAAAGTATGTCAGAATTTATGTTGAAAAAGTGCCAAATACCAAATGTATGTGCTTATAGATTCCCTCCTTTTAATCTAATATTGCAAAGGATAAATTAGAAGGATAAAAAGAAGTAAAATTGGAACCTGTGGTAACTATGCTTGGTATTAACAAGTACAACCAAAATTTATCATTTACTCCACATTACACTTATAATAAACATTCACACACACACACACACACACACACACACACACACACACACACACACACACACATATATATATATATATCAATGTCTTCTCATAATAATAAATTTTAAATAATATAAATAATTGAAAACTTTAATTTGAAAAGTTGAGGAACAAATACACCTAATGGTATGCAAGGCAAGTTATCACCTGTTGAACTCAACTAGAGAAAAAAAATGGGGTGAACATTCCCTAATGAGATATAAAAACTAAAATTATGGGTTGAGGAGTGTAAATTTCCAAACTACCCATCTTGAGAAGGTAGTGTTAGATGTTGAGCAACACAATAACCTCAACCACACTACCTTGTGTAACAAAATACCATCTTTTGTAACCCTAAAATCAAGTTCATATGTAAAATGATTAACCATTATAGATAGATATATACCCAAATTCATCACATATTACATCATTCCCCATCAATCCTCAATAATGAAAATATAAAAAAAATCTAGATGAACAAATTTCATGGCCCTATATGATCCATATATCCCTTAAAATGATGTAGAATGCCAAAATCTATCCAAAATATCATATAATGACTCAATTTTTCCTCAAATAATGTATGATATGTCTCAATATTCTTAAGACAACCCATATAAACATATCGTTTATATAATAATGTGAAACTATCTAATTAACATGGCCTAAAATATTTGAATAAGCCCATTGTATTCACTTGTTTTGATATCAAGGATGAATCCTGTGATTCACTCATCTCAAAATAAAGGGTTAGAATATTTTTATATATATAAAAAGTATAATCATTTAAATCACATGTAAAAACATGATAATATATGTCCTTGTATAAAATAATTATCATTTCAAGCACATATGAAATAGGTAAACCAAGGAAAAGGTAATTATTTGTTAGTTTCACATAAGATATAGTCATGATAATTCATTTGAAAATAGTTTTAATGTGTGTGTGTGTGTGTGTGTGTGTGTGTGTGTGTGTGTGTGTGTGTGTGTGTGTGTGTGTGTGTGTGTGTGTGTGTGTGTGTGTGTGTGTGTGTGTGTGTGTGTGTGTGTGTGTGTGTGTGTGTGTGTGTGTGTGTGTGTGTGTGTGTGCGTGTGCGTGTGTAAATTAATCACATGGTAATCATAATCATAGTAAATTCATGATATAAATCAAATAAATGCCCCCAAATAGAGATATGCATGATATAAATCACAACATTAAGCACACAATAAAAGATTATTTTTTCCATATAAATATATGTAAACATGAACACAATATCATAGGGAATAAATCATAAGCATATAAATCATGATCATTAAATATATAATCATATAATACATGACTCAACTCTAACCTGACACAACCATTACATGCCCATGCCATTAAATAGAGGATCCTATAACGTAACTAACATACAAGATGACAAGGCACTATAAATGTACCCAAATAAGAGTACATAAATGATCAAGAAATTTCATAATCAGTAGTATAAAATAATAACAGATCAATCAATGTTAGTCCACATAATCAATAAATATAATCATCTAGTATAGTAAAGCACAATATTTGTATAAAGTATAACTCTAAAAGGTATGAACAAGAGTAATAATTGTATAAATAAAATAATTATATCAATATGATTAATGTAATGGAATATAAGGATATAAATTTAAAATTTTAAAAATACACACCTAACATGGACATGCCCCAAAATGTGGAATGATTACCTATGGTTTTGATGAATATCATGCATCAATATGTCCATGCCTCATGTGTAACCTACATGTCTTGCATATAACTCATGTATGTTTTGAAAAACATGTGCATATAAAATAAATATGTAACTACAATATATATTAAAAATGACATTAATAAAATATGTGTTCCATCATATTAAGTCATGTATAGGTCTTGGTTTTGTATGTTTTAATATTTGACTTTTTTTTAAAGTTTTTTAGATATTTGAAAAAATATATACTTTTTGAAATATCTATGTGAAGAATAATTTAGTAAATAAATTAAGGCCAAGGTTAAAATTCTATTAAATAGAATAGGATTGATCCAAAAATTTAATAGTGCATCTCAACACATAGTGTGCACGAAGTGTAAGAGAAAATCAATGTGAATAAGGAAAATGATATGCTTCTATTGTATATAAAAGTCATGTCTTGAATTAATATGAAATATAACTCATAATAGGTGCATAATCTCAGTGGGAAAGAGTCAATGTGTAAATTTCATAACATGTATAGGCATATAATTTATGTTATCATGTAAGCTCAATATGTACCATGGCAAAATCATGCATAGATAGTCAATATGGAGAGATGGGCAGATACTATTTTGAATCAAGGTATAATATGTCTCAAATAATGTAAAATAATATCAAATAATTGTAAATGATGTATATGCATATTTCATCATAATATATCTATCATGAATTTATGAATTGGGACAAGAAATCAAGAATTAAGGGCTAGTGAAATATCATAATCAAGTGAAAATCAAGGGCTATAAGAATGATCAAAGTAATAAAAAATGTACACATCTATATAAAATAATGGAGAAATGAATAATTAAACTCAAAATAAGGTGATCAAATAAACAATAAATAATAAGCTATGTATAATAACCTATGTCTAAACTAATTTATGATATCATCAAGTGGGTGACATGACAATCCTAGATCACCCAACATGGTGTTTATCTCTAGATATGTAATTACATCAAATGTCCACATGGTGTCATCAATAACATCATCATATTTAGGTAACTTATTTGAATTTTTATATTCCTCATGTAAGGATTTATATTCAATCATTGTGTATCTCTGAATATTACATGTATGTCTATATGTTACCTCATTATATAATGCAATTGTGTTTGTTCATGTTTTTTTGGGTTGTTATTGATCATTCTTTTTTATTGAATAATTTTTTTTGGTGGTGTTTTCAAATTTAAATGTAATGTATTTTTTTTAATCATCAATTACATATAACATTTTATCTAACCACTATTGTCTCAACATAGCCTAAAATTGTTCTATAGTGGGTGTTACAAATATTAATGTGTCCACAACATTTGGTCCACAAGCAACCAGTAATGTAATATGACCAATTGATTCTTCAAAATATAAAGTATGTTACATTTTTTTTTCATGGCCTAATTTTTATATAAAATGGATAGTACATATAGTATCCGACCTTATTTATCAATCTCAAATTCTTTCCTATATCCATCTTCTATGAATATGTGGGTAGTCATTGGGTTTATTCATCAATGCTTGTTTGGCATGTATGACCTTTTCTCTTATAATTATCCTGAAGTTGTAGGTGGGGTGTACATCCTAGGTTCCATTATTTGTATTTGTTATTAATAATGAGGCCTTTATTCTTAAGTTCCTTAGTATTTTTTTTAATGCAATTTTCCTTTTTGATGTGATAAAAAAAGCTATGGATTGATACCTAATGGATGGTAAAGTGAACAAGATATTGTCAAAAAACATATTTATTATAGTACTTTGTTGAATTTTTGAATTAGGTACTTATAATTTCACATTCAAGGTCATACAAGGATCTCTAAATTTGGATGTTTTAGATTACGATAAAAGCAGGTTTTGAAGGGACCTTGAAACCCTTTAACAGAATCAAAAAAGATAAAGCATTAACAACCACCAAGAACAATATTCCTGAAACCTACTAAAGAGCAGCATAAAACTAGCTTTTACAGGGACCTGAAACCATAATGATATTATAAAATAGAACTGAGCAGATCAGGACATTAAAATTCCACAAAATACTCTAGGTTCCTCTATCACTTTGATTTGACAGAGACACCATCAGATCCAACAATAAAAATGGCTATATCCATGTCAAGAAAAAGGCCATGCTCCACCACACCCTCAAACCCTAAAATCACATAGCCTATAGCCTAGTGTCCTTAAATTTGTGGCATTGCTCATCCCAGTCAGAGATCTTAGGGCCCAGGCTGTAGGGAGGGCCATTGGGATCCCTCTCCACTTCCAGCTCCTCAAGCTCCTCCTCTTCTTCTATAATGGCCGTGACCTTTGCACACACATTGCTATCAAAAACCATGGAGGCCTCTGTGAGCACCCTATGTAGCTCCCCATGACAGCTGATGATGAGAACCCTGTGTGGCTCCCCGTAGTAGAAACCCTGTGCAGCTCCCTGCAACAGCTGATGATGAGAACCCTATGCAGCTCTAAATTTGGATGTTATTAGCATATGGAATTTATTTTCAAAGTACAATAAACTACTTATGCTAGCATTTTTTTTAAACCACTATTTATTTGGATCAATATTATCCAGTTAAAACTTGAAAATTTTCTTAATCACCATATTGTTTGGAGTATATTTTACACATTTTTTACATCTAAGGTGTTATTGTCATCACTAGAAAGTTTTTTATGTTACTTATAGTATATATATGTATTTTTTTAATTTATTCATTATACTTATAGCAAGATGCATTAGTTCTATTATAATTGATATTTTCATCATCAACATGGTATTATCAAATATTAATATTAACATAGTGATAATGGATAATATTACAAGAATGGTCTACAATGTTATGTCTAACTTATGATTTTTTATAGAGGTTCTTGATATTATAGAATAAACAAAAGAGAATATAGATCTTAATTTTATGGGAACAAAAGATGTGAGTTATTATTGTACACCTATAAAAAGAGGGATTGTATAGAAAATATAAAATCCCCAAGCCCTAAAAGGTCTAAATATATGATTAAAAACTAAGATGAATGAGAGAAAATATATCTAATTTTTAATTAAAGAAGGGGAAACCAATAATTGTACCTAAAATATAAACCCTAATAGGATAAAAGTTTAAAACCATGTTGACAAAAAATCTAAAGTTATTGGTTGCAAATAGTTTTATGTTAAATAGGTTAACTTTAGTTATACTCATGTATCTCAAGGGTTATTGTCAATTAGGTTCCTTAGCATTGATTTAAAAAGAATTAGTGCCTATATTTATAGTATTTCATGCACAATACACAAACCATAGTATTTACTACTCTAACTCTTATAGTGTTCATATGCTTTCTATTATATACCACAATTACTTAGGTTACTCTAATATATAACCTTTGTACAATTTATCTATATTTTATTCTACTCTTCTCTTCCCTGCCTATCTATTACAATGTTATGGTATAAATACTGAGCCAAAATAATGTAACTCAATAGTCACATCTATGTGAGACATGTATTTGTATCTAATCAGGTAATCATTTCTCTTCATAAAGTCTTATTTCTTACCAAAGCTCGAGTTGGTAGAATCATCTATTATGTCAGTCTAGATGAGTGTTATCTACACCTCTAAAATAAGGATCATAGATCAAATGAAAAATCCCCAAGCCCTAAAAGTTATAAATGTATTATACAAAAATAAGATGAATTAGAGAAATTAAACAAGGGTAAACCAAAAATTGTACCTAAAATATAAACCTTACTATGATAAAAGTTCAAAAATTTGTTGACATAAAATTTGAAGTTGTTGGTTACAGATGGTTTTATGTTAAATAAGTTAACTTTAGTGAGACTAATGTATCTCAAGGGTTAGTCTCAATTAGATTCCTTATCATTAATTTACAAATAATTAGTGTTTATATTTACTGTAATGCATGCACAATATATAAAACATAGTATTTCCTACTCTAACTCTTCTATTATATATATATATATATATAATAACTACTAAATACAAATGTTCATATGTTCTCTATTCTATACCATAATTACATAGGTTACTCTACTCTATAGCCTTTGTGCAATTTAGCTCTATTTAATATTACTCTTATCTACCCTACCTATCTATTATAATGTTTTGTTGTAAATACTAAGCCAAAATAATACAACTAAATAGTCATGTCTATATGAGACATTTATTTTCTCTAATTAGGTCATCCTTTATCTCCATAATTTCTTCTTTCTTACCAAAGCTTGAGTTGGTGGAATCCTCTATTATGTTGGCCTGGATGAGTATTATGTTGTTGTGGTAATGGAATCAACTTTTCAGTACCTACGGTGTAGTTATTTAGATGATAGAGAATCCTACCAACATTTTCTCAACTTTTATATCTTTGTCTCATCTTTGAGACAACTCTAATTATTGACAAGTACCAAAATTTTCTCAATCCACCTATGTGTAATAAAATAATTGGAATTGATATAGTACATTGTTAGAGATCATAGAATTGGTACCCCTTCCTTTGGTAGATGTTATTGGTACTTTCTTACCAAAGTCCGAGCAAAAGTTTCCCAATCCAAAATTAAATTTTTTCCCTTTACAATCATATTATCGATAGCCACATTTTCCTTGACCACCAAAATAATGTAATTTGGGACAAGAGCTTTTCTAGTGAGTCCAAGTAATCAATATGCATCTTAAGTCATACCTTTATTTTTACATTTTATTTCTTATGAACTCTCCATATTCCTCTATTTATTTATAGATGGATATTCACTATCTTTGTTTATCCTTATAGCATTCATGTAGGAATATCATTTTAGCCCCTTCTATGGTGGAAGGTATGTGATGAGATCCAAAGCTAATTGAGAATGCACTCAACTAGTTTCCCATTTCCTCTAACTCATATTTATTATCATTTTTCCATAGTGTCTAACTAAGTGAGTAAGAAAATTAGGTGGTTGCATCATCTAATTTATCCTTCACATTCCCTACTTGTTCTTTATATGCTTCTTTGTTGGCCTAGTTTTCCCACAAAAGTGGCCCTAACATCTCCTCCTTTTATTCCTCTCTAGACTCACTTTTGATGAGGCCTCTATCCATTCCATCTCCAAACATGGCTGATGGAAATTTACACAATATCTATTATTTTTTGATCTATTGGTAGAGTGGTGTCTAGATCAAACTATGGTTGATATGTGGTCAAGGCAGATAACATTTTATTAATTACTTCCTCCAAGGCCATGTACTGCATCATCCAATCCCCTCTATCACTTTGGATGAGAGTCTAAATTACCATTTATTTATCAATTAGAGATATATTTTGTATGGTTACTTTAATTTTCCTTCATTTAGTTCGCTACAGAAAACATGAAGGCACAAGAATGGTGGAGTTATTTTGTTTATGTTTTGCTAGTTCTAATTTGATCCATGCTATTAAATCTATAGGGGTATTTTTAATGATTGGGTTTATCCCCATTATGCTCAAAGTGTTTGGTTTAAAAACCTAATTGGTATCCTTGAATATTGGACTTATCTCCTTTTCCTTCCCTTTCTCTTATGAATCCATTTTTTGTTTTGTTTGCTTCTTCTATTCTAGCTCCTATTTTTGTCTATCCTCTTCCTCTTTATATTTTCTCTAGTAACTTTTTATTATTTTATTCATCTAATTTATTTTTATTTTCTTATTTAAATTTCCTTTCCTCTTATTTTACTTTATTTTTATGTTTTTATTTTATTCTTTCTTTTTAATCTCCTCTTCTTCTACAAGTTTTTTCTATATTTCCCTTGCAAATCTCTTCTCATAATGTTCCTCATTTTTATTTTCTACTTATTCCTCTAATTTTTACATCTCTAATTTTTCCTTTTCCAACAATTGTTTAGCCTTTTGGGTGATAATTACATGATTTATTGAATTTTTCTATATCCTTCCTCAAGTTCATGTTTTATTTGCTTGCATTTTTAAATCATTTCTTCCTCTAATTCCTTGGATTTTTCCAATTGTTTTCTTTTTTATAAGGCCTTAACAACCATACATGTTTTTTCCTTAGATATTAACTCTATTTATTGTATTTTATATAGTTTTTATTGGTTAGGTAAAGATAGTAGGGACTCTGTGGTGTTTTTTGTAAATCTTCCTCTTTGTATTTGTCCACCATCATTTTAGCCTCTTTACTTATTTCCTTGGTCTGAATGAGGATGGCTTGCAATTATTCTAGAATTTTGTCTATAACATCATCTAAAGTGAATGGAATCAACTCAATGTAGTCTATAATTACCCTTATAAACATACCTTATCTAGTAGAATCCACATTCTACTTTGCTTATCCCTCCTTTGATGTGAAAAGTATAAATGAGGATGTTCATATATGGTATATGGATGGTCACCTATTTCTTTATATATTCCTCTACTTCATATATATTCACTTTCTCCAAGAACTTTGATTCTAAGTATATTATCACCATTTTAGCTTTAGATCTAGCTACTTTCTATTTTTTATTTCCCTTATGTTCTACCTACGGTGATTGGTTCATTCCCCTTTTCCTCCCACTTATTAATAATAGGTTTTGGCATGTCATTATGGATGTAATAAGGGATATCCTAGGTTATTCTATGATGTGGATTTTCTTTTTTAATTTTGAGGATAGGTTTCTGCTAGGTGAGACTTTCCTTTTCTTGAGTGTGTAAGGTGGGGTACCCTTTTATTCCATATTTTATTCTCCCAAATATTCACCTATGGTAGAGTCCTTAACCACAAATGTAGTCATATCATCTTATCATTCCTCCTCATTCATATCCCTCAAATTGATAAATTGATTTTTTAGTTTGGAGGAATTACAGGTACCCAATTAAGGTTCAGATGGCTCTACTTCCTCTAGAATAAATGGATCTTCATCGATTTTAAATTTTACTTCTTACTAAAAAAAATCCCCTAGCTCACTAGAGAAAAAAATCCCTAGTGTCGAGTGGTAGACTTATGGACCCAATGACGATTAACTCAACTTGATCATTGATGACTTCATAAGGCATAGGTGGGAGAGGTTAAAAAAATTTAATGAAGGGTTCAATGAATATATTATCTATGTCTACCAAATATTTAACCTCTATAAAAGATTTTTCAACAATTACCTTAGAGATCCAAAATCTCCCTTCTACCATACACATAATTATCTTCTCCCATTACAAGAATTTTTCTACTTGTTGTAATACAAGGATACCTTTCATTGAATCTAATATTTGGGATCCTATGGGTGTATTTGAATTCCATTACACTTGCTCCTCATGCCCTAGAATTATGTGTGTGAAATACATTGCAAGTACTCATAGTAAGGAACTGTAATAGAAGTCATGAATAGTTTTATATTTCTTGATTTTTCATAGGTTCTCCAAGTATTATTAATATGTTGTGGTATCTAAGTCATATTACATTTAGGTGGGGATCATGTCATAAGCTATCTAGACACTTTTTCCCATTGTAGAATCATTTTTTTGTGTAGTAATCCTTCTAGTTGATGGCCTTTATGGAAAATTTGATTCTCAATTCCTTCATGCTCTAAATTGATAGAACTCTATTATTCACTTTTATGACTATCATTGTGGAGAGGGAGATAATGCCATCATTTTTCTTCCCATCATACTTGTGAATGGAGTGTCCATGTAAGAGGTTGGTAACTATTTGTATCACCTCCAGTGTGATGTAGTATTTTTGATCTAGATAGACAATATCCTCTTATGCCCTACTCAATAGCACCTTATTTGTTTTTGACATTAGAAAAAAATATGGAAATTGACTCCATGCATCTAGTTTTATCCTTGATATGATTCTCTATTCCTATTTTTGTTTTAATTATTAAGTCTTTGGGTTTACTTGTAACATTATACTTCTTTTTGCCTCTATCTCTATATGATTTATTTTGGATAAATGTGTCTTGATATATATGTATTTAACCTCTATGTGTGTGACAAGGGAGGGAACCTTTGGAAATGCATCCAATGGGTCTATTTTTTGAACTTGAGAAAATACTTATTATATTAGGGTTTTTTAATCTACTCGATTGTAACCACATGAGGGATCTCAATCTTTCTACTAAAAACAATTTGGTTTCTAATAGGGTATGAATCTTCCATGCAAAATTTCTATAGTGTCCTAGTCCTTAAATAATTTTGTCATTTTTTTGTTTAGCAAAGCCCTTGATTTATATGTCTCTTGATCTATCCATTAATCACATCAAGCCATTTTAATGAATTTAAATCATATTTATTATCCTTATCCATTTCTATATTTTACTTTTTTTTCATGTGATAACATATCTTATTGTGTATTTATTTTTTTCTTATCTTATTGTGGCATTTATATTTTGATAGTTGACTCCTATTTTATAGTTTCCACCATCAACATGTTTACTTATTTTAGTTCATAATAGACTAAATTGATTTAATTTTCATTTTTTAGAGGACAAAATCAACTACTATTATTTTTTATTTACCTTGATCTATCACTGCCAATTTTGTGTTTCTTTTATAGATGTGTATTTTCATGTTTTACAAATTACTTGGTTGTAGAGAATAATATAAGTTTGTTTAATTTTATCTTACCAACATGTCTTTTTTTTAATTACCAATTAATATTTTTCTTGTCCCCTTTTCCCATATCTTCATCTATTCCTTCCATCGATACACCTTTCTCTAGTGTTCACAATCTGTATTTACAGAGACAATTTGTAACTAGTTTAATTTTGTATGATGGTTTTCTCTTACCACTGAAGTGAATTTAATACCATTGTAAAAAAATGTTTACTCATTTCCCATATCTTTTTCCCTTCCTATTATTAATATATCTTTCCCTATGGTTCATATAATTTATCTCTAGAGACTATTATTGACTTTTTTTATTATGAAACAAGATTGTCTCTAGAGACTATGTATTCTTATAAACTATAGTACTAGAATTTTTTAATTGACATTTTGTACCTTTTCAAAGTAAATATCCACCATATTCATTCATTTTATTATTTGTTTTCTTACCACCATATTTAATTTGTTACCACATAATTGTATTTTATTCTACATACAATGAGTTCCTATTAATTTATATATCTCTTGAATGTGTTTATGTGGGAACTTGTTTTTATGTTTTCCACTATCTTATTATTTATTAATTGAGTTAAAGGTCTCATCAAGGTGTTTTGGTAGCATTAGACAACCAATTATAGAGAGACTATTTTTGGGGTATTGTATTAACCTTATTCCATTTCCTCATTTTGTAGGATAGTACTAATCTAGTGGGGAGGTGACATGATATATGACCAGAAACTTAAACATCTTGTATAAGGTGCAATGGTATCATCTACTATAACTTCACCTAGATGGAAGGACAATGTCACTTATCAATATTTTTATGTCCCTACACCATAGTTATCTATGTTCTAGGGTTTTAATCAATGTCCATTTAGAAACCCTTTCCTAAGATTACCTACTAGCATTTATAGCTTTGTTGCACTTAAATTTAATATATTCTCAACTATGTAGGGCCCAAACCATCTTATTTTTAAGCTTGCCTATATTTTTGTATTTTTTTTTCATAGAGTAAAACCTTATCTTCAATCTAAAATTATTTTATCTTTATCTTCCTATCAAGCCATGCTTTTTGGCACCTCTTTTTTTACATTTGGTTATATGCTACAAGAAACATTTTTTCATCCAATTTTTTTAATTAGAACTTATATTAAATATAATATTTATCATTCATATAGATGTTACCACAAGTATTAAACTTGCTAGTATGTAATCCATTGGCATCATTGCTTCTAATCCATATACTAATTGAAAGGGGTAGTATTTATTCAACCATTTTTAAGTAGTGTGGTAAGCCCATAAGACTACTTGTATCTTGGTATCCAAATCCCCTATCTCTGTATTACATATTTTTTTAAGTAATTTCTCCAATAATTTATTGAATGTTTCAATGGTAACATTTACTTATGGATGGTAAGGAGTTCTTCTATGATATTTGATTATGAAATGTTTTAGAAATTCTACAATTGTGTTGTTTATGAAGTGTTTTCCTTGATCACTCAATATTCTCAAAGGGCATCTGAACCTTGTAATTATGTTTTCATACAAAAAATTTAAAACAATATTTATAGTGTAATATTTTATTAGAATAGATTCCACCCATATTATGAGATATTTTGTTCCAATGATAAACAACCTGGCATTAATTTTTCTTATTTCATGTTTAATTGGACTTATGAAGTCAATTTCACATTTTTTGAATTAGACTACCACCAAAACTAGGCAGAGAGGCATTTCATCTCTAGAATTTGGTTTACCCACTCTTTGATAGATATCAAAACTTCTTGCATATCTATGTGCATCTTTGAAAAGTGATGGCCACCATAGGCTTGCTAATAGTATTTTCTTCATCATTGCTTCTCTAGAGTTATGTCCTCTTAAAAATACATCATGTGCTTCTCTTAAGATATTCTACCCTTTAAGAGGTAATGCTACTCATTGTAACACATCATCTCTTCCCTTGTTATATATTTCCCCTTCGATCAACATGATGAAAATGATTGAATCATCAATATTTTATTTTTGAATGTATTATATTCCTTTGGAAACTCTTTTCTAGATAAAAAAATTATAATACCTTCCATGTCTTTGGGAACAAATTCTATGTGGAAAAGATGAGCTCTGAGAAACTCATCCTTAGTTGGTCTTATATATTCCCCCATGGTTATTCTTAATAGGTATCTAGGTCCATTATTAGATTTCTCAAGTTTCACCACAATTTTAAAATGAAACTCTTGGAATAACATGATCCAATAATAGATTTTTCCTTGTATTATTATCATATTTATCAAATACTTAAGTGTCTCATAGTATGCAAGGAATGTGAATGGGGTTGCCAATAAGTAATGTCTAAATTTTTATACCGTGTAGTTCATCACTATTTTTTCCCTCTCAGTGGTATAATAATTTATTTCTATTCTTGCCAGTTTCTTACTAGTAAATAATATTGCATGGTCTATATTTCCCCCTAGTTGTACTAATATTGATCCTATTATAATTCTTAAGGTATCCACATGTACATGAAATGGACTCTTCCAATATGGAAACACTAAGATTAGATCATCTTCAATCTTATTCTTCATTGTATGAAATAACTCTTAGTATTATCTAGACTAATCAAAAGGTTGATTTTGTCACTTTCTCAATAGTTCCTTAATGGGTGCACTTATAGTTTCATAGATTCTTATGAACCTATGGTATTTTTTAATATACCCTAATATTTTTATAACCTATTTGTGTGTTTTGGGTGACTGTAGGTTTATGATTATGGTGGTTTTAATTAGATATACTATCAATCCTTCTTTACATATTATGTGGCCCAATAAAGTTCCAAAAGGAGTAGTAAAGATACATTTCTTAATACTTAGAGAAATGTTCACTTATATACATCTCTATAACATCATCCATAGTGCATGTACATGGTCCTTGATTAACCTATAAATTATCTAATCATTCAAGTATACCTCTAATAACTCATGCATGAAATATTAGAACATGTTTACCATTATATAATTAAACATAGTTAGTGTATTATTTAGTCTAAATGGAATCACTATATACATAAAGATCTCTATTCTATGGTAAATGTAATTTTTGGTTATTCCTCTGATGTTATCTTGATCTGATGGTATCCTTATAATCCATTAGTGAATGAGTAGATTTATCTACCCATAACACTTTCTAATATCTATTTAGTGAATGGTGTTGGCAATGGGTCATGTAGATAAACAAGACTTATTTATATCCCTATAGTCAACACATATGCATATCTCATCAATTTTATTATTCTATATGACCATGGGACTTATCTATTTTATGTCTTCTATAGGTGTTATTATATTGTCATCTAGCATTTTGTATAATTCATCCTTAACTTTTGCCTTTATATTGGGATTTAGTTGGTATGGTCATTTCTATAGTGGTTCGATGCCTTATTTCAACTGAACATTCATCATACCCATATATTCATTAATTCCCTTAAGTTCAGTAAATGTTCTTTTGAACAAGTCTTAAAATTTCGTCAATAGTTCAAAAATATTCTCCACTTCCTCTTCTACCCAATAATTTACTACTTTTGATATTTTTGGATTTATTTATATGGAAATATTTTCTTCCTTTATCTTAAGTGATTGGTATAAATATTGGTTTTTTATATTATGTTGTGTCAAAGAGTTATTTTTCACCTTTTAGAATAACATTTTTTTATATTTTAATTTTTTTCTTCCTCATCCTCTTCCTACTTTATAATTTTGTGGTAGTATGCCCTATATTCATGTTCTTTTATTTACAAAGTTTTTTCTATGGTTTTTGGCAATTATCATATAATTATCTCAATTTGATCCCAATCATCTGTGTGACCTAATGTTGTTTATTCTATTTTTATTTTGGAGAATTATTGTTCAATAGCCGAGTCTTCTATAAATAAAAACATTTTTATCTTCCACAATTCCCTACAAACTCTTATATCTAGGTCCTCAAAAGTTAAAAGTTCAATAGAAATCCATTTTTAAGTTTTCCATGCATTGGTTCACTTTCACATATATTAATGTAAGTATCATGTTTTAGGCATTGTGTCCAGTTTCCATAAGAATAATTTTTCCCATAGTCATTTATCATTTTCCCCTCTTGCCTTCCATACTTTTTCACATGTTTAAATCTGTTGACATGGATTAGTATCCCATGTGTAATGCTAGAAAATAGACTTTTGATTGTATAAACCTCATTATGAGTAATATGTAAAAGTTTTTCCCAATATGGATGGTTACTCTATGGGTGTCCCACCATCTTATGGTAGTAATAGTGAGTGTATCATTATGTTTTTCATCCTTATTTCTTATTGTGGGAATACTCTAATCATCTATTGTAAGTATTCATCAACTAGTCATATGCTAATAAACTTAGATATTTTATTATGTAAATCTCATTCTATGTGGTGAGCTCTCCTTTTTTACAATAATGGATTTTCTAGTACAGTGGTAATTTTCCATTTTTAGGGTGTTTTTATTAAATAACATACTTTCTGCACTATAATTTATGGCTCACCGTATATGAAGGCCTCAATTTCATCTTCTAAATGTGTTTATCCTTCTTCTACTACTATCATCTCTCCATCCTCATTAGGTTTCAGTTCATCTTATGTCTTTATAATATTTTTTAGAGTATACACACTAGCAAGGTTATAAATTTTTTTATCCTTATCTTTTAACCATAATTCCTCTAACCATGCAACTACCATTATTACCTTCAATGTAAAATGGACTACTAAACCCTATTTCCCAAATGTGATTTATTTTTCTTCTAAGTGTAATAAGCCATTACAATTCACAAACCATTCTAGGTTTGAACAAGGTAGATAGATGATATCATACTTATCGATTACCTCAAAACATACCCTCTTCTTTATATCCATAAAATTAAGTTTAACATTCTATAGGGTGTCAATGTGTGATTGCATATTATCATCAGTGATGGTGATATCATATACTACCACATGTAACTTTGGTTTCCCTAATAATTCATATGTGCTTTGTGGTAATACATTTATGTTTTTGATAAGGTCTAATAGTGTTTTATTAATTTCCTATTCATTTATTTTGATATTTAAAAGAATGTAGTATTTTTTCCATTTTTAGTTTGTTTAGAAAACATTTTTATTTGACTTTATCCTTTTATTTTTTCCCACCCTCTATACTTAATGTGTTAATTTTTGTTTATTTAAATACTTACAAAATTGATTAAGTTTGATTACTAGGTCTTACTTCTTAACAAATTTCATTATCATTTTAAGTATCCAATCTCATATTCATCAAAGTAAGTTAGCTTAAGCTAATGCTTATCCTATTTTTCAATTATTATTTTTCTAAATTTTTCAACAATTCTATCATGCTCATTGATATTATGTTTATTCCCTTCCACATCTATGCCAGATTTCATACTAGAATCAATGGCCACTTCTTTGCCTTTTCCTATCTTCATGCCACTTCTAGTGGATATTGATCCTCATGGTTGGAAATTATCATGCATAATGTGGAGATATTTCTTTAGTGGTTTCTCTTTTTTATCCTTTATAGTTTCTTGACATTATGTAATATGTTTAGTCATGATTACCCTCTAAGATGAACTACCTTATTTTTATATTATTTTATCTTATTCCTTACCATGGTGAATTTCATTACATTGACCTTTCATGTCCTACCTATTTACTAATTTTCATAAGTGTTTATCCCCTTTCCTATGTGGAGATTTTACCATATCCTTATTTTTTGTTTTGTCATTTTTTGTAAAATTATGCTACTTTTAGATAGGAAAATAAATCACGGGTTCCCTTTTCATGGAAAAATCCACACTCTATCTATGGATCCTCATCACAATTCCTAGAATTATTCCCAATATTTTTGTATTTATAACACATTGGAGGGGGTCTTTCTTGATTATACATGTATTTAAAATTCTAATTATTTCCTCTACCACCTTGGTAATTTCCCCTACTATGGTTTCCTCCTCTATAACCACCCTAGATATTTCCTTTGTAGCCTCCTTGATTTTTATTATAGTACTAAGGTTGGGTATTTTAAATTTTCATAAGGGTTTGGTATGTTTGACCAGGGTGTAGTATGCTTAAATTGGTTATGGGTAGTTATGGTGATGGTATTTATTGCACTATTACTACTCTTCTTCTAATATATGTTTGGCCAGGGCATAGTATACTAGCATTGGTTATGGGTAGTTATGGTGATGGAATTTGTTACACTATTACCACTCTTATTCTTATAGTTTCTTGTACATATTCAAGTACATCTATATCAAGACACAAATAATTATAGTGATTTAATGACCCATAGTTGTTGAAGTGTATTATATAATTTGTAGGGGGTGAAACTTCCATCATCAGGTGTAAGTGTTGTGGATGTTGATCATAAACTCTACATATTTCATAGTAAATCATTTCACCATATATTTCTTTTTGAATATATGGTTTCATTATTATTTCTATTTATATTGATCTTACTTCTAGTACTCTTTTTCCATATCACTATGGGGACATTTTATCCTAGAATAGATCTCCACATAGTAAGTGGTACACTAAATTATTGGTTATGGTAGTGTATGATTATTGTGTAGTACAAAAAAATCATCTTCCATCATTTATATCTCTTGTTTTGGTATCATTTTTTCTAATTATAATTACAAAATTTCCACATTATCTTTTAATGAGGTATCAATATCTCTTCTCTAGGACTATGATTCTAGTCTTGTTGTGAAAAGTCTAAGGTCTCGATTTACTACAACTAGGCATAATCATGGGATGTTCCCTTTGTAATCAACATTTAAACACTTTAATAAACTAGTATCAATCCATATAAGTCATAGGCCTTATGTGCTCACTCAAAGTATAGCTGAGAAGAAACAAGGCCCTGCATTAGACTAGTTGTATCATGGTGTAAGGCTTCATTAAAAGGGGAATTAAGTATTTAAATGAAAACTTAAGGTGGATATATCAACAAAGGCCTTTATTGGATTAAGTTTGGGGTCATATAGATGCTTTAAGGGTTATAATACCACTTCTACCTAGTTTACTCCTACTAAAATAATGTTGTTTAAACAAGGATTGGGTTATTGGTGAGGGATATATACTCATCCTTTATGCATAATGATGATGAGATCATGAAAAGTGTAGAGAATCCATTAAAATAATGAAATAGTAAAATGAATGAACATTAATTACCATAATTCAATCAAAGTTATGCCATCAAAATTATTCACATCACATTAATAACACTATAAGATATGAAAAATGAACACACAACACATTGTAATTTGACATTGTTGTCATTTGTGCAAATTACATTACAAAGTTTATATTAATATTATAATTTTTACAACCCATAGACTCACACACAAGCTTGACCATATACAATTATAACCAAAGTGGCCTTCATTCCATTCAAATCCTTAATGTCTGCTAGAGTAATGTTTTCAAAGTGAATTCATTTCTCTAGAGATTCATTATAGTTATTCACCTCATTTCCTCTTCTATATTGATCTCATTATATAATCCTTTAGGATCATCTTTTCTAGGGTGGAAGTTGCATGTTGAGAGTTGAGATGGAACTATATCATCATAACCACCATATCCATGACTATTTGAAATCCATGCTTCACCTAGCATATCTTTTAAAATCTTCTACGATGCCTTGAAAATATGGAATATGGTTAGTCACCTACCAGTTGGTGTAAGATCTATGTTATAACCTCCAGTTGGTTATAAAAACCCATAGGCCAACCACTTGAAATAATTATCTCCTTGTGCCTATGTGGATGTCATGTTGGCATGGATACCTTACTTAATAGGTTAGGGGCCCAACACTTACCCCATATAAAAAATTTAGTCCATCCTTGGACTAAGTCATCAAACTATCAAGAGGGTAGAACTTAGGTACACTCTCTTTGAGTTTAGTGCTTAAGTCTTCAAATCCTTTGATGGCTAGCTTTATTTCTTATGTAATGTTATCTATCTTAGAGGATGCATAAGTGAGTGCAAGTACATATATTTTCTCTAGCTCCTTATGAAAGGATTATACATTATATTTCACCTTTGCCACACTTCTACCTAAGATCTCTCCTTGCTCAAAGGCCTTAGTTTGTAGAGCATGAAAGAGTTTTTCCAAGGTTCTCTTCTAGTCCTTAATCTAGTTACTGAGCATGCTCATGATGCCCATGATTTTTAACTTCTCTACCCTACTTAAAAATTATACTTGAGACATCAACTACTCCTCATCCTTCACTTGATTTAACCATGCATTTATTATCAAGGCTTGATTAGAGAAGATTAAGAAAATGGTGTCTGTTATTTATGTGCCTTCCTTTAACCTTATGAAGAGATCATATACCTATTTGAGCTTCTTTGATAGCTCCTTATATAATGTGATGCTAAGTTCTTCTTCTTCCTCTTCTTCCTATACCAACTTGAGCTATAGTATTGGGATCATCTACTTCACTAGTACACAAATTTTTTCAACCCCTAAAAGGATTGAAGTGTTAATGCTGACCAAAAGAGATAGTTTAACCACCTATACATGCTCACAAATTTTTTACAATTTGAACCTATTTGCATGTACCTCATCTTTATATTCCTTGAGGATCCTCTTCAACTTCCCCACCTTGTCATCATTGATGAGATTTTTTTACATTACTTATATGACCATCTTTATTAGTGCATTCCCTGATTGGACTAGGTTCATGGAATGTGCATCAATGATAATGGATTCTTACCCTTATTCAATATCTTATAGGCTCTAAGTACTTGATCTAAGCATATCAAATTAAGGATCATTTATATGGTGGTATAGCGCAAATGAGAGCTATTTTCTCATCCTTTTAGTGGTAGCTTGGGGGGCATAATTTCATACATGTAAAGATATTCATCCCCTATTTATTTTTCACCATCTCCCTTATATTTAGCTCTTTATAATCCTTTTTAATAGTAACCTTCTTTATGTGTTCTTCCTCTTCTTCACTGGTACCACTACTCTCATCAATATTTTCCTCTAAGGATTCACTTGGTTAGTCCTTGGGGGTTACTTCATTAGACTTCTCCCCCTCATTTGCTTCTTCATCTTTGGGTTTTTCAATACTTACCTCTAGTTTTATTCCTTTTGCACTAGTGTCACCTTATTGTCTCTAGGGTTGCTCAACTTTCTCTATTTGTTTCTATAAGATGCAAGTATTTCCTTTTTTTACTGAGATACCCCTTCACTACTTTGTCATTCCTCTTGTGAACCTTACTCTACTTATTTAGAAAGGTCACTTGGTACATTTTTAACCACTTCAACACTAGTCTTATGCTTAAGGGAACCTTTGGGGACCTTTTCTCTAGTTTAGACTTATTTAATTCTTAGTCAAGATTTTAATTCTCTTCAAAAACCAAAACCTAGTTGATATCTTCATCATTCAATCCCATCTTCCTCTAGGCCACTTTTTATTCCTTATTAGTTTTAGGGGCCATTAGGGAGGCCTCATCCCTAGGTATCAACACCTATTTCATTGATGGGATCATTAATGAGGTGTCACTAGATGTGTGGCTTGACATTTCCTCTATTACCTATAGTGTAGTGATCATGCCACTTTGAAGGGCTTCCTACATATTTCTAGCATTGGGCTCCTCTTTTCCTTACCATATTTATAGGATGTAGGTCCCTCATCTATCTTCTTTAGTCTCCTCTAATATTATGGGTGCGTGGGTCACCTCTCTCGATATATCTTCAAGGGTTATGATAGGAAATGCTATAGGTCCCTTAATATTTTTCTTGGGATTCTTACTAGAAGAAGCACCCTCTTACATGAATGTCATGTGATTCTTTGAAGCATGGGGTAAAATTTGTTATTCAAAATATATTTTTAATTATATGTGATCTATTTCTCTTTTAACTTTTCACCCCATTTCCTTTGGAGTGTCTTTGCCTTTATATTTGATGCAGCCTTCCCTTCATCATCATATTAGATTGGGTAATCATCATCCTTTCCAATATCTCTACCCTTGTTACATGGCTTCATCTCATAGTAGCAATCAAATATCTTCCCATTTATTATTACCCTTTAGGAGAATGGATGTCAGGCATGCCATTTTTATCCTCTTCATCTTTGGTGGCCTTGGCTTTGGGGCACATAAATTGGTGCCTCATCATTCTTTTATCATGATCCATGGCCTTAGTCTAGATATCAAGTTTTTATTCATTAAGGATTATCCTTAGCATCATCATGAAGTATTTGGCTGAAAATGTGTAAGGTAATCAGGGCCACCCTGATAGATTTCCATCTATAAGTGTTAAGCATACCACATAGAAGTGTTGCATCATGGCAAAGGTTGACATTCTCACTAGTTGTTGAGGGAGTTATTGAGGAATGCACCACTCATTCACAAATATTCTACATACCTTTCAAACCACCCTTGCACCCTAGTCTTATATTTTTATGAGAAGCTGGGTGGGAAGATGAAGTCTTGGTACTTCATCACTAAGGACTCATGGCTTGGAAGTAACACCCATAGGTGGCCATCATCACCATCTATCACACATATTTCCTTAATTATTATAAGGATTAACATGTACCCCCACCAAAAGGTCTTGTGCACTCAGTGATACTCTTGTGAATTTTTGAATATCTCCTTTATGGTGAACTTGGATATGTTGAATATTAATTCTTGTGATATGTGGTGGGAAATGCATAAGAAGGTCTTGTTAATATCAAACCATCAACCTCTAGGGAAAATTTTGTCACTAACAAGGTACACTACTACCCTTATACCAAGGTTTTGGATGTCCTTGATGAGGAATGCAAACCTTAACTTGTACTACCCCAAGAGTTTTGTGACCCTTTCTACCTCCACCTCATCTTCCATCATCTCTCATATGTCTGCTCTTATGCCAAGTAGTGTTTTGATTCTACTAATGAGGCTTGTATAAATCCTCATGCGTCATCTAGTAAAGTTTAATTAGTCTCCATATACCTGCAAGAGGAGGAAGTGGACCAAATTTTATGACTTGTCAAAGCTTGGTAGCTTAAATAGTTATGTGGCACCCATGGTTGCCAATTTGTCTCTGATGGAGACATCGAAGAGCATGGTGCCTACCTTGTTCTTCTTCCTAGTGTCTATCATCTAGTCCTTTCTTAAATCTTGTAAGTTTTTGTTTGTCCTATGGTTATAGTCCTTAAGTTTGCACATATGCATAAAATATATGCACTTTTCCCCCACCATAACCTTTCCGGGGTATTCCATCTCTATATAGGTGAGATTTCCACTCACAAATGGATTTATCTCTATGAATATTAATCCTTCCACCATATTCACTTAATTTTCATGGAAACTACTTCCCTCACCTTCCATGCTTTCTTCATGTCTTTTTGTGCTTGTGATAGACTTGTGCTTAACTATTTCTTTCCCATCATGAATCTACTACTATTGAAGCATGACTGGTTGATTCTATTAAAACTTAGAATTATTCTTGGCATGCTTTACAATAATGGGAAATGCAACTACACATTTAACTATCAAGTTTCCTACCCCATTAATGGTGGCCTTGTCATTATACTAAAATCTTACTTCCCTATTTCTCCATTAAATTCTCTCCACCTACTTCCTTTTCTCCTCAGGCTAGAAAGTAATCATCTTATTACTCTTTCATTCTCACTTGGGGAGGATGTGGGTGACTATTTCTCTCTCTGGTAGCATTTTTTGGCTCACTAGTTTTGGCTCTCTGCTCTACTATGAACTCTTGAAAATGATAGTAACCTTCCTTCCTCTACCATCCACCCTTTTATACATTATTCTTAGCTACCACATTGATGGTTGGTGGTGTTTAGTTTCTTGAAATCTATTAAACCCATGAAATCCACTAAAATCCATCACCAACTATTCATTTATGTCATATTTTTTTTCTTCCACTATCATAGCATGAATCTTGATAATGATTTCTTCAATGAAGTGATAGGTGATTCAAATGATAAATTCCCACCAACTATTGGGTATTATATTTGAATTTATTCAATCTTTGGCATAACCTTCACCATTATTATGGTTAGTTGGGTGTAGTGCTTGACATATGCATGAACCAACCTCCTAAGTTCCATCTCTTCTTAGTGTTGTACTTCATTTCAAGTGTGCCTTCTCTTTCTTGGTTAATTTTATTGTTCCCAAAATCTATCACTCATTTTTGGGATAGCATATGAACTATTTTGGTCCTGTAGGCCAAAATTATCTCTTCCCTTCTCAAAAAATTGTTTTGAGCATTCAAATTCTTCATTATTCAAGCTTTTTTAGTTTAGGGACTAGCAAGTTCAATAGGTTCAAAGGCTTCAACATGCGGGTCCCCACAAAGGAACAAGTTTCCAACACTTAGGGAATTTCAAGATTGGTTCAACACCTTGGTTTAACCAAAAATGTTCATCGACAAGCTTCAAAGAAAGGATTGAACCATTGAACCCCACTTCCAAAAGGTTCAACGATTCAACGAGTTTAAAGGTTCAACAATGTCAACAAGCTTAAAGAAGTTAAGTGCTTCTTCAAAAGTTCAACAAGTTCAATTGCTTCAATAAGTTTAAATGCCTCAAAGAACAAAGGAATGAACCGTTGAACCATTAAACTGTTAAACCTTAAACAAAAATGGTTCAACGGGTTCAACAAGTTCAACAAGTTCAATGGGTTTAAAGAGATCAAAGACTTAGAAGAAAAGAAGGCTTTAAATGCAAGATTGAACTGTTGAACTATTGAACCAAAGTTGGTTCAATCGGTCAGTTCAAAGGACTACCCCAAAGCCAAAAGAACAAGTGCCCTTATAGAGGGTAGTGAAGTAAAGGTAGGTACCCTTGCAGAGGGCAGGGAACATTGGTTCAAAGATCAAAGAGAAGACTGAAAGGGTAAGGTTTCCTTTGGATTTTTGTTTGAAGAAATTACCAAGTAAAGGAACCAAAAGAATTCCTTTAGGAAGACTTTCCTTAGAAAAGTGAACAAGGCAGAAAATTGGAATTCCTTCGGATTTGTTCAAGGCAAAAGACAAGGTGAATTCTTTCAAACAAAAATTCTGAAGGAATTCCTTTAGACTTTTGTTTAAAGGAATTTGCTCAAAAGAAAAAGGCCCGAAGGAAAAAGACAAAGCCAAGGAAAGATTTCCTTTGAACAAATTATCTGAAGGAATTGGAGCTCAAAGACCCTCCAAAGGAATTGAAGCCCAGAGGCTACCTGAAGGACCCTGAAGGGTAGGTACCCTTATGGGGGGCTCTCGACACCAATAAAATGGACCTTTCTCAAAGACTCAAAGGGATACCTTCCCTTCAGGGTGTTCCAAAGACATATAGCTAAAGGAATTTCAAGGCTTTAAAGGGACTTAGAAAAATAAAGGATAAGATGGAACAAGGGATGACCCAATGAACCAATTAAACCTTGAACTAAAAGAGTTCAAAGTTTAATGGTTCATAGGTTCAACGGTTTAAAGACAACCCCAAGTAAAGGAAGGAAGCAAAAATTCTAGAGACCAGTTTAAAAGGATGGTTCAAGCAAAGAGCAAGGAAGTAGACAAAGTCAAGGAAGCGATTGAATAAGGAATTGATAAAGACCACCTAAACTATTAAACTAATGAGCTTTCACAGGTTTAAAGGTTCATGGTTCAATATGGTTCAAACAACCAACAACCATTGACGTCCCTACAAACATCAAATTTAAGGTAATGGAATATCTGTTAGTTTTCAAATATAGTGTGAAACTTGAAGGATGAACAAAGCAACCAACTAAAAAGAGAGCTTGAGAGCTCAAATTGATATAGGAAAGAGAGAACAATACAAAAAGATTAGAAATATCTACAAGGGAGTTATTTCTAGTAGGTGAAACAGTCCACCAAGTAGTCATTCAAGCACACCAAATCAAGGACGTAGCCTATTTTTTTCCATGAAGTAAAGGCAAAGTGGATAGCTACACAAATAGGAAGGAAAGGACTAGATAGCCTATACTTTAGAGGAGACATATTAGATGAATTGGCACACCGCAGTTAAGGTCAATGCACTGTTCCAAGCATGGTCCCTTGATAGAATTAAAATTGCATTCAAGGCATTGACTACAACATGGGCCATTCCATAGAACAAAGGGCCAAGCCTTTCTTGGTTGATATATATTGTAATCTCTTATTTTATGCAAGGGGGATTTTTTTGATTATGAAAGTGAAACTCTATGAAAATTGAGAGGTAATCACTGAGACTTTGAGCTCAGATTGTTCATCATATTTCTTTGTTTGAATAAGAAAGCAAGTTACTTTCAGACTTTGTGTTGTTATAGCTATGTCATTTTAAGAGATTGTTCTAATGCCTATTTCTTGAATGCATTCTTGTCTATTTTATTGAAATAAGTAGAACTAGTGGAAGTAATCAGGAAGGTGTCCTGAAGCCAACTATGGAGAGACTTTGTGATGTCTACAATTGCCTTTTGTGTGTTTGTTTGTTTTCTATTTTTGTGTAAAGGACCTTGGAATGACTTTGTGCCCTCATTATCCTTCATATTTCACTCTTGGGAAGTCAAGGTGGAGAGTTTGTGCTACGTCTCAGTCTGCTGGTTACTACGCCCTTTTTACCAATTACTTGCCACTACCTGAAAGAACTCCTAATGTTTCTTGTAAGATCACTTTTGAAAGAAGAGAAGTGCCTCTAGTGTTTTCACCAAGATTTTCTCCTTTATTTTTGAACATCATCTCTAAAAAAAGAGAGATGGATGGTGTTATCTTACCCCTGAGTGTTATTTTTTTCATATATATATATATATATATATATATATATAATATATATATATAGCTCCTCATATTTATAGGGAACTTCCCCTTGATGAGAGGAGAGATTTGTCCACCTCTGATGTTGTAAACCTACACATTTAGCTAACCAATCTCCCTATGTTGTGGTTAAAGAGACCTATTTTGCTCATCAGTTAGTTATTGACAAAATATTCACCCAATAGTTTTTTGGTGACTCAGCTGGGGAAAGAACAAGCAGTTTGAAGCCTCAAGCTTTAAGCTGAATTAGGGCCAGTTATTTTCCATTTTTATTTTAAAATCTAGAAACTACACACTATACTAGAAAATAGAGAGCCCAAGGTGTTGTTGACCCTATTTTTGAGTTGGTGCAGCAAGGCAATTTAGATTTTTTCCCACCCCAACTTCAAGTTCAACAATTCAAGAGTGTTCCTCCTACCCATACTAGGTCACCAACACAAAGCAGAGCTTCTTTTTCTACTATTAGTGGGGCTTTGCCTATACATACTCCACTCAGATTTGTTATCCCCCTTTTCCATAATCAAATCATGGTAGTTCAAGGTCCCTGGGGTAACTCTTTTGGTCAACTCAATCTTACTCCACCTCTACATGAGCTACCATGTAGTTCAAAGAATAATTTCTCAAAATTCTTTGATTATGGGAGAGTTCATCTTGATGAACATATTATAGCCTTTAGCATAGCCTATGGCATGATTGGTGTGGAATATGAAGACAAAACAGTCAGGTTATTTTTGGAAACACTACAAGGTATTGCTATAGACTGATTCTACCATCTACAAGCTCGGTCAGTGATTGATTGGGACACTCTTAAAGATAAATTTGAGACCAAGTTTAAGCCTACAGAAGATGTGCATGCCCTTTTGGCCTAGCTCACATAGATGAAAAAGGAACCTCATGAACCTATGAGGAACTTCATTACCAAGTTTGACAAGTTGAGGAATTAGATTCCTATAATTGCTCATCCAACACTTGAAAACCTTAAATGCTTCTTCATCAACTCACAGCTACCTGAAGTAAGTTTTTTGCTAAGATGAGTTAGCCATATAGACCTTGCTGCTAGTTAGGATTTGGCTACTAAGGTAGAAGATGACCTTATCTTGGTAGGAGAGATAAGGAGAGATCCTAACAAAGGTAAATCCCCTTCATCTTCTGAATACTCACCTACAATCACCACTGATCTAATGGTGCAGAAGCTAACAAATGAATTGCTAGCTCTTAGAAAGAAAATGGCCCAAGGGATGTCATCTGCTCCTTCATATAGAGATGTACCAAGGAGGACATTTCCCAATTAGTCATACCAAGGTCATGCTGCCAAGAATCAAGGGCAAACAAATTATCATCCTCCCCCATGGGGAAACCTTGCCATTAAAGCACTTCTAACCAATTTAGTAGTTGGATATCTTGAAGTAGAATCAAATTTCTCCTTCCATCCTAAGTTGAACCCAAAAGATGATGCTAATGTCTTCATAAAGAAATAATAATAATTAGCTAGAGACTCCAACATTGGTTTCCTGAATAACCAGGATGAACCCAGAAGTGAAGGTAAAGTAGTTGAGGGATCATATGTTGTGTTCACCCAATCCATGAACTAGTTAGCCCAATAAGCTGATAAAGAAAAAATAGAGGATTGACCTCAACCAACAATTTCAATTGCTAAGTGTGAAACCACTCTGCCTTTCTAGCCAAAGGACGTAGTGATTGCAAGAAAGGTAAGTACATCAAACATCCATATGCCTTCTACTTCAAATTCAAAGACTAGTCCTCCCCCTCCCAAAAACCAAAAGGATGAACTCCCATCCTTTGTTCCTAGTTCATTTCAAACATTTTACATAATTGACCATATAAAGAAAACCAAAATTTAAATGTCTAAATTTGAAATCCTACAATCTAACCCTGAGCAGTTAGATAAGTTAGTTCAATACGTAAAGAACCAAGCCATCCCTATAGGACAAGCAATTTTAAAGGTAACTCATGATCCCCCCAAGAACACATCCACCAAAAATAACCTTGTCATTACTCCTCCTATTGCTCCTGGGAGGACTGAACCATTTTATGTCTCCCTACTGATAAATGGACACCAATTGAACAATTATATCATAGATTCTAGTGCATTTGATAATGTCATGCCTACTAAAGTGGTAGAATCCCTTGGTCTCACACTGACTAAGACATTTGGGAGATGTTTCTCCATGGAGAACAAATAAGTGCCATTGCTAAGACAAATTAAGGATGCTCAATTTGAATTTGTAGCATTCCCAGACAAGAGAATCAAGATGACTATCCTAGTGGTTGACATCCCAGCATCATACGACATCCTTCTTGGGTGAATTTTTTACAAGGATGTTGGTGAAAAATTAAGCATGGACCTATCCAAGGTGAGAATCCTAGTCAAAGGCATTATGCAAAGATTGCTCCCTAAGAAGGAAGCAAAATACGTCATCACTCAAACATCAGCACTTGAAGCTCAAATTTTGTTTGAGTCTTCAGACATGGGTAATTAATTTTTATCCATGAAGTCCATGAGGCATCTGATAAAATTCCAAAATGTGTCAACCTAAAAATTGGTTCAAGTGGAACAATAGAAGGATTAGTGGAGCGCAGTGCAAGTGTAGAAGAATCTCCCCCTCCAAATGAAGAATAATCTAAGGAAAAATTAGTGTCTGATGAGGTATGGATTCTAGAATTTGATGGTAGCTACTCCTCTACTGATTTAAGAGCTAGGATTGTGTTGATATCTCCTCAAGGATATATTTTTCCTTCTTCATTCAGGTTGTAGTTTAGTAACACCAACAACATATCTGAGTATGAATCTCAATTGCTTGGATTGAAGGCTACTTGAGACAAAGGTATCAAACTCCTTCATGCCAAAGGAGATGCTAAATTGGTAGTTTGCCAGGTAAGGAACTTGTATCAAACCAAAAATGAGAGATTGTGCCACTACCACTATCTAGTCTTGGATCAAATTGAAAGCTTTGATGCTTTCAACATCTCTGCCATACCTAAGGAATTTAATGATAGAGTTAATGCTTTGGCTATTTCAACAACTCTATTAGTTCTTCACCTAGACTTCAAAGGAGACAAGTACACTATTGAGATGGTCTTTCAACCAAGTGTACCTGATAATGCCAATCATTGGCAGGTGTTCAATAATGACAACCAAATCATTTCCTTCTTGGAATAAAAAGATAGCTTTGCATAGCTGCACTTTGAAGGCAATAAACCTCAAAAGCTTAACTAGTCCCTGAATCAATTTTAGACATAGGTGAAGAATTACTACAACTCAAAGGGGATAAAATCTCAAAAGGCCTAATTTCCCTTGAGAAGCTATTTGATAAGCATGATAGGTTTATCAAACATAAGTAAATAGATTCAAGCTCCTCCCAGGAGTTTGATCAAATAAATTTGGGTACCAAAGAAAATCCCAAGATGGTGAACATTGGGAAGTGTTGCACTTAGGAAGAAAATTTCAAGTTCACTACTCTACTCCACCAGTACATGGATGTCCTAACATACTCCTATGATGATCTAAAGAAATTTGCCATGAAATTCCTCTTAAGAGTGATTTGGTACCTTACAAGTAAAAATTTAGGTAGTACAATTTGAAAATATTAGGTATTATTATAATTGAAATATAGAAAATGTTGAATGTTAGGATAATTTTCCCAATACATCATTCCATGTGGATTGCCAACATAGTACCTGTGAGGAAAAAAATGGTGAAATTCACCTCTGTGTGGACTTTAGAAATTTAAATCAGTCATCCTTAAAGGATACCTATCCTCTGCCCATCATGGATTAGGTCCTTCAGATAGTGACTAGTTTAGAGATGTTATCAATACTGGACAGCTTTTTAGGGTACAATCAAGTTGAAGTTGGTGAAGCAGACTAACATAAGACTACATTCACCACACCTTGGGGCACCTTTGCCTATCGAAGAATGCCATTTGGCCTGATAAATGTTGGTGCCACTTTTCAAAGAGTAATGGACCTTACTTTCAAAGATGAAATGGGTAAGTTCATTGTAGTGTACTTGGATGATTCAACTGTCTTTTCTAAGCATCATCCTAATCATGTGTGCCATTTGAAACAAGTGCTAGAATGTTGCTGCCAAAATGGCATTTATTTAAATCCAAAGAAGTCTATTTTTAGAGTGACAGAGGGGAAACTTCTCAAACACATTGTGTCTAGAGAAGGCATAAATATTGACTCAAAAAGAGTCAAGTCCATCTAGGAGCTTACCCTACCCACGAGTAAGATTGCAATTCACTCTTTCTTCAAAAAAGTGAATTTTTATGAAGATTCATCCTTGAGTTCATTGAGAAGACTTGCCATATTGTAAACATGATGAAGGGAAAGGCCACTTTTAAATAGACTGAAAAAGGCAAACTGGCATTTCAAAATATTAAGATAGCTATTGCCCATGCCCCAATTCTAATTTATCTGAATTATACCAAGGATTTCACCACATACAGTTATGCTTTTGAGCACACACTTTTAGCCATTCTAGTTTAATAGAACCAAGAAGGTGTGGAATCTCCTATTTCTTTCATGAGCTATCCTCTCAAGGCTCATGAGCTAAAGTATTCAAATCTGGAGAAGCATGCTTATGCGGTGGTAATGGTAGTAAAGGACTTTCATTTTTACATCTTGAATTCACATGTTACTGCCCTATTTCCAAATACCATAGTTAAATCCAAATTAATTCAGTAGAAGTTTGGAATCAAAAGAGGGAATTGGATTACTAAAATCTAGGAGTTTGATCTAGTCATCAAACCAATGTAGCTGGTGCGGGGAAGGGGCCTATGCCAATTGATTGATGACAACAAACCAGAAGAAATAGAGCATGGAGAAAAAGAAATTGAAGACATGCCAATAGTCCTCTTTGTCTCCACCACAAATGAGTGGTATTAAAATATTGCTCATTTCCTTACTTACGGTGAGTGTCTTGCTCACCTATCTCATAAAGAAAGGAGGATTGTCAAGTTGAAAGCTACCAATTTTGTCCTCTAAGATAACAGCCTGTATAAGAGGAACCTTGATGGAGTGTTCCTTTGCTACATGGATAAAGAGTAGCAAAACCAACTTTTGAAGTCCTTCCATAATTTGGCTTGTGGAGGACATTTTTCTACTCCTATAACTACCCATAAGATTTTGTGAGCCAAGTATTACTAGCCTACTCTTTTTCAAGATGCATAAAAATGGGTAAAAAGATGTGAACTATGCTAACAGTTTGTTGGAAGACCCAAATTAGCTACTCTACCTCTTAAGCCAGTAGTGATATAAGAGCCATTTTAGTAATGGGGAATCGATTTCATTGGTGCTTTAAACCCATATTCAAGTGCTGGACATGATTACATCTCACAGCCATAGATTACTTCACCAAGTGGGTGGAAGCTATTCCAACCAAGCATGCTACTTTAGAAGTAGTGTGTGATTTCCTCAAGGAGAACATCATTTCTAGGTTTGGGGTCCCAACCAAGATTCTCACAAATAATGCAGCTTGTTTATCTTCCTAAGAGATTACCTAGTTCTATTTTTACTATGGGATTACCCTTTCCCACTCTTCTGACTATTTTCCAAAAGGTAATGGCCAGGCTGAATCAAGCAATAAGAACTTGGTGACTATCATCATGAAGCTAGTGGATGACAACCAACGAACCTAGCATAAAGCATTGGTCAATGCTTTATGGGTAGATAGAATTACACCTAAGAGGGCAATTGATATGTCACCTTTCCAACTTCTTTATGTTCTCAATGCTGAGATACCAATCACCCTAGAATTGCCAACATTGAAATTGGCAAAGGTAGTCAAAGATCAGACTATGAAGTCTCCATTGATAAGAGGATCATGTGTTTCATTGAGTTGGATGAGCAGTGAACTATGGTGGTAGACCAAATTGTGGCACATCAAAGTCTAATGAATAAGCTCTTTGACTAGAAAGCAACAAAACATGATTTCCAGATTGGAGATCAAGTCTTATTGTGGGACAAGAAAAGAGAACCAAAGGGAATACATGGGAAATTTGATTCCCTTTGGAGAGGCTTGTTTACTATCCATCAGCTCAATGGTGAAAATAGTTTCTTGTTGATGTATCAAGATGACATGCCCTTTTCTCTGCCTCACACGAGACAACATCTGAAATACTTCAATTCTTAAAGTATTAGATAAGTTCACCTGTACATATGTATATTTGTATAGTCTTTAGTTCTATTTTGTGATTTTCATTTTCATTTTTGGAGCCTTTATTTTTAGGTAGCATGACTTCGTAGCCCAATGGCATACTTAAAGGCACTGGAGATTATGGTTTTTACTCCCCTCAGCTATTTCAAGTTTTCAACTGAAAGAAGTTCCCCAACTAGAGCCAACTATTGTTCCCAAAATTTGTCACTCATTTTTGGGAACACATATGAACTATTTTGGTCCTATAGGCCAAAACTATCTCTTCCCTTCTCAAAAAATTATTTTGAGCATTCAAATTCTTCATTATTCAAGATTTTTTAGTTAAGGTACTAGCAAGTTCAATAGGTTCAAAGGCTTTAATAGGTGGGTCCTCACAAAGGAACAAGTTTCCAACACTTAGGCAATTACAAGATTGGTTCAACACCTTCGTTCAACCAAAAATGTTCATCAGCAAGATTTAAAGAAAGAATTGAACCATTGAACCATTGAACCATTAAACCCCACTTCCAAAAGGTACAACAGTTTAATGAGTTCAAAGGTTCAACAATGTTGACAAGCTTAAAGAAGTTAAGCACTTCTTCAAAAGTTCAACAAGTTTAATCACTTCAATAAGTTCAAAGGCTTCAAAGAACAAAGGAATGAACTATTGAACCATTGAACCATTGAACCTTGAACCAAAATGGTTCAATGGGTTCAATGGGTTCAATGGGTTTGAAGAGATCAAAATAATTAGAAGAAAAGAAGGCTTCAAATGCAAGATTGAACTGTTGAACCATTGAATCAAAGTTGGTTCAATCAGTTAGTTTAAAGTACTACCCCAAAGCCAAAAGAACAAGTGCTCTTGTGGAGGGTAGTGAACTAAAGGTAGGTACCCTTGTGGAGGGCAGGGAACATTGGTTTAAATATCAAAGAGAAGGTTGAAAGGGTAAGGTTTCCTTTAGATTTTTGTTTGAAGAAATTACCAAGTAAAGGAACCAAAAGAATTCCTTTGGAAAAAATTTCCTTGAAAAAGTAAACAAGGTTGAAAAGTTGGAATTCCTTCAAATTTGTTCAAGGCAGAAGACAAGGTAAATTCTTTTGGATAAAAAGTCTGAAGGAATTCCTTCAGACTTTTATCCGAAGGAATTCACCCCAAAGAAAAAGGCCCAAAGGAAAAAGACAAAGCCAAGGAAATGTTTCCTTCAAACAAATTATTTGAAGGAATTCTTTCAGACATTTTGTCTGAAGGAATTAGAGCTTGAAGACCCTCTGAAGTAATTGAAGCCCAAAGGCTGCCCAAATGACCCCAAAGAGTAGGTACCCTTGTGGGGGGCTCTTGGCACTAAGAAAATGGACCTTTCTCAAAGACTTGAAGGGATACCTTCCCTTTGGGGTGTTCTAAAGACATATAGCTGAAGGAATTTCAAGGCTTCAAAGGGACTTAGAAAAATAAAAGATTCAATGGAACAAAGGATGAACCAATGGAGTTCAAAGTTCAATGGTTCATAGGTTCAATGGTTCAAAGATAGCCCCAAGCAAAGGAAGGAAGCAAAAATTCTAGAGACCAATTCAAAAGGATGGTTCAAGCAAAGATCAAGGAAGCAGACAAAGCCAAGGAAGCAATTGAACCAAGGAACTGATAAAGACCACCTGAACCATTAAACTATTAAACCAATGAACTTTCACAAGTTTAAAGGTTTATAGTTCAATATGGTTCAAACAACTAGTAACCATTGATGTCCTCACTGACGTCAAATTTAAGGTAACAAAATATCTATTAGTTTTCAAATATAGCACAAAATTTGAAGGATGAACAAAGTGACCAGCTGAAAAGAGAGCCTGAGAGCTCAAATTGATATAGGGAAGAGAGAACAATACAAAAAGATCATAAATATCTACAAGGGAGTTATTTCTAGTAGGTGAAATAGTCCACCAAGTAGTCATCTGAGCACACTAAATCAAGGACACAACCTATTTTTATTCCATGAAGTAAAGGAAAAGTGGACAGCTGTGTAAATAAGAAGGAAAGGACCAGGTGGCCTATACTTTGGAGGAGACATATTAGATGAATTGGCATGCCATAGTTAAGGCTGATGCATTGTTCCAAGCATGGTCCCTTGACAGAACTAAAAATGCATTCAAGGCATTGACTGCAGCATGGGCCATTCCATAGAACAAAGGGCCAAGCCTTTCTTGGTTGATATATATTATAATATCTTGTTTTATGCAAGGGGGATTTTTTCAATTATGAAAGCAAAACTCTACCAAAATTGATAGATGATCACTGAGACTTTGAGCTTAGATTATTCATCATATTTATTTGTTTGAATGAGAAAGCAACTTACTTTTAGACTTTGTGTTGTTATAACTTGTGTCATTTTAGGAGATTGTTCTTATGTTTATTTCTTGAATGCATTCTTGTCTATTTTATTGAAATAAGCAGAACTAGTGGAAGTAATCAGGAAGGTGTCCTGAAGCCAACTGTGGAGAGATTTTGTGCTATTTACAATTGCCTTTTATGTGTTTGTCTATTTTATATTTTTGTGTAAAGGACCTTGGGATGACTTTGTGCCCTCAGTGTCTTTCATATTTCACTCTTGGGCAGTCAAAGTGGAGACTTTGTGCTACGTCTCAGTCTACTAGTTACTATGCCCTTTGTTACCAGTTATTTGTCACTATCTGAAAGAACTCTTGTTGTTTCCTGCAAGATCACTTTTGAAAGAAGAGAAGTGCCTTCAATGTTTTCACCAAGATTTTCTCTTTTGTTTGTGAACATCATCTCTGAAAAAAGAGAGATGGATGGTGTTATATTTCCCCTGAGTGTTATTTTCTGCACATATATATAGTATATAGCTCCTCATATTTATAGGGAACCTCCCCTTGATGAGAGGAGAGATTTATCCACCTCTGATGATGTAAACCTACACATTTGACTAACCAATATCCCTATGTTATGGTTGAAGAGAACTATTTTTCTCATCAGTTAGTTGTTGACAAAATATTCACCCAACAAATTTATTTGCACTTGTCTCTTTTGGCTCAACCTCCCCTACCCTATAAAATTTTGTGTTAGTCCTCTACCACCTCATTATCTCCTCTTGGTCTCTTACACTAAAAGACCTTGTGCACCTTCCTTCATCAAGTCATGCTTATATTTTTTGAACCTATAAAACTTCACATGTACTTAGAAACATAGGTGTCTAGCCTCAAGTGCTTAAAACATGATTAGGATCGACTCACCTGATTAGATTTATGTAGGTGTAAGCACCAAAAAAGTTATCCTATAATCCTAAAATCACCATGCGTATTCAAACAACAAAAAAGAACAAACATAAAGAAAAGAGTTAGCTTGCATCAATTTTATTATGGTCAAAACCAAGGAACCCAATTTTGACCAAGAAATATAAGTTAGATGGCATGAGCATCATCCTAGTGATGGTATACTTTCAATCATATACCATTGAAATGCCTAGGTAGCATTTCACCAATCAATGTGCATAACTTGCATGCACCAATTTCCAAGATGTTATGGATGACATAAGGTCCCATCCATCTAATATATAACTTGCATGGGTGCCTAAGGTAATTATAATAATGTAATAAGACCAGTTCACCTTCTGTAAACACCTTGTGCTTGATGTGCTTATCATACCATACCTTTTGGTACGCTTCATTTATCTATTGACTCCATCATGTCTGGGAACGTGTCTCATCTAGCATCTCCAAATAGTCTAAGCATGCATTTAAAGACTATTGGTTATCCAATCAACCAATACACATGATTTTAAATGAGGGAACTAGGAATTCCATTGGTAAAATGGCCTCTACACCAAACAATATTTAGAACGGTGTAGCCTTATTTAGGCACCTATACATTGTGTGATAGGTCCATAATATTGCTGACACATCGTCATCCAAATCCTTGCTACCAACATCATTTTTTTTTTTGAGTCATGTCCCCAATATTTTATTAAATTCCTCTATTGTGATATTATCTTAGGGGTGGTAGGGTGTCATTTTATGGTGCACAACCATATATTCAAATATCAAGATCTGAACTATTTCATCAAGGAAATATGTGCCACAATCACTAGTTAATCTAAGTGGCCATCCATATCGACTGATAATATTATCCTAGATGAATATTACTACTATGGTAGTTATACAATAATTGGTTTATGCTACTTAAAACCACTTGTTGAAGTAATATATGATCGCTAGAATGTACGTTATACATATGTACCTCACAGTAAGAGTAATCAACCCAACAAAATCAATGGCCCATTATTTAAATGGTGCATGGGCAAGGATGGGGATGAGTGGCATTTCATCCTGGTGGTTTTGTTTTCTCATGTACTGGTAGATGTCATATGGTTTGGCATATTCTTTTATGTCATGAAATAGACTTTACCACCATAAGCCTGATTATAGTATTTTCACACCATGTCATCTCCAATTCAGTGGCCTCTAGTAATTCCCTCATGCATATCTTGTAGTACTATGTCTCTTTCATAATATAGGAAACATCATCACATGATTTCATCATAGATCAACTTGTACAATTTCCCACCAATGAGTTGAAAATGGGCAACATGAACTACAATCTACTTCTTCTCTTTAGTTGGCATGGTCTAAGGTGTAGATCTAGAGGTTAAAAATGTGGTGATATTTTCCAAGTCTTCCAAGACATATTGGATCCTATAAATTTTCATGTCAAGCATATTATCTTCAATTGACACTACTATATCACTAGAGTTTATGGAAACAAACGGTCTAGTCTTGAGTTTTGTTTGCATGGCTTCACCATAATAGAAAATTGGAATTCTTGAAATAAAACAATCTATTGGTAGATGTGCTTGTGTAAAATGAGCTTGTTTACTAGGTACTTAAGCACATTGTGATTAGTGAAGAAGATAAAGGGGGTTGCCAACAAGTACTACCTCAAATTTTATAGGGCATATACTATGGTGAGTGCCTCACATTTAGCTATGGTGTAGTTTTGTTCTACCTTGGTTAGTTTCTTTCTTGCAAAAGAAATAGGATGATCCATTTTCCCTTCACCTGGATGAATGAGAATGGAACTAATTATGGTACCAAAGGAATAAATATGGACATGGAAGGGAGTTTCCTAGTTAAGAAATTGTAATATCAGTGCACTTGCTAGTTTGAGCTTCAAGGTCTCAATAGCATCTCCCTACATTGTGCCCCAATAGAATGGTCCATCCTTCTATAATATTTCCTTTTTTAGTGTTGTAATCTTTGAATAATTCCTTATACCCTTCCTGTAATACCTATAATGCCCAAAAAAGGCACATATGTCTTTTTGTGTTGATGGTGTTTGAAGATAAAGGATTATTACAATCTTGGATGGATTAATGAGTAGACCATTCTTATAGACAATGTGCCTGAGTAACATGCCAAATGGTGTTAAAAAAACACACTTCTTGAGATTTAAATAAATTTTCAACTACCTACAACTTTCAAAATTAGGCATAAATTATCATAGTGATCCTTCACCAACCCATACACTATCCAATCATATAACTATACTTAAAGGAACTTTTAAATGAAGTATTTAAATGCAATAATCACCACCAGGGAGAAAATGGTTGGATAATTCTTCAACCCAAATAGCATCATGTTATATGTGAAACAACTCCATTCAGTTGTAAAAGTCATTTTAGGCTTGTCTTCCTCCTTGATCTAGAATTGATGGCATCTTGAAAATACATCAGTGAATGTGTATATTTTTTAACCTATGACACCATCCAATACTTCATCAGTGAATGAATTTAGAAAGGGGTCGATTATGTAGGTGGTGTTTAATAGTTTGTAATCAACCCAAATTCAAACCTGCCCATCCTTTTTGATGATAATGACCATGGGGATGACCCATTTAGATTCTTGTACCGAGTATATGAATCCTATGACCAGCATGCCATCAATTTTAGTCTTGACCTTGGTATGAAGATGTGGGTTCATCTTGTAAGGCCACTTCTTGACATGTCATGCATCATCATATAGTTTTATGTTCATCTTCCTGAGGGATGGATGTGTGCTTTTCATATCTTTGTAGTTTTATGGGAACAACTCTTGGAATTATATAAGCATATTGACAATATACACTAGTTTCATGTCAAACCAATAGGCATATAGAGTGTTAATTTCTAGTTCCCCCTCTAAATTAGTGTCTACCTTGGTAGTTCTTAATGGTACCCAATAGGGTTCATGCTTCTCCTAGTGTGAATTTTAAACTTGTCTATTTCCCTTGGTTATTTCTACCCAAAAATGGGTAGGGTCTTCTTATTCTAGGGTGTTATCCTCAACTTGATGTACTAACTTCGTTTTACCTATCGAATTACTCTAATTACATGCCTTCCATGTGTCATCGTCTTCATCACTAGAGTCACTATTTAGAGTTTGCTCTTTGAAGAAGGTTGGGAGTGCTAACCCTTTTTTGCCAAACATGTTCTTTAGGTGCTCCTCCAATATAGTAGTGTCATAAAAAATTGACACTAAAACTACCTATAATGGAATAATTAGTTTGATATTTTAAGAAGAAAATGAGAAGGTATGAACAAAACACTCCTTAAGGGCATCCTAGTTTACTATTTTGCAACACATCTCATTGAATATGTACCACCCATGCCCAAGTCTTTAAGGTTCGATAAAAGGTGTTCACCCATAGATGCTTTAGGTAATTTTCATCATAGACAGTCTACATTTATTCACAAAGATATACATGTACTATGGATTCAAAGTAGGCTAAAATGTCTAAGCCCTTATTACTTTATAGAAATTTATTGCAAATGGCTTCCGTCACATCTTGCCACTTTGGTAAGCTAGGCTTTTACATTACCCACCAATGAGCATCAATGCTTTTGAATGTATACACTAGTGTGTACATTCTATCCACCTCTTTTGGGATACATGAATCAAGGTCACAAACATAATTCTCAACAAGATTACTTCCTTCAAATCTTGTGGACATAGCAAGTTTTCCTTTACTAAGGTGAAACACTCTTTTTACCCTTTTCTTAGTGAAATGTACCCATATTTTATAATTGTGATCAATATGTACCAAACATATATTTATTAGTTACAACATCTTTATGCACACCAAATAGCACCATCAACCAATGGTATCATATGCTTCCTTAATCCATCAATTGCAAGTAACATCGATGGTGTTTTAGGTTGATTATCCATCTTCTCAAGAGAGGATTATTTGATCATTTGGTTTTAGAGTCTTGGTGCCTTATGTCATGATATTATAGATATGGTTGATCTCATCCTCGATGTCCAAAATCTCTACATTATGGGGTATTTGGTCATTTTAGATGGGTAAAAATACCCTCTACTTTCCATTCTCAAATGTCATATAACACATTTTAAAGCACATTTCATTATTTACATAACACCATGGCCTTCTTATAAGCGTCGAGTGGTTTTCCTACTCTACTAATTCTATTAATTCTAAGTAAATGTGGAATTTAGTTCCCATGAAATCTAAAACTACACTCTTTAGAATTATAATAGATTGTGCCCAAGTTTTATTGGCCATGAAGAGTACATGAGGGGAAGGTCTCAAGGTTAGCATACCCATTTTCTGACAAATATTATTGGTCAAAATGATGACCTCAGTGTCTATGTCTATAATAACCTCATGGATAGGTCATCCATAAATAGTGGCATCCACTAGGATTTATTGGTCATATTCAAAAAAAATTGTATGTTGAACTTCTCATGCCCTATCCATGCATGGTGCAGTGACCTCAACTTGTTTTTGACCTGCATGCTCTATGAGCAAGTTCTTCAATAAGGGTAGTATTCCTTTTATCTATAGGAGGCATAGGATCTTATTTAATTCTTTTACTTTAGCTTCCTTCTTATCCTTCTTCTTATGAGATGTAATAACCTATGCTTCTAGGTCTTATGTTAATTGGAGCTCCCCTTATAGGTTTTGGATTACATTCATATTCTGTTGTAATAAATATTTTTAGCATGTTGGGTCTAGGTACAATGTATATTTTGGTTCAACATATGTTATGTGATAATTTTGACCCTTATCCCCATATTCAAGGTGTAACTCAGGTACTATCATAACTGGTGGTTGAGTGGTGAATCCACTACATGCATTTGCCTACACCTTGACTACATCTGTGCATGTAGGTTATGCTTTTAGGGTCCACTTTTCCATTTTTTACTTATACCTGATCATTCTTATGCCCTTATCTACACTAGGTCTACCTTGGGTTAATGTTTTGTACAAGTCAAGGAATTATTTGACCTTATGAGGCCCTCAATAATACCCAAGCATGGGATGTTTAGGGTAGTCACACTGATAATGCTATGTTAAGACACACTTATAACATGAGTGTGATGGGAACCTTCCACCATCACATCCTTTACCTCTCCCTCTATCACCTCATTACATATTAAAGCCTATATTTTGTTGGATATATCCATAATTACCTTAGTTTATTTCCTTTCAACTACTTTGGTAGCCTATCATGCACCTCTTTTCATGTTTTTATGCATTTAATCAATCACTCGATAGTTAAAAATGGTATGGGTGAAGGAATCACACAAATAATAATAGATTTTTATGTTTACTTGGCTAACATGTTATAATAAAGGATAGTTTCATATGTCATGTGTTTCTTGATAGACTTAATAGTTTAGAACTAGGGTATGCACATTCTTCCATGGGTAGTTAGTTCTATTATGGCCTTCTAGTCAATATTCGGTACACAATAGTCCATTTCAAGCATGATTCAAAGAGATGGAGGTAATATTTTGGAGTTATGAGGCCATTTATGCAATCTATGATTCCATAAATAGGTTGATCTTAGTGTCTACACTTTTGACTACCTCATATCTGAGCATAGCTTCAAGCACTTCTCAAGTGTCAATAAAAGTTTTCATGAAAATCACTCTTTGGAATGACATGAACAACTACTCAATGAATCACTTTATATGTTAAGAAGGGTGAATATCATATGGGATATTTGATATGATAGTTTTGAACCTTACATCATATAGATGCACACTCTCTTCACATCCTTGGGTAATATATTTTAGTGTGTCAATGCTCTATTGTTCAAATTCTATAATGTCAAATTCCTTCAGGGATGTATCCTTCAGGGTATCATAGTCAACCATGGCTTGATTGGGGTCAAATTTTATATACTGAGTATGGGTACGATCAAGTAAAGTGGTTATAAACTAGGTATCCTTGCACTCTAATTGGGTTATGCCTTACATGAACCATTTTATTTTTAATTTTATCACATGTTCTATAGCATTTTCCATACCATGATACTATGGTAGGTGTATATCTATTTTGTAGTATATTTGTTATGGGGGGTAGCTGGTACTTGAGACACTTGTCCCCTTAGTGCCTATCCTAGTGATGGTCCTCTAACATTTACAACCATGGAGGTAAGTGTTGGTCCCATCATTACTATTGATGTGGTTGATGTTATTGGTATTGTGCTACTTACTTGTGGTACCAGGCCACTTCTTGTGGGTTTTTTCCCACCTTGTATTACTGACATCGGTTGATTTGTTATGCTCATGTTCAATTTATATTATGGTGAGATAGTTCATAATGGTCTAGATGTAGTTATGCTCACTTCCTCGTATGGAATAATCTATTCAATCACAAATTTATAATCTAAATATACAAAATGTCTATTATCTGAGGTGTTAGTAGGGTTAACATGCACTTCTATACTTTCTTCAAGTGGTGGATCCATTGAATGAGCATGCACCATAGGTTTAAATGGAGTAGGTGTATCAAGTGTATTTATAGTCACCAAATATTATAGGAACCTAGTGAATTCCACACCTATCAAGTGTTGAGATCCATTCATCACTTCATTATACCTCTCATTTTTTCACTACTATCTTTCAAGAGATCCTTCCCCATACCCTTCCCATTTGCTATAGGTTCTCTCATCACTTCCAGGTTATATATCTTACATCATTCAATGAAATATATTATTATAGGCATGTATTCTAAGATTTTAGGTGTCAATTTACTCATCCCCTTCTATTATGCCTCACTTACACATCCCCTTATCCCCCTTTGTGTAGCTCATATGCAAAAGGATTTTAGCCTTCCATCCCCAACGTTTCAAAATCATAATAAACCATTATATTTTTGAGATCTGAGATAAAATCCTTCATGAACATGCCTCTAGGATCATGTAAAAAATGGTACTCTACCTCCTCAAGGTATGAATATTTTGAGACTATGAACTTAAATACGTAGTTATTTAGGGCTCCTTACCACCATTTATCCACTCTATAGTCTAAGTCACATCCAAGGTCTCTAGCCTCCATAAGAGCTCCTTTGTATACTTTTAGCATCATCTATAGCTTCTTCTTCTATGGGTTGAATATGAAATCAACCACTTGTACACATGCTCAAGTAACTCACAAAAAAAGACCTTGTATAATGCATCATAGAGGTTATCCTAAACCCATTTTCTTGGATTTTATCCTTTACAAGTTTGATACTTTAGTGTAAACCTATTTTCCACATATTTTTTGAGAAAACATTGGTACATAATTTTGTCACACCATTATAGACACAAAATTTAACATGGATCCTAGAAACAAAATCAAAATGTTGTGAAAAGTCTAGTGTCTTAGTTTACTATAATCAGGCACAAGTATGGGATGCTCCTTTTGCACTTAGCATTTAAACACTTAGCTACACCAACATCAATCCAAATAAGGCACAATCCTTATGCACTCACCCAAAATGCAACTAAGAAGGAACTAAGGCTCATGTTAGGCTAGTTGTGCCATGACATGAGGCATCACTAAAGGGGGATTTAATAATTTTAATGAAAACTTAAGGTAGATATATAAGCACAAGCCTTTTTGGATTAATCCAGGGGTCACATAGGAATTTGAAGGGTTATAAGACCACTTTTACCCAATCTACTCCTACTAAATAGATACATTTTAAACAAAAATTAGGTTATTAGTACATAATCCATACTCATCATTTATGCATAATGATGATGATGTCATAAAAAGCGTAGATTCTATTCAAACTATGAATTTGTAAAATTCATGAATATTAGTTAACATAATTAAATCAAAAGTATGTCATAATAATTATTCACATCACATTAATAACACTATAGGATATGACAATCGAACACGTAACACATTGTAATGTGACACTTTTATCATCTGTTCAAATTCCATAATAGAGTTTATATTAATATCATAAATTTTACAACCCAAAGGCTCATAGATGAGCTTGGGCACATAAAATTAGAACCAGAGTGGCCTCTATTCCATTCAAAGCCTTAATGTTAGCTAGAGTAATGTTTTCAAAGTGAATTCATTTTGATAAAGCTTTTTTGTATTTCTTTGTCTACTTTGCTCTTCTAGATTGAGATCCTTATATAAGCCTTTATGAGCATCTTTTCTAGGGTGGAAGTTACACATGGAGAATCAAGATGGAATTATATCATCATAACCCCTGGATCTATGACTCTATGAACTCCATTATACATCTGCCATATTCCTTCAAATCTGTGATGATGACTTGAAAATATGGAAGATGGTTAGTTGACTACCAATTGGTGCAAGATTTATGCTATAACCTCCAACTGGTTAAAAAAACCCATATGCTAACCACTTAAAATAATTATCTCCTTACACTTAGGTAGACTTCATGTTGATGTGAATACTTAATGAATTAGTGGCCCAAAAAGTCTTGATTCCATTTCTAATGTTTCAACAAAGGTATTGAAATAATTTCCATCCACATTGGTGTAGAGATAAGGAATTAATCAAAATATAAATCATTATATCCTTTGTTTTTCATTAAAAGGTTCCTCTAGTTTTTTCACTATGGACTTAAACCACTAATCATAATCTCTCATAGATTCTTTCTCTTTCTAAATAAGTTCCCTCAATTTTCTAATTCTCTTTGTCAGTATATCTAAGTAGTGAAAATCACTCTTAAACACTTTTTAGACATCATCCCATGCAGTAGCATGTCTCGATTAAGTCTTCATATACCACTTAAGGGCATCATCTCTTAATATCCTATAAAAATAAATTAACATTAACCTTTCATCATTAATATTATGAATTCTCTAGTACGAGTCTAGTATAAATAAATGTTTTCTTTTATATCATTTATGTTTTTGTAGAATAATGATAAATTCATCATATTATGTGCCATTTTAGTGTTCTGGCATGTTTCATGAGTACCTTTATTAGGATTAGTACCACTATTCATTTGATTTTTTTAGGTACTTGTTCCTAAAGTACTAACATAATTTTGTTTATGATTGTCTTTTTGTTGTCTAACAAAGTTATGGTTACGACCTTTATCTCTTTATAGTTATTCTTGAAAGTATGTTCCTTCTAATAATTCTACCTTATTCCTTAAAAAGTATCCCCTATTATCAATATATTTCTTGTGATATTTTTTGTTTTTTCTACCTCATCTCCAATAAGTATATATTTTATAAAATATGGATGTACATGTCTATTTTGAAGTAGCATGGGGGATGGTGATTGGACTAAAGGTTAATTTACTCAAGGGGACTCTTGTAGTTGGGGTTTGGGGGGTTCACATCACTTCTTATATCTTATTTATTGTATTATATCTATAATTATACTTATGTTCCCATGTTTTCACTAACTAATCTTCTTCCTATTGAATTATCTTCTCCCTTGTCTCTCTATGGTATCATTTTATTGTGACTATCAATATTTATCTCTAAATTCCCTTCCTCTTAAATGTTATCATCTTTATTTTATTCTATCTGTTATTCTTTGTTATTTATAAAACTTTCTTGATTACTACTTACTATCGAGATGCTTTCTATGGATAATATCTCTTCCTTTGGTTCTACTATGTAATTAACATCTCCTATATTAGTCCTCATCTCATCATTTTTTATTCTACTACCTTTTAGGCCTCAACCACTATGGACCAAACTAATCATAACTACTTGACCTTTTGCATTCATGATTTGGAATAGTTTCGATGTTCTAAATAGTGCAACTAACTCTATTAATACTTATCACATGTCATTCATCACTTTGTTTGGTTTATGATATAACATTTCTTTTATTCTACTTCTTTCATTTGTCTCGTATGTTCCTCCCTATAGTGTGAATACTAATTCATCCTTTTTTGGTAGATGAATAGTATCAAGATTTACAATATTAAGACTTATATTAGTCAAGGCCATATCATGTTTCTCTATTATTTTATTTATTCTCATCATTATTTCCTCTTTTTTCCTTTTTTATATTTATTTATTAACTTTTAATTGAATTTTCTCATTTTCCATCTAATTTTCATCTCCTTATTCACCATTTTTTCTTAGCTATCTTTAGTCTATCCTCTTACTATTATCTCTTGTCATGTTAATTAACTTAAATTTACTTTATATTTACTTCTATATCCCCTTATATCTTATTTAAACTATGGCAATTATTTAGACTAGATATTTTGAGTACTCACATCTTTTGAGGACCCCCCTTCTTTCTACATGCATCCCTTAGGTGCCTCTTATTATCCCTCTCTCCAAAAATAGCTTATGGATGGGGAGAAATATTTTATTCATAAAATGTTACATTTATCCTTCAATAAAATAATTTTTATTAGCATCAAAGCTTTTCCAACTCTATATATCCTATTTTATGATGAATAAATTAAGAGTCATCTCAAACCAATGATCAATGGCCCGTATTAATGATGCATCAAGGTATTAGAGTGCATAAAGTTTTTCCATGGTCCACCAAATATGTATTTTAATATTAATGTGTCACACTTTCATATATTTAACTTGTCATAATATCCAAGGCCACAATAATTATTCAAAAGTGACCCAAAATTTTTCTTCTTATGGTTGAAAGAATGTTGTCTTGAATTCAGATAATAATTCACCTATTATTTTTACTTATATGTAAAAAAAATTAGTGTTTATTCCCACCAATATTATATTTCTATTAACATATTATTTAAAAAAATCCTAAAGATACTTCCCTTGGACATTAGTCTACTAAATTTTGTGCAGTGCCACCAAATGTTGACATAAAGTTTGAAGTTTATGGTTGAAGATGTTTTTATGTTAAATAGGTTAATAATAGTTTGAGACTAATGTATCTCAATTGTTATTATTGGCTATATTCCTTAGCATTGACTTAAAAATAATTAGTGACTATATTTATAGTAATGCATGCACAATACACAAAACATAAAATTTCCTACTACAACTATTATATATATATATATATATATATATATATATATATATATATATATATATATATATATATAGTTATAACCACCAAATATAAATGTTCATATGCTCTCTATTCTATACCACAATTACACAGGTTACTCTACTCTATAACCTTTGTATAATTTATCTATATTTACTTTTACTCTTCTCTACACTACCTATTTATTACAATGTTGTGGTATAAATATTGATCTAAAAAATACAACTCAATAGTCATGTCTATAGAGACGTATTTTCTCTAATCAGGTCATCATTTATCTCTACAAATCCTTCTTTCTTACCATAACTCTAGTTGGTAAAATCCTCTATTTTGTTTCCCTGGATGAGTGTTATGATGTTGTGGTAAGGAAATAAACTCTATGGTAAATGTGGTGTAGTTCTTAATTTGATAGAGAATCCTTGTAAAAACCCTTAAGAAAATTTTGAAACCATAACGTAAAAGTAAATCTAGAATTTTTGTGCTAGAATGAATGATTGGTTCAAAAAATGTTTTGTTTATTTTATTCCTAAGAGATATAAAATAAAGGAAACTATGTGTTAATTTATATTATGTAAAATGTTGTAATAAAAATGATAATATTAATTGAAATGAGTTGATTTAAATTGTGTAGAAATGGAAAAAAGAGAAGGATGATGTACTTATCTATTTATACTTATTTGTTAGTCATAGATGAAATCACTAAATCTAGAAATGCTTTGTATGTGTTCCATCAAATATTATGATAAAAATTATCAGTTGAAAACCTATTTGGTGGTTACATTTTTTTTTATATGTGGTTAAGGGTTAAGAGGGGTATAACAGCCTTTACACAAGGATGAATTAAACTATTCTAGAGCAAGCCAATCAATTATTTACTTAGATAAATGAATATTATGAATTAAAGTGTTGATTTATACTAAATATATAGAGTACACTTAAAATAGTAGTTTTATTACATAAACACAAAGAAGAGATAATAATTAGCTTATATGCAAATGTATAAGTGGATCTAAGAAGTAAATAGGTGGAAATAAGTAGGAAAATATCAAGATCTAGTCTTTAGATTCTAGAAATATTATTTCTATAGGCATAGACATTTGCATTGATTGTGGACAATTGTGTCAATCCTTATGTCCAAATCTCAATGTAACTATCCTATATGGAATATTCATTGTATTTTAAAGTGACCACTTGTATCCTTATAGGTTTTTTGTTGCCTTTCTTTTAATGTATTTTATTTTCTTGCACATGTTGTTAATAAATGTATGGGTATCAAACCCCATATCTTCACCTTAGGTCTTTATGACTTTTTAAAAATGGGTTAATAGACTGATAGTATTTGTTACATCTTGATTCCTCACCAGATAGATTTGCTAGAGTATTTTTGAATATCTACAGTTAACAAATTTAGATTTTGATATGTTTTTTACTAAAGCTTGAGATTTATGTTATTTTGGGATAATAGAATGTTGCTTAGTTAGATGTAAATACATGATTATTTATTATGAACTAGTCTATATATGCATTTACATTCTAAGAATATTAATGTGTTATTTCAATTATATTATTGCTTATGTTTATCATGTGAAATGATATAATGACTTACGTGTTATGAGGTGGATGTAAGAGAATTCTTACCTCAAGCATACTGGAGGGAGAGAATCATCAGAGAGGATGATATTGATAGAGACGTTGAAGGTCTATTGATAGATAGCAAAACCCTGCACACACATAATATTTATTCATGGTAGAAATGCATTTAATTTCTCATGGTATGTTTATTAATTGATTTAGAGTGTTGCTTTCTTTAGCCTGTGAAGTTATCTTGTGTGTAACCAAAAATGGTTGAAATTTTCATTATTGTATTAAATTGGATAATTGATCTATAATTAAAATTTGGAATGATAATTAATAAATGTACTAATAATGGTAAATTTGAGAAAAAGGAAATAAAAGTTTGCAAATCTAGAAATTTCCATAAAATAGAAAAGAGGAAAGATTTATATTTGTAGGAAAGTTTGAATTAAATCCTATGATTTAAGAAATAAAGACAAAGAAAATAAATAAATAAATAAATAATATAGTAAATTAAATAAATCATGCTTAAAAAAAAACTAGCACCTTTTCTTATTTAAGTGAAGGGTTGAAGGAGTTTTTGGCATGGGAAGAAAGAAAAGGAAAAGGGGAAAAGGAAGTAAATGAAAGAAGCAAGCAAAGGATCTGGATAGGTAAGTTTTGCATTAAATTTTGGATTTGTTCTGGTTGAATCTATGCATGATATGTTTGTAAGAAGTCAATGTAAATTGTGAAAGTCTAATAACCAGAATTTTTATATAGAAATACATATATGTTTTTATTTTATTTGATGTCAACATAGAATTGTAGAATTACTTACTTTCTTATATAGATTAGGATGTTGGCTATACCATTGGTTTTTATTCTAAATATAGTGTCACCATTTCTATTTTCACCCTAGATGTGATTATTGAGTGTCTAGAATTTTAGGTATGTGTAGATGAATGTATTCATGATGTGTTACAGATATAGGCACTATAGCCAACCCATATAGGACCATTAATAAGGATGAGTAATTCATAAAATAATTACTAACATCATGGTACTTTTACTATTTCCTATAAATTAATTAAAAAATTATAAATCCTTCACCATATAGTAGCCTTAGACCCAAGAGGCATAACAACTTGGTGGGAACTATTGTTTAACTGGGCATCCATTACATAATTTGTCTATATAGAGGCAACCTCAAAACATAAGTAAACCATTGAATTTAAAATTTAGGTTGAATCATAATATAATGGTATCATTATTTCCTATGGAGGTCATTATTTACCTTTAGCATTGATGCTATGTTAAACATAGTTTTATTTCCTCCTTTTTCTATGTGGCATCAATTTACCTTATGTTGTAGACTAATCCTAGTGGCATCAGAGTTGTCCCAGTCTTTTGTAATCCTATAATCATTGTTTTTCTTCTTAAGTGTTTTCTAAATCAATGAGTCAATAGGTGCTAGTACTTGTATCTATCATATAGAAGACTACCAGCATATAAATTGATTTACATTATTATTTTGGCTAGAAAAATAACAAAAAAATTCTACTTATGGCACCACTATTATCACTTAGGTGTCAAAAATCAAAAAATGTTTTGTTCAAGCCTATGATAATTCATCCAATTATCATATCTACCCTGATGTAGATATGATTGAGTATATTATAATTTTTTTTCAAATGCATACTATAGTATGGTGTTTTAATTAGATATTATAGCGTCTAGGGTTCAAACCTCTCAAAGTAGCCTCTTCATCCAATAACATTAATGTTGTTTCCATATCAAGTTTTTTTCTTTTCTTTTCTTTAAGTAAACCCAAGAGGAACACAACCACCATTATTTTAACTCAAGTGAAACCACATTCCATTTTAGTCAAGGATTTTAATGGACTTAGAAATCCCCTTATGTTTTCAATAGATTATAAATATACATTTATCTCTATGTCTAGATAGGATGTATATATAATAAATATATGCATTATGGTTGTGTTTCCTTCTAGGAGTGTGATTCATTTCACATCTACTTCTTACATTTAACAATTATATCATGATAACAACCTTCTTCAATTTTGGCATGACTCTCATGAATCATTGAAAAATCTATGTGCTTAAATTTTATGCCTTAATTTTATATATGAGTGTGATACCAAAGTTATCAATCTAACCATTGGATTAATATTATGGGTTAAAGAATCAAACATTAGTTATTATCATTATGATAGACATATCTTACTTTTGAGAGTAAAATTAAGACATTATTATATCATACAACTACTTGATAAATATATGTTAGCATGAAATATCATAGAAAAATATCAGGTATATTAACCATCATTTATAACATGATGATTACTAAATATGTTATTCATTAATAGGATATGTTTAAGTTAATTAGTTATAATATGTCAACTATGTAAAGGTATATTAAGGTATATGATTGACATTAAGTTATATGTATTACTAAAGTTATTAAAATATGTGTTAATACGAGAGATGTTATCAATATCTCATCATGATATACCCTCTAAGAGTTTTACCATAGTAAATATTCACTCTTAATTAAAAATTATTTCTCCAGTGGGTTAGGCCATAAATTTAGTACCTAACATGGTGCACATGTTTAGATATATTTCCTTGAATATACATATATGTATTTTGTTGATATTTATCCCAATACATCTAACTAGATTATATGTCACTTGGGATATAAAACAATTGTAGAACATTAGGATCACTAGAACTTGACTAATTAAATAGTTATTGTCAAATATAGAGTGGATAAATCATACAAGTTAAACGGTGGAGCATAGCTACTCTCAAGTGTGAGTTAAACATTGAGGATATAGATCTTTTAATATATAGAAAATCATTATAAAGAGTTTGACAATGTATTTAGTTATGATTTTTTGCATAATTAAAAACATAGGGTAGATTCCTTTAGTTATTATTCTCAAGTGAAATATTAGATGGAAAATGAAAGGAATGATTAAGTTATTCAGTGAATGATTTTTCATTAACCCCCAAATATTAAATGATTATGAAATTGGATTAATTATGTTTAGAGAAAATAAAGTTATATTTTTTCTACCTATTGTATGAAAAATGTGCTCCATGTATTTTTTAACCCCTTCATTAGTTGACTTCTATTCTTAGCAGTTATGATTAAAACACTAAACTATGGTTTAGAAATTGCATAACATTGAAATATCTACATGTGGTGTATATTAGGATGTGTCAATGTTTGTATATGAAGATTATACATGTAGTTCTTCAAATGATTTGTTTAAGTCATTGAGTTACGTAGGAATCATGATATATAACCCTTGCAACAAGATCCTAAAAGTAATAACCCGTTAGGGTGCAAAGTCATAAAAGGATTTATGAATTAGTTGACTCAAAATTAATAATATTAATGATCATTTATCTTATGTATTCAGTATGGAATACTTGTATTTAATTACATACTATGAGTGTGTTAAAAGTATAGTTATACTTAGTGCTTAATGGTGTATTGTGATACATGTTTTTATGTTGAAATACCTTGGCATGCTTATATGAAAAATATACTCGGGTGGCGTAATAATTTACTTTTTGCTTATTATTATCTACATGGTTAGTTGGGTCTTGAAATTTATAAATTTGGTTTATATGTTGTTATGTAGTTGGGAACCTATGATAGTATGGGATATCATAGGGTTCTAAAGTATAAAAGTATGTTGTACCCAAGTGGTACTTACTATAGCTATTATACCTAGCTCATATCTAAATTTGTGTATATACATACTAGTTATTGTTGTGTATAGTGTGTGTTTTTATAGTTGGTAGACTTATGTATGTGTGCATGCAAACTCTGAGAATTTAATAACTGTTGTGTTGGAATGTTATTTTTTTAGATGGGAATGATGACTTAATTTATTATATATAGATTTCTTGTGTAACTCTTATGTTTTTTTGTATTAGAGACTACTTCATATGATTGATTATGGAAAAATTGGCAGTTAAAACTTAAAACATTGGACTGTGATAATATGGGTTGCCATAGGGTGTAGATAATTGGAAACCAATTATATTGTTGAATTGTATAGTTAAATCTTATTTTTACTTGGGTGGTATATTTGTAATCATTATTTCTAGTATGGGATAAAATATAATGAAAGATTCATGCATATGTTTGACAGACTAAATATATCCTAGTATTATTCATATGTATAGCATGTTGTATGATGCATTTACTAATAGGATGTAAGTTGATGAATTTTGTGGTTGAATTTTATTTGATCAATCTGAATTGCTAATATGGAGTAAGGAGTGAGATAGACTTCATTGGCTTACTGGCATTACAATTTTAAATGAAGGCAGTCCAACCAAGTGGTGTGTATGAAATTGATTGATCTAGATCATTATCATTTATTATTTGTAAAGCTTTGGGCTAAAGTATGTTTAGTGAGACATTATCATTTCATGAGTGTGTTTTATATGTTCATGTAATATCTTCCAATAAAATAAATTTACATGATACACTACATGTTTAGTTTAAAATCATACAACACATGAGTACTTGCTAGTCTCTCTAGATTCCAACACCATCAATGTCTTCACATAAATGAAGGGAGAGCAATTACTTGATGGGATATTGTGGGGGATCATTGGTCTATGGTTGGGTTGAAAAACACTCAAATGATTCTCTCCCTCTCCACAATAATAATACTATTGAGATGACACTTGATATTGTCATAGATACTGGAGAGTCCAAGGAGCTCATACTCTAGGGAGGTAAGTTTATTATTTGTACATTATATTGTATTATTTTTATCATTGAGTATTGTCATGAAGTGTTGTGATTACTTTTTATTGTAAATCATTAGTGGTGGTTGTAGACTTGCTTCAATTATAACCAAGTTAATGCAATTACTTTTTGTATTTGCATTATGATGTGTACTCTCATGATGTTAGAGATTAGTATTATGTGATGTATTATGCTTGTTTCTATTATCACCTTGTGTGTTTATTATGGTCTCTATATATTCTCATAGTGCAATTTATATTTTCTATATGTATTTAATAAAATAAATGTTCATGTATTTCTTTATCTAACCTAGTGGGGTTGTTACATGTGGTATCAGATTTGTGGCTCATACTCTAGGACCTAATGAGTATATTAGCATTTTAATGTCTTTTCTTTGTTGGTTTGAACCTATTGTCATGAATTATTAAACTAGAATTTGGACTTGTGGTGTCTCAGTGTGGAACCATGTTACACCATGATTGGAGTTTTATGACATTTATAAAATGTGTGTGGGATATTTATTGTGTACCTTAATAGCACTCGTATTCCTTTGAGTTATTTAAGAGATCAGTTATCAAGTGTCTAATTAGTGATGGTTATATTCTAGGTTTGGATAGATGAGTATATAGCATAGTTCATGAGTTATGGACAAAATCTTTCTACCATAGTTTGATCACTTAGATCAGACACCTTGAGAGTGACTATGTCCTTATCAAGTCACCTTGTCATTGTGTTTTGTGTTGTAAGCTCAGGATGATTCTGATAAATTTAAGTGATTTATATTTGAGTTTATATTTATAAATCCTAAGAGCAAGAAATCTTATAAGACCTTTTTACTTTTAGTTCCACCTAGGATGGTGGAAATATTCTTAGTAGAGTGTTGTATTGTTTGATAATTCCTTTGTGTTAGGAGTTTGCTTATGGAATTTGTACCCATAAGATATGTGGTGTCATTCCTCTTAGTTTACTTAGAGATGAGTTGATATTATCTTATTATCTTTTGAAATTATTATTTTGTTGTTGTAAGGAGTCATATATGCATGATGTTGATTTAGTATTCTCTTAAATGGTAATTGTTTCTGAATGTTGTTTGATTGTACTTCCTTAGAATTTGTGGGAGAATGTTTTCTACTCTTGGTGAGAAATAAGTTTTAAGATTGGATGAATGGACACATATTTATGTTGGCATATCTCTCTTTTGGTTATGAAAGTAGATTAAGATATCATACTTACAAGATTAGGTAAGTAGGTAGTGTTTGGGAAATATTGAGTTGTGGTATTTTATTTTTACCTTGGGAGGGTATATAGGATTTTTTGAGATGATAGATTTATAATTTTCACTTATGACTCTTTAGAGTCTCTACTTTATATATATATATATATATATATATATATATATAAATATATATATATAATTGTATACTAATAATTATAAGTTGATTATAATTAGTATAATATCATTAACCCTGGCATAGATTGATACTAATCTCTTTTTATTAATGCATGTTATTTTAAAGAGATATTTCATACCTTTTACCAGAAGTGAGTAAGGTATAGGAGGTATAGAATGTCTTAACAATCTAGAGCTTTGAATAAAATTTTAACTTGTTGTGTGATAGTTGAGCAAGGGATATTTTTTTGTTTATTTCCCTAGAAGGTTGAAAGAATGGTGTTATTTTTGACCTATGTATGTTATGTTAATTTTAAAATCAATTTCTCTTAACTATAAATATAACCTTATAAGTTAAGGCTATGAAATATGATACTAGTTATGTGTGGATAATAGTAGCTTGATATAATTATGGATTTATTGTATGCTTTATTTATAGAATTATTTAGTATATAACTTTGCTTCATTGATTTGACAACATAAAATTATTATTCTTTGAAAACATTGTGCACTTTTTAAGATCATTAGGTCGTGGAGACCTAAGGGAAGAGTGGTGAATTGAAAATGTGAGATCTAAGTGATAAGATGGTATCCTACTTAGCCTCACATTAACTCAAATTATTGGTAATGATTTAGATCAATAGATGGACTTGTCTAATCTAAGATTTGATAGGTTAAACTTATCAAATTTAGTTGTGTGGACATATGCTTATATATAATTGATAAAGATTCCATATAGATGACTATTCCATGATTTTGGTATACTTTATATTTACCATTCCTATTCATCATCATACTTGTCAGGATCTCTATGGAGTAGTGATAATATTGACATGTTATACATATCTAAAGCTATGTGGAGTAGTGATAATATTAACATATATACATTATTCTTGTCAGATTTCTTAATTACTTTTCTTTAGGATGAAAAAACCACTCTCTAGGACAAAGAGATGTGTTAAGGTCAAGTAGATTTTTTAAAACTCTCCTTAGTCATTTATTTTGGCTTTCATAATGATCTTGTGTGCTCTTAGGAAATTAGTGAAATTTTTCACTAAGACACGTGGGACCATTCAAGATAATAGAAGTAGTCAGACCTATAATATATAGGCATGTCTTGATGATTTTGGACCCTAGGATGGTCATGAAAAAATCAGTCAAAGTAAGTAATACTCACAACCATGATTGCTAAACTAGGAGATGTTATTGAGTGGGGTCTTGTGGGTCTAATACTCTAGAAATAGAGCAACTTGGAGGACCTTTGATGAGTTCTTCATGTAATTTTCCATTTATTTACTTAGTGTAACATTGTATATCATGTTATTGATTTACTAATAGATGTTTTGATTGAGAACTTATCTTTGAATAAGAATCATCGAAGATGGTGACTAGCTTTAGGGGGAAGGATGTTACATCCCAATTCCTCACTAGAAAAACTTGTTAGATTATCTATGAATATCTATAGTTAAAAAATTTGGATTTGGATATATTTATAACTAAAGCTTGAGATTTATGCTATTTTGAGATAATAGAATGTTCCTTAGTTAGATGTAAATACATGTTTTTTTATTATGAACCAGTCTATGTATACATTTACATTTTAAGCATATTAATGTGTTATTTTAGTTATATTATTGCTTATGTGTATCATGTGAAACAATCTAGTGACTTGTATGTTGTGGGGTGGATGCAGGAGAATTTTTCCCTCAAGCATACTAGAGGGAAAGCATCATTAGAGAGGATGTTGTATATGGAGACATGAAGGTCTATAGAGAGCTCATGAAACCCTGCACACACACAATAGTTAGTCATGGTATAAATGCATTTAATTGCTCATGGTATGTTTATTAATTCTTTCGAGTGTTGCTTTCTTTGGCTTGTGAAATTGTCTTGTGTGTGACCAAAAATGTTTGAGATTTTCCTTATTGGATTAATTTGGATAATTAATCTATAATGAAAATTTGGAATGATAATTAATAAATATATTGATAATGGTAAATTTAAGAAAAAGGAAATAAAACTTTATAAATATGGAAATTTCCATAAAATGGAAAAGAGGAAAGATTTAGATTTATAGGAAATTTTTAATTAAATCCTATGATTTAAGAAATAAAGATAAAGAAAATAAATAAATAAATAAAATAGTAAAGGAAATAAAACATGCTTTAAAAAAAACTAGCACCTTTTCTTATTTAAGGGAAGGGTTGAAGGAGTTTATGGCATGGGAATTAAAAAAAAGGAAAAGAGGCAAAGGAAGGAGGAAGTAAATGAAAGAATTAAGCAAAGGATTTGGCCACGTAAGTTTTTCATTAAAATTTTGGATTTGTTTTGGCTGAATTTATGCATGATATGTTCATAAGAAGTCAGTGTAAAATATGAAAGTCCAATAACCTAAATTTTTATATATAAATACATATGTGTGTTTATTTTAATTATTTCCAGCATAAAATTGTAGAATTGATTAGCATCTTATATAGAGTAAGACGTTGTCCAGACCATTATTTTTTACTCTAGCTATAGCATTATCATTGTCATTTTTCCCCCTAGATGTGATTATTATATGGCTAGAATATATTATGTGTTTATTTTAAGTGTTGCCAACATAGAATTTTAGAATTGATTAGCATCTTATATAGAGTAGGATGTTGGCCAAACCATTGCTTTTTACTCTGACTATGGCATCATCATTGTTATTTCCCCCCTAGATGTGATTATTGTATGGCTATAATTTTATGTATGTGTAGATGAATGTATTCATGATGTTTTACAGACATAGGGACTACAACCTGTCTATATAGGATCGTTAATAAGGATGAGTACTTCATTAAAATAATTAATAAAATCTTGTTCCTTTTCTTGTTGGTTATAAATTAATTAAAAAATTATAAATCTTACACCACATAGTAGTCTTAGACCTGAGAGGTATAGTAGCTTGGTAGAAACTTCTATTCAACTGGGTGTCCATTACATAATTTGTATATATAGAGGCAACCTTAAAATAGAAGTAAACCATTGAATTTATAATTCAAGCTGAATAATAATAGAATGGCATAATTTTTTCTTATGGAGGTCATATTTACCTTTGGCATTGATGTTGTGTTAAATAGAGTTTTATTTCCTCCTTTTTCTATGTGGCATCAATTTAACCTATGGCATCGACCCATCCCAGTGGCATCGGAGTTGTCCCAATCTTTTGTAATCCTAGAATCATTATTTTTCTTCTTAAGTGTTTTCTAAATTAGTGAGTCAATAGGTGTTGATACCTATAGTTTCCATATAGAATACTAACAAATTATAAACTATTTTACATTATTATTTTAGCCAGTAAAACAACAATAATTTTTTGATTATGGCGCCATTGTTATCACTTAGGCATCAAAACTCAAATAGTATTTTGTTAAAGCCTATGATAATTCATCCAATTATCATTTTTTCCCTGATGTAGATATGATTGAATATATTCTAATTGATTTTCATACACATACTATAGTATGAAATTTTAATTAAATATTATAGCATCTAGGGTTTGAACCTCCAGAAGCAACCTCTTCATCTAACAACATTAACGTTGTTTCCATATCAAGTTCTAATCTTTTCTTTTCTTTAACTCAACCCAAGAGAAACATCACCACTATTATTTTAATTGAAGTGAGACCACATTCCTTTTTATTCAAGGATTTCAATGGACTTTGAAAGCCCCTTGTATTTTCAAATAGACTAGAAATATGTGTTTATCTTCATGTCTAGATAGGACATATATATAATGTATATGTATTGTGGTTGTGTTTCCTTTGGGAGTATGAGCCATTTCACATCTACTTCTTACATTCAAAAATTATATCATGATATAAACCTTCTTCAATTTTGGCATGACTCTCATGAATCATTAGAAAATTTATGTGCTTTAATTTTATGTCTTAATTTTGTATATGAGCATGATACCAAGGTTAAAAATATAACTGTTGGGTTAATATTATGAGTTAAAGAATCAGGCATTGGTTATTATCATTATGTTGGACATATGTTACTTTTGGGAGTAAAAGTAAGACATTATTATACCACTTGATAAATATATGTGATGCATGAAATATTATAGTGAAATATCAAGTATATTAACCATCATTTATAACATGATGATTACTAAATATGTTATGATTTAATAGGAAATGTTTAAGTTAATTAGTTATACTATGTAAACTATGTGAAGGTATATTAAGGTATATGATTGATATTAAGCTATGTGTATTACTAAAGTTATTAATATATATGGTAATATCAGAGATGTTAGCAATATCTCGCTATGATATATCCTCTAAGAGTTTTAACATAGTATATATTTGCTCTTAATTAAGAATTATTTTACCAATGGATTAGACTATAAATATAGTACCTAACATGGTGCACATATTTAGATATATTTTTGTGAATTTACATATATGTATTTTATTGATATTTAGCCTAATAAATTTAACTAGATTATATGTCATTTGGGATATAAAACAATTGTCAAACATTATGATCCCTTAAAACTTGACTAATTAAATAGTTATTGTCAAACATAGAGTAGATGAATCTTACAAGTTAAACGGTGGAGTATAGCTACTCTCTAGTGTGAGTTAAACCTAGAGGAGCTCTTACATATTTTATTAAATAGAAAACCATTACAAGGAGTTTGATAATGTATTTAGCTATGATTGTTTACACAATTAAAAAATTGGGGAAGATTCCTTTAGCTATTATTATTAGGTGAAATATTAGATGGAAAAATGAAATGAATGATTATGTTATTTGGTAAATGATTGTTTATTAACCTCCAAATATTAACTAATTATGAAACTAGATTAATTATATTTCAAGAAACTAAATTTCTAGTTTTTCTACCTATTGTCTAAAAAAGGTGATCCATGTTTTTTTAACTCCTTCATTAGTTAATTTATATTCTTAGGAATTATGATTTAAACACTAAACTATGGTTTAGAAATTTCATAGCATTGGAGTATTTACATGTGGTGTACATTATGATGTGCCAGTGTTTGTATGTGAATATTATACATGTAGTTCCTCAGATTATTTATTTAAGTCATTAAGTTACATAGGAATCATGATCTATAACCCTTGTAACAAGCTCCTAAAATCAATAAGTCATTAGGGTGCAATGGCATAACAAGATTTATAAATTAGCTGACTCACAATTAATAATACGAATGATTGTTTGTCTTATGTATTTAGTATGGAATATTTGTATGCAATTACATACTATGACTGTGTTAAAAGTATAATTATACTTAGTGCTTAATGGTGTATTATGGTTCATTTTTTAATGTTGAGATAACTTGGCATGCTTGTATGTAAAATATACCTAGGTGGTATAATACTTTACTATTTATTTATTATTATCTACATGGTCTAGTTAGGTCTTCAAACTCATAAATTTTGGTTCATATGTTGTTATGTAGTTAGGAACCTATGATGGTATGGGATATCATAGGGTACTACAATATAAAATTATGTTGTACCCAAGTGGTATTTACTGTAGATATTATACCTAACTCATATCTAAATTTGTCCATGTTCATAATAGTTATTCTTGTGGATAGTGTGTGTTCTTATAGTTGGTATACTTGTGTATGCATGCATGTAAACTCTGAGAACTTAAGAAATGTTGTGTTGGAATTTTATTGTCTTCCATAGGACTGACGACTTAATTTATTATATATATATATATATATATATATATATATATTACTTGTGTTTCTATGTATTTTAGACTACTTCATATGATTGATTATGGAAAAAATGGTAGTTAAACCTTAGAACACTAAACTATTGTAATATGGGTTATTACTTGTGTTTCTATGTATTTTAGACTACTTCATATGATTGATTATGGAAAAAATGGTAGTTAAACCTTAGAACACTAAACTATTGTAATATGGGTTGCCATAGGGTGTAGACAACTAGAAACCAATTATATTTTATATTGTATAGTAAAATTTTATGTTTACTTGAGTAATATATTTTTAATCACTATTTATAGTATGGGATAGAATATAATGAAAGATTCATGCATATGTTTGAAAGAATAAATATATGTTAGTATTACTCCTATATATAGCATGTTGTATGATGCATTTACTAATATGATGTAAGTTTATGAATCTTGTGGTTGAATTATATTTGACCAATCTACATTACTAATGTGGAGTAAGGAGTGAGATGGACTTCAATGGCTTACTAGCATTGCAATGTTAGATGAAGGCAATCTAATCAAGTGATGTTTATGAAATTAATTGATTTAGATCATTATAATTTATTATTTGTAAAAGTTTGTTCCAAAGTATGGTTTGTGAGACATTATCATTTCATGAGTGTGGTTCACATGTTAGTGCAATATCTTGTAATTGAACATATTTCTATGATACACTACATGTTTAGTTTAAAATCATACAACACATGAGTAATTTCTAGTCTCTCTAGATTCCCACACCATCAGTATCTACTCATTCATGAAGAGAGGGACATTTCTTGATGCGATAATGTAGAGGATCATTGGTCTATGGTTGGGTGAAAAAGTGCTTAGATGATGCTTTCCTTCCCCATAGTAGTACTTCTATTGAGATGACACTCAAGATTGCCACAAATACTCAAGAGTTTATGGAACTCATACTCTAGGAAGCCAAATATATTATTTGTACATTAAATTTTATTATGTCTTTCATTGAGTATTATCATGAAGAGTTATGATTACTTGTTATTGTAAATAATCAGTTGTGGTTGTAGACTTGCTTCAATTATAATCTAGCTAATGTAATTACTTTCTATATTCACATTATGATGTGTACTCTCATTATGTTAGAGATTAGTATTATGTGATTTATTATGCTTGTTTTTATTATCACCTTGTGCGTTTCTTATGGTCTTTATAGATTCTTGTGGTGTAATCTATATTTTGTATATGTATTTAATAAAAAAAAGTGATCATGTATGTCTTTGTCTAACCCAATGGGGTTGTTATAATGTTGACCTAACCTCAAGGACCCATAAATTAATGGGTCTTTCTTATATATATAATACTCTAAGGAGGGCCTTAGACTTATGCAATTATCCTCTAGGTGTTGTCTTGTGTGTGCACAAATGTGAAATATACTATATGCAAAGGAATGCAACAATCTAGCTTGTAACTTGATAAATACTATTCATGAGTTATTATTTGAGTTATTTAAACATGTAATATGACTATTCCTATGATTAATGTGAAAATAGTTAAGAATAGGGTAGTATAACTTAGTTTTGTAATTAATTGATTGAGCTTGAATAGGTGCTTTCTTGGTATCTAATAGATGAATAATGAGTAGGCATATATTTATATTTATACCACACATTTTTAAAATATCTCATGGTAGGGTCCAATAATACAAATGGGATAACTCATAGGACTTGAAATATTTGAAAAGTATATGAATTTTGAGGACTGGACACTTGATAAAAATTTCAACTCTTGTGTCAACACAAGTATCCCCATGTGGGACACAAGTGTATGATAGGCTAAGAAGACTTTGAGGATTTAAAACTGAAATTTAAGGATATGTATAATATTTTAGGATTTATATACATTGGAAGAGATATAGGTCATCATAAATGATAGCATTGGACCATAAGATAAGCAATTAGGCATTGTGAAATGGTGAATGCAATCCTTTTGATAATAGGGAGGTCTAGAATTAAGGGTAGATCCTTGATATGTATTTTTCAAGTTCATAATATTGAGATGCTATATAAGTCATATTTTATTATCTACATTACATCCTCCCTAATCTAGTAATGTATAAAGATGAAATTACTAAGTTAAAGCAAATAAATGAGTGCATGGGTGTGTATAACACACCTTGAATTTGTTTGATCCCATTTTGAGTGTTTATTTAGTGTATGACATGTAACTTAAATAATTTTATAGTATAAATTAGTGCATATAATCTAAAATTTGACATAATTCATATGTTTTAAAAGAAATAGAGCAAGGAAAGAGTACACCTTTGTGTTGATGCAACCATGTTTCTTCTTGATACTTTGACTTGGTTAAGATGATTCCTTATGAAGTATTAGAGCTAAGAGAGGTTCAAAACTAAACCTTGGAGATTTCAATAGGAATATTAGAAGGTAATTATTCCCCCAATCTGGTTCAAGTGTGAGTTGTGGCACACCCATTGAGATCATTGAATCTTAAGTACATAACTCAAGTGAAAGTACATTAAAATCTAAGTTAAGTGGAATAACCAAATTAGCCTTAAAAATGGAATTATAGTTAGGACATTGATGGCATTTAATCTCAACCACACTACTAAATGGATCCAACTACTAAAGATAGAAAAGGTTCAAAATAGTGTTTCTTAATTAAAATGATGCTCCTTAGTAAAGTATCAATGTTTCTTAGTAAATTAGTTTGAATATGTATTTGAAATTTTTGGTGAACATGCATGGAATATTCACTTATTATGTGTCTCAAGATGAAGTATCTATCAAAATTTTACCTCTACTAAATAACTATGTATATTATTTATTACAAATTTGAGAAACTATGTCCCAAATCTATAAAAATTAGTGCAATGCATAAGATTTTAATCCAAGTGTATATATAAATATTGTAAAATGTAATGAAATTATGGAAATTATACAAATTATATAAGTTTGGAGGTCATGTCTCTATGATATTCCCCCACTGATATGCCCCCACACCTTTTGAGGTGAGGTAAATGTTCTCTATTGGTTACTTTACCTCAAAAGCATAAGATGACTCTATAATTTATGTATGAAATATGTAGCATATAGGTTTAGCATGTCTAAGTACATATATCAATGAAGCTCACAAAATTGGATCAAAATAATCCATAATATGCATGATATGTATCATGATAGTGTCTATAAATTAACCATACAAGCTCAATAAATAATCAATCACACATATAAGAGCAATCAATGTCACACAAAAAGGGTCTAAGGAGACTGCAAACAAGGGGCATATTCAAATGCTTCGCACTTGAAGGAATGGCATATTAAAATCTCCATATATAAAGTAACATACAATGGGGTGAGGAACAATAAACAAGGAATATATTCAAATTTTCCACAATAAATACAATAGAAAGCAAGAAAAAGACACTAAAAGAAGTATAATAAATCAACATAATCATATCATACTATTCCTCATGTGGGCGTGTGTGTGTTAGCAAAAATATCATGTAATATAACATATAAATTATACTATGAAATATGTAATCATGATTATAAGCATGTGTAATAATTTGTATATAAGATCAAAATGATAATGTATAAATTATCATAAATTAATTAGCATGCATCAATCATGATCATGAAGTAGATGCCTTCAACATAGTATGCCACATGGGAAGAGGAAAGGTTTAATATCTATATGTGTAAGTATTATGGATCTGGGGTATGCCTATATCACACTCAAGTTCATGTGAAACATGTATGTGTATAAAAATTATATAATATCTACTAAAATAAATTAAACAACAAAGATGCCAAGGAGCTAGTAAACATGGGAATGTTGAATATTTTTATATTTTTGCATTTATTTGAATGTTTTTGTATTTTATTTAATATTTGATTTGATTTTATTTTATTTTGGAACATTTGATTTTTAGGTATAAATTATACATGACGTTCATTGGTTATTTAATTTTTTTCCTTCAATTGTAGCTAGATGGTATACTTCTTTTCCCAATTTTTTTATAACTGTGAATGGACACAACTAATTTTGTTTGAACTTTCCTTTTTTATTTTTTATACATTAGTATTATTTTTACTTTCTTTGAGTACCAAGTTAGCCATAAAAACATTGTGTGGCCAATTTTTTTTGATATGCTCAATTAATGAAATCTTGATATACCTGTAAATGTTTAATAACATGTTTGTTTTGCACTAATTGTTCTAACTAATGTAGTCAATTTTATTGATAGTCATTATATTTTTATAAAATCCTTGAGAGAAACACACAAGGATGGGATTTAAGTTTCAATTATTATAACCACATATGTATCATAAACCAATGAAAAATGTGTGGTCTGAGTAGGTGTATGAACATCAGTGTGGTATAACCATAAGGCATACACTATCTACTAATGTTAATTTATACTATATCATTCAACTATTTTTCCATGTATTTTGACAATGGTTTTGTTTGTTGCTTTTACTTGACCATTACCCTTTGGGTAATAAGGTGTAGATTTTTTTTTTGATTTTGTATTTGTTTCAAAAATGTTTTACTATTTTATATTTAAATGATAATCCATTATCAATAATTATAACTGAAGATATGCCAAAATGGGAGATAATGTTGAAAATTAAGAACCTACATATATAAACCCCTATTATAAACTCAAGTGGAATTGTTTCCACCCATTTGTAAAATATTTTGTAGCTATTATTATGAATTTTTGGATACCTAAAGATATTATATCAATTTTTACAATTAAATCAAATCCCCACAAATAAAAAGGCCATGGTAATTCAATCAATTATAACTCATGATATGGATAATTTTTATAGAAAAGTTGAGTTGCACTTCAAGGTAGTTATAAGTAGGTTTTGAACTCATTAAAACTAGGCAAAAACATGGGGTTGTATTTATGCATTCAACATTTAATACTCAGTCTCAATGACATCAATTCACATAAGGCGAAAGCCTTATGGACTCACCTAAAGTGCAACAGAGAAAGAACCAGTGTCCATGTTAGGATAATTGTACCATTGTGAGAGATATCATTTATGGGACTTTGTCATTTCATAAATGGCTTAAGTAGATCCCTTGGCACAAGTATTTTATTGACTAGGGTAGTTGGTCTATAGGCGTAATATTATTTTAGGTGGTTCTATAGTCTTAAGGGTACAAGCCTTTGTTTTACTAAGCCTAGCATCATATAATTGATAAACAAGTTAAGAAGTTTCTTTCAGTTTAATTACTCATGCTAGGCTCATTCTCTTATCAGAAGCAGGAACCTTTAGTGCATGACCCTTTCTACACTTAGGTTATTTATTTAATTATGTTGATGCCATTAATGACCTACACTAGAATCTTGTAAATGACATTATAACATGTATGAACTATAATTTAAATATTATAAATATTACATCCATTGCACATTCAAATGACATTACCAAGACACATAAACTAGATTGAGATTAATTAGATGCAACATCCATATATAGTAATGAAAATCCAAATAAAATAGAGTACGTTATACTGGAAATAGAGTAAATACTTTGCTTGAGCTATTTAACTGCCTAGAGGCTCACAAGAAAGCTTGGGAATATAAAAATAGATCTTTAATGGCATCCATGCTATGCCTAATACTAATGGTGACCAAATGTGTGAAAAACCATTTCTCCATATATTTATTTCATCAATTTTCATCCCTTTGCTCACTTGTTTGATCTCATTTTATATCACTTCATGAACATCTCTACTAGGGATCCATGTGCACATTGGGTGTCAAGATGGATCCTTTATTGATCATTTCATTCATTTTATCACCTTGTACCCTTCACACTATAGTCACCACATATTATCACTCCTAGAATATGCCCTAAAGATTTGGGCACTAGTTAACCACCTACCAGCTAGTGCAAGATGTGTGGTGATTCCTATAATTAGTGCTAATATGCCAAAATATCAATCATTCCAAATGATCACCTCATGCTAATGTGTTCTATCATGTTGGCATGGATCCATACTTAAAAAAATAGGGGCCCAACATTAACCCATATAAAATTGCTAGTCTACCCTCAGACTAGTCTATCAAAGCCTTTGGTATTTAAAATTTGGGTGCACTCTCCCTAAGCTCTATAATGAAGTCCTAAAATCCCTTAATAGTTAGATTGATTTCCTTGGAGACACTATCTATTTTAGCGGAGTTGGTGCTAAATATAATCACATCAATCTTGTCTAATTCCTTCTTGAAGGCCTCTAGATTTGTCTTATCTTTTATCACTCCATCTAAGATTGTTCCTTGATCGTAGGCCTTAGTCTACAAGGTATGGAAGATTGATTCTAGGTTTTTTTATTGGTCCTTTATCTAAGTGATAAGTTTATTTAACTTCCCCATTATATGCATGCACTTTGACCTACTTATAGAGTATAACTACACCATCATCTTCTCCTTTTCCTCCTTTGCCTACTTGAGGTGCATATCTATGATAAACTCTTGGTTGGAAAAGCATAAGAAGATGGTGTTGGTAGAATTTTTTCCCTCTTATATATTTTTGAAGAGGTCTTCAACTTATTTAAACTTATCAGTAATCTCATTTTATATCACAACATAGGGATCTTCTTCTTCTTACACCAGCTCTAGTTTCATCATTGGGACCATCTACTCTAGTAGCACATAGATCTTATCAACCTTAGAGAGGTTATATGTATCAAGACCAAAAAAGAGGGAAGGTTATGATATCCCTATGCACTTACATAGTTTTTGTAACTTGAATTTCATGGCATGCACTTCATCTTTGGCATCATTACAAAGTTTATTCCATTTCTTTGCTCTATCATCATTGATAATGTTTTTTTACACAACTTCTATGGCCATCCAAATAAGTGTATTCATAGATCTAACTAGGTTCATGGTATGGGGGTTTATGATGAGGGACTCATACCCTTCCTCAAGTTCATCCATACCCAATATAGCCTTTTGAGGTGCCTCAAAGTGAGGCTCATCCATGTAGTTCTCAAACATAAATGCAATCTATTTTTCCATCTTGGTAGTGGTAGCTTCAGGGGGCATGAAGTCAAACATATATAAATATTCATCCATCCACCCCTTCTACACATTTTATCTGATGCTTAACTCCATGCCTTCTTCCTTAGTGATGGTCAACTCCATTTTCTCTTCTTCCTCCTCATTAGTGTCATTGCTTTCTTTAGTAGTTTCCTCTAAGGACTCATCTTATTTTTCTACAAGGGGTTCTTCCTCAAAATTTTCCCCTTTGTCTACTTCCTCTTCCTATGTTTTCTCAATGCTCACCTCTAAGTGTATTCTCATGGAACCAAAATTACCTTCTTTTTACTGGGGTTCCTTTTTAGTTTATTTTTATTTTTATAAGGTGTTAATATCGCCTTCCTTTACTTTAGTCACCCCTTCACTACTTGGGTATGCCTATTATGTAGCTTCATCTACTTTCTTGTTGGGGATGTTAGGTGCCTTCTTGGCTTTCTCAATGGTTGGTCTCAAACTTATGGGAACCTTCTTTGTCTTCTCTCTCTCTTGGCCTTCTCTTCCTTGGCCTTCTTTTCCTCAGCCTAAACTTTCTCAATATCTTCCTAACTCATGCCCATTTCCTTCATAGCCTTCCTCTTTTTCTTGAGCACCAGTACCATCTTAATCTCTTCCTCACTATAGCCCATTTTCTTCCACAACCTTCTCTTCTCCTCTTTTATTTATAGAGGCTATGTGAAGGGTTCTCTAAATGAGGCACTCACTATCTTTTTTTCTTCTTTAATCATGATGGTTGTGCCACCTGAGAGGGATTTATAAACATCCTTGGTGCTGGGCTTCTCTCCCATTTATTCTTCTTGCATAATGTAATTTTTTGATCCGTCTTCTTCTTCCATCTCTTCCACCTCCATTCTATCAGATTTATTGTAGTAAGTGCAATTGGTCCCTTAAACTTATTTTTTTTATTATTGTTAGAAGTAGTCTATGGTGTAAAGGTTATGCACTTATTCAAAGTTGAAGGTGTTGTTTATTCACCACAAGTGACCCTCAATCTGATGCACTCCTAAATTTATTCAATTTTCTCTCCCCACTTTTTTTGGGGAGACTTTTTTTGTGTTAATATCACTATTTTCCCTTCATTGTCAATCTAGAGGGGGTGATCATCATATTTTTTAGGGTTTGCATCCTTCTTCCATGGCTTCATATCATAATACATCATGAAGATGTGCCTATTTATAACTTCCCTCTAGAGGGGATGGATGTCTGTGCAGTCATAGTCATCCTCCTCATCCTTTATGTCTTTCTCTCTAGGGTTCACATACTAGCACCTCAACCTACTTATTTCTTCATCCATAACCTTCACCAAGATATCCAGATACTATGCATTAAGAATATTCCTTAGTGTCTCCATGAAATATTTTATACAAAACATGTAAGGTAGTTTAAGCTAACCAGATAGGTTCCCATTTGTGAGTGTCAAATGCACTACATAGAAGTGTTACATGATAGTGAAGGTATCTATTCCAAACATATGTTGAGGGAGCTCCTATAGGATGCATCATTTAATCTCAAATTCCTTAATGCATTAACCCCACCATCCTAGCACCTTGGTCTTATATTTTTAAGATAAGGGTGGGTAGGTGAAGTATTGGTACTTTAATGTTGGGAGTGTTTGTGTAATGGGAAGACCCAAAGATTATCTTCATTTCCATTAGGCACACTGATCTCCTCCATCACTATCAATTTTATCATAGACCCCACCTAAATGCCTCTCACACCTTGTGGTATTCTAATGCATTCTTCACAATCTCCTTAGTAATAAATTTTGAAATATTGAATTTGACCCCTTACACCATGTGGTAGGAAATGCACAATTAGGTCTTGTTGATTTCTATACGCCATCTTTCAAAGCATAGCTTAGAACTCACAAGGTGCATTTCTATCCTCATGCTAACATCCTTTATATCTTTGATTGGGAATGAGAAGCCTCCTTGTAGTAACCTAGTAATTTCATAACCCTCTCTACCTCTACATCATCTTCCATCATCTAGTATATGTCCATTCCTATGCTTTGGATCCAATGATTCTATTGATGAGGTATACCAAGATCCACATGTGCCTCCCTATAAAGTAAAATCAATCACCTTAGACATGAAGGGAGGAATTACACTAATTCCTCCAGCTTGCCAAAACTCAACATCTCATACAACTAGGTTACACTAGTGGTTGTAAGCCTATCTTAGATGGAGACATCAAAAAACATATCACCCACCTCCATATTTTCTCCTATGTCAACCATCTAATATTGGTTGATTTCTTGCAAATTCCTCAACATGTGATGGTTGTATTCCTTTAACCTAAATGTATGAATGAATGACACCTAAATATCCCCCATTATGAACTCAAGGGAAAAATGCATTCCTTTATATGAAAGCTTTGTGATTTACTCTGGGTCAATCACTATGATGCTAACTCCTTTCACTAGTTGTGCCTTTTTCTTTGAAGTGATTGTTTTTCTACCATATGTGCCTTCTTGCCACCCTTGTGTGCCTATTGTGGACCAAAACTTAGATGTTTCTTCCCCATTTTTAATAGGTTACTATTGAAGTCTAGTTGATTGATCTTCTTGAAGCTCTTAATCTCATTTGTGTTTCCTCATAGTCATTGGGTTTATAACTATGACTTTGAATATTGAGCTTTATTCACCATTAATGGTAGCCTTGAGTCACATAATATTTATGAAGTTTGGTTCTCTTAAAATTCTCTCTCCACATGCCTCTATTCCAATCTCAAATGAAACACAACCTCTCTCTCTCTCTATTCATCCATTTTTATTTTGTATTTGTGGGTGCTTAGGTTTTCACTTGGTAGTGTTTTCAAGCTTTGAATTATATTTGGATCTGGTTCTACTCTATGTTTGGGTTTATATTATCTATAGGATTATAACATGTTCTTATCAGCCATTTTCTCCTTTATACCTCAATTTTAGATACCTTATTAATTATAAGTGAGCAATGGTGTTGTGGCACATGGATTTATGAACATCTACTAAACCCATGAAATTCATGAAAATCCACCACCACATTCACATTTATTATGGATAGTTTTTCCTCTACTATCACTGTATTAAATTATCTTAACAATGTTTTTGGTAAATTGAACGGTGATTCAAATGGTCACTTGGGTGGGTACTAGCTTGTCTTGATGATATTCCTCTTATGATTTGTTCACCTTGGCACAACCTTTTCCCTTTTTATGAAAACCTGGGCATAATTATTCACATGCACATGATTCACCCTCCTCAATTCCATCTTCTCTTCTTATTGCATTTACTTTCAAGCATGATTCTATTCTTTGTTCAATTTTTCTATGATTTTGTTTATTGTCTTGGCCTACCATACCCGATACAAAAATTTTCATAGGTCTTCCAATTCTTCCTTATCTAGGTTTTCTTGGTATCTTACACATGAGCATATTATACACTTCCTTTTTTTTATCTCTTACACACTATTCATCTTGTGCACCTCCATTTGTCACTTAGTACTCACATTTTTTTAAGTTTGACAACTTTGTTCTCTTAGAGACTTAGGTGTTTGGCCTTAGGCACTTAAAAATCATTCATGCTAGACTCACCTAACTAGAGTTATGTATGGAAGTGCTAAAAGAATTATCCTATGGGATTGAAAGCACCTTGTTTATTCACTCATCACAAATAATAACATAATACATAAGGAAAAAGTTTTAAGTTGTGGAGCTAAAAGCTTCACTGATGCAAATGGAGGAGGTTGTTGAGTGTCAGAGCAACTGACATTAGTTTGATCAACTGATGTCGGTCATATTTAGCTATGCAGTAACTGACATTGGTTAGGGGTCGGCCGACATCGATCAGACAAGAATCGACGTTGGCAACATGTGTGTGTGTGTGTGTGCATTTGCATGCATTTCTAGAACTGGTCTAATTTTAGAGGGACAGTTAGTTTGCATGTAAAAGACTAATTTTAGTCTTGAGTCTATGTTTCTAATTATTGTGATTGGGAAGTTTAATTATTGTTTGTATGGGATCTATTTAATAGAGCCATGGGGCTATATTATAAGTGAAGGATCAAAAGGACTTGTCAAGGATAAGGACAAGGGTTCATCCAAGTGTAAGATTAGTTGATCTACAGGTGTGCAAGATCAGGGGAGATTTACATGGTAAGTAAGGTTAGTTGATTTGAAAGTGTGTGTGTGCAAGGTCGAAGGAGATCTGTGGGGTAGCAAGATCAAGGAGATCTGCAACACAACAAGGAGCAAGATCAGGGAGATCTACTTGGAGTAATTTGAGTACTTTGTGGATTGGAAGTAGGCAACAATATTTGAGTTGATTTTTACTTACTAGTGGAAATAACAACTCAATTATTGAGTTGATTGTGTTTGTAATTGATTGAGAGAGAGAACTCTTGAGGGATAATTACTATACGCCCAAGAGGTGTGGGGAGAGTGTGATTTCTTCATTGTATTTCCTTTTGGAAGAGTGTTAATACAAGATTGTATTGTCTATCATATTCTGTGTTGTTTCTGAATTCTAGTTACATATTACTTCTAGTTAAATTCTATGTTTAGTTGCTTATAAAAAGGTAATCAATTGTGCTCTTAAGGAGTAGGATCTTGACAAAAATTTGGCTTGCACTAAATTTTATTATGGTCACTATATAGCAACTGAATTGTGACCAAAAATTTAGTGTCTAATGGCAAAAGTGCCATCCTAATATCTATAGGGATTTATTTAGTTGCCATTGAAATGCCTAGGGATCATTTCACCTATCAACATGTGCAACTTGCATGTGCTAGTCTCCAATATGATATGGATGATATATGAGCCCATTCACCTAATTTTTAACTTTCCCAAGTGCTTGAGGTCCATGGAGTCATAGAGTAAGACTAGTGATCTTTAGTAATTACCTTTCACTTAATATTTTTATCATGCTATAGATTTTAGCATGCATTATCTATTTATTGGTCCATATTTCTTGGGTACGTGTCTCATCCAAGCACTATAAGTCTTCTAGTAATGTGATCAAAGATTCCTGGTCATCTAATCAACCAATACATGTGATGTGCAGTGAAGGTAATAAAAACTCCATGGGTAGAATGGTCTTTATGCCAAACACTAGTTAGAATGGTATAGCCTTATTCAAGCACTTATATATAGTACAATAGGCCCATAACACAACTAAAACATGGTCATCCCAATATTTTAAACCAATGTCACATATCTTTTTGAGGCACATTCCCAATATCTTATTGAATGCCTTGGCTATGCCATTAACTTTGGGATGATAATGTGTTGTCTTATGGTGTGCCACCATGTATTCAATCAGTAATATGTACATGGTTTAATTAATGAAGTGTGTACCATAGTCTCTAGTTAGGATAATAAGGCACCCATAGTTACTAATGATGTTTTCTCAAATAAACCTTGATATGGTTGTGGATGCGCAGTCTTTAGTTGGTGCTGCTTTAGCCCACTTGGTAAAATAGTCTATAGCCACCAGAATATATTGCATACCTTTATACCTTGAAGTGGGAGTGATCAGACCAATAAATTCAATGGCCCATTTTTAAAATAGCACTGGATAAGAATGGGAATGAGCATCATCTCATCCCTATGGTTTGGTTTTTTGTATGCTAGAAAATGTCACATGCCTTGGAGAAATCTTTTACATCTTGAAATAGGGTGGGCCACCACAAGCCTAGTTATAAAACCTTGCACACCATATCATATCCAACAAAATGGCATCCCATAATCCCCTCATGCACCTATTTCAATATTTATTCCCATTCATGCTTTAGGACATAGTAGTGTAGAACATTATCTCAACTCATTTTGTATACTTCTCTACTAATGAGCTGAAAGGGGGCAATGTGAATTGTGAGATACTTCTTCTCTTTGGATGTCATAGTTTAGGGTGCATATCTAGATGTTAGAAATTTGGTTATCTATACCAAGTATTTTAGGATACACTAGACCCTGTATAGTTATGCATCAGGTATATCATCCTCAAAAGGTGTTGCTACATCACCAGAGTTGATGTAGGATAAATGATCTAGGCCTGAATTCTATTTTACAATATTCATGATAACTAAGAAATAGAATTATTGAAATAGATTTATCCATATAAAAATGTGCCTATGGAGAATGGGCTTATTTATAAGGTACTTAAGTACCTCATGATCAGTGAAGAAGATGATGGGGGTCACTAAGTATTTCCTAAACTTTTATAAGGCATAGACCATGGCAAGTGCTTTTTGCTCAGTTGTAATATAGTTTTGCTTTGCCTTGGTCAGTTTTATACTTGCAAAAGAAATGGGATGATCCATTTTACCTTCACCTAGTTGCACTAGAATGGTGCCAATAGTAGAGCTAGATGCATCAACATGGATGTGGAATGGAGTCATCTAGTTAAGAAATTATAGTATCAATATGCTAGTTAATTTGAATGTCAAGGTTTTAAAGGCATTTTCTTGTGTTGTACCCCAATAGAATGTGTCATCCTTATGTAATAGATTCTCTAGTGGTGCCACAATTTTTACATATAACCTTATGAGCTTTCTATAGGTGTTGTAATGTACAAGAGAGGTATGAACATATTTCTACATTGATGGGGTCTAGAGTTGTAGGATAATTACAATCTTCATAGGATCGACAAGTAGACCATATTTGTAGATGATGTTCCTGAGAAAGGTTCCAAATGGTGTCATAAAGATAAAATTATTAAGGTTTAGGGAAATATATAATTTCCTATACTATCAAGCATCAATCACAAGTTATCATAATGGTATTTCACTAGCCCATACACTATCTAGTCATATAAATACACTTGGAGGAACTTTTGAATGAATTCCTTAAAATTGGTGACCACTACTTAGGAAAATATGGTTGGTACATTCTTGATTACAAAGGCACCATGTTGTATGAAAAACAACCCCATTCTATTACAAAGGTCATTTTAGGCTTACCTTCCTCTTCAATCTAGACTTGATGGTATCTTGAGAACCCATCAATGAAAGTGTATATTTTTGTAGCCTATGATGCCATCCAACTTCATCAATAAATGGAGTCAAAAATGGGTCAGTTACACAGGATTCAAAAATATATAGTCGATGAAATTTTGAATGTACCCATACTTCTTGATACTAATAACTATGGGGCTCACCAGTTTAAATTCTTGCATAGGGTAGATGACTCATGTGGATAGCATACCATCAATCTCTATTTTGAACTTAGCATAGAGATTGGGGTTCATTATATAAGGGAACTTCTTGATAGATCTTGCATAATCAACTATCTTAATTCTAATCTTCCCAAGGGATGGGTGGGTACCCTTCATATCATGGTAATTCTAAGGGAACAAGTCTTAGAACTCTAAGATATCCATAATGCATTCCATCTCTACATCAGACCAATATGTATCTAGAGTAGTAATCCTTGGTTGTCAATCTAAGTTGATGTCTACCATTTTTCATTTTTAGTAGTACATGGTAGGGATCATTCTTCTCTTAATGTAATACTTGACTTGCTTGATACCCTCAATTATTTCTATGTGAAGGTGGGTAGATTTTTCTTCCTCTAAAGTGTTATCCTCAACTTTGAACCCAAGCTTCCTTTTGCCTATCAGGTTTTTCCAATTGCGTGCCTTACATGTTTTATCATCCTAATCACTAGAATAATAATTGATGGTTTTATCTTCAAATAACATTGGGAATGTCAACCCCTTTCACCAAACATGTCTTTCAAGTGCTCCTCTAATATTATAGTGTCCTCAAACATTGCCCTTTGAATTACTTACAGTGTCTCGATCACTTCTAAGTTTTATGAAGAGAAGGATAAGGTGTGCTTGAACCAATCCTTAAGTGGATCCTAATTAGTTAGATCATGGCATGTCTCATTAATAACATTCCATGCTCATGCCCATGTATTCAAGGTCTTATAGAAGGTGTACACCGATACATTCCTTGGGGAATTCTAATTATAGATAGTCCATCTTTTTTTGCATAAGCACACATAAACTATAGGGTCTAAGTCACTATATTAGGTAGAGATGTCCAAGTCATCATTATTTTTAAAAAATATAGTATAGATGGCTAATTTCATATCTTTCCAAGTTAGCAAGCTAGGCATTTGTGCTACCTACCAATGAGCACTAGTGCTCTATAATGTATACACTAGTACACCCATTATATCTACATATTTGGGGATGAATGATTTGAGGTCATAAACATAATATTATATTGGATTTCTCCCCTCATATCTTGGGAGTGTCACAAGTTTACCTTTAATTAGGTGAAACACTCTCTTTCCCTTATCCTTTCCATAAGGAACCCATATTTTCTAAGTGTGATCAATCTAGACCCAACCTATTCTTACTAGTTTTGGCTCTTTTGTGCATACCAAGAGGCACCTTAAACTAGTTGTCTCATACACTTCTTTAACCCAATGGTCATTATCAATGTTAGTGGTATCTGAGGATGATTTCCCATATTCCCAAGAAAGTACTCCTTGATCATTGGGATTTAGTGTCTTAGTGTATTACATCGTGATGTTATGTATGTGGGTGATCTCATCCTTAAGGTAAACACTCTCTACATAGGGGTGTCCTTTGTCACTTAAGAGGAGGATAACTACCCTCTCCTTTCCATTTTTAAAGGTCATATATAGCCTCTTGAATTACATGTATACATTCTTCATATAGTACCATGGCCTTCCTAAAAGTGCTAGATAATTATATTTCTCTACTAACTCAATTACTTCAAAGTCAACATAGATCTTGACACCCATGATATTTATAATTATATTATTCATAATTTTGATTGGTTGTGATAAATTTTTATTATTAATGAAAATTAGATGAGGGGAATGCCTTAAGGCTAACCTACCCATCTTCTCTCATGCATTCTTGGTCAAAATATTAACCTTAGTACTTATGTCTATAAGGACCTCACATACAAATCATCTATCAATGGTGATATTCATAAGGAGTTCTTGATTTTACTCTACATTCTATGTATATATTTCTCTACTAACTTGATTACTTTAAATTCAACATAGAACTTGACACCCATGATATCTATAATTATGTTATTCATAATTTTGATTGGTTGTGATAATTTTCTATTATTAATGAAAATTAGATGAGGGGAATGTCTTAAGGCTAGCCTACCCATCTTCTCTCATGCATTCTTGGTCAAAATATTAACCTTAGTACTTATGTCTATAAGGACCTCACATACAGATCATCCATCAATGGTGATATTCATAAGGAGTTCTTGATTTTACTCTACATTATATGTATGCCTAAATTCTTATACCTACTCTATGTGTGGCATAGTGACTTTAATTATATTTTTCCTTGCATGATCCAAGATCAAGTTTTTCAATATGGGTAACATCCCTTCTATATGTATGAGGCACAAGATCTCCATTAATTCATGTATCTCCACCTCCTAACTATCATACTTATTTCAAGAGGCAATAGCCTATGCTTGTAGATCTCATGACAATTAAAGATATCCTTATAGGTTTTGAATAACACTCATGGCCTATTGAAATACATCTTACTTATACAATGGGTATAGGTAAGGTGTAGATTTGGATTTAGGCTATGTTATGCACTCAGTATAACTCTTCTCCCCATATTCTAAGCATAAATCAAGTGTTGACATAATTGGTGGCTGAGTGGTGAACCCACTATGAGTAGTCACCTACATTTTGACTATCTTTATATAGTTTTGTTGTACCTTCAAAGTCCAATTATCTATTTTTAGCTCATGCTTGATCATTCATGAACCCTTGTCTATGTTAGGTATGCCTTAGGTTAACTTCTTATATAAGTTATGACATTATTTGACCTTATGCACCCCTTGATAATAACCAAACATTGGATGTGTAGGCTAGTCATGTTGATAGTGCTCTATCAAGCCACATTTGTAACATGAGTAGGTTGTGAGCCTTCCATCATCGCATCCTTCACCTTTCCCTCTTACACCTTGTTACATCCCAAACCCTATATTTTGTTAGATATAGCCTTCATTCCCTTAGCTATCTTTCCCTTTAGTTGTTATAGTGGCCTACCTCTTGCTCCTCTCCATGTTCTCGTATATATCATTAATCACCTAAAAATTAGTTTTTGTATGGGTGTAGGCATCACACAACTAAAAATAAATGATTTTGTTAACCTAGCTAGTGTGTTACAATAATGGTCATTTATGAACATCATATGCCTCTCTATAGACATCACAGCTTAAAATCAATGTGTGCACATTCCTTCAAGGATAGTTATTTCTATTATGGCATTTTACTTCACAATCGATGCACCATAACCTACTTCATGCATCTTGTGATGAACTAGAAATAAGATTTTGGAGTTGTGAGGGCATGGATGTAATATTTGCCTCATGAATGGGTTGATCCTAGTATCAGTGCTTAAAACTACCTTGGCTCTAAGCATGGCTTGAACCACTTTGTGAGGGTATGTACAGGTCTTCATGTAAATATCTCTTCTAAATGGAACTAAAAACCCTCCAATACAACATTACACATGTTGGGAGGGGTGAATGTCATAAGGAAGATTTGAAATGAGAGTTTTGAACCTTGCATCATATAGGCACACACTCTATAATAGTCTTTGGGTAATCTCCTTGACCACGGTGATGCTTTGATATTCAAACTCTAGTATGGCAAATTCCTTTAGGAATGCCTCCTTTAGTGTGTCATAATCTACCATAGCTTGGTTAGGATCAAATTTCTTATACTAGGTATGGGTATGATCAAGCAGAGTGGTTGTCGACTAGGTTGCCTTATACTCTAACCAAGTTATTACCTAATCAAACAATTATAGTTCACATTTTAGTGAATACTCTATGGTATTTTTAACATCATGGTATTGTGGCAAGTGCATGGCCATTTCATTGTATATTTATTGTTGGGGCATAACTAAAATCTGAGTTGCTTGTCCCCCTGGTGTTTATCTAGGTGGTAGTCCTATAATGCCTCCCATAATAGGGTTAGGCACCAGCCCCATTTTTACTACTAGAACTAATGATGTTGATGGTGTTTTAATACTAATTTAGGGCTTCATAACACTTCTTGTGGGCTATTACCTAGTCTACATAATTAGCATTGGCTAAGTTGGTATGCTTGTGCCCACATTCTATTTTGGTGAGCTAGCACCCAATGCTCTAGAAATAGTCTCTCTCAACTCCTTATAGTGAATAACATATTCAATCACAAAATTATACTCCAAATCTACAAAATCTTCAAAGTCTATATTGACAATAGGGTCAATTATGACTTTGGTTCTTTCTTCAAGTGCAGAATCTAGTGCATGAGCTTGTGCCATATGTTAAAATGGGGTAGGTGAATTTGGTGCATATTCATTCACCAAATTATATAGGAACCCAATGCATTCTACACCCATAAACTATTAGACTTGATCCATCACTTCATTATTTCTCTCCTTGCATTAGAGAGATCCTTCCCCATACCCTTCCCACTCACTATAGGTTCTTTAGGCACTTGTAAGTTCTATATATTCCATTATCTCACACTGTCTCTTGTTATAAATCTATATTTTATGCTCTCAAGTTTAAATATACTCATCCCCTTCCATTTCACTTCACCTACACATCCCCTTCTCCCCCTTTGCATTACTCATATGCAAAAGGACTTTAGCCTTCCATTCACAAAGTTTCAAATCTATAATCCACCATTAGTTTCTTAAGTTATACAATGAACTCTTTCACAAACATGCCTTAAGTTCATGTAAAAACTAATAATCTAATTGTTCAAGGCAAGAGTATGTCTAAATAATGAACTCAATAATGTAACTATTCAATTCTCATTTCCACCATTTATCTACTACTCTAGTCCAAGTGGCATCCAAAGTCTCAATCCTCTCTAGGTGTTCCTTCATCCACACATAGCACTATCTATATCTTTATTTTTTATAGGTTATGTGTGTAGCCAACCATTGATACACATGCTTAGGTATTTTGTATAACAAGACCTCATATAAAGTATCATACAACTTGTTTTAAACCCACTTTCTTATTTTTTAACCCCTACAAGTTGGATGCTTTAGGGAAAAGATGTATTCCACCTATTTCAAAAAGTGCTTGATATTTTCAAGTGAAAGTTATATCATCATTCTATCACACCATTATAGAAAACTATTCAACATGGGTCCTATAAATGGAAACAAAATGTTGTAGAAAATTTTAGTTTCACTTAAAGGTAGTTATAAGTCAGTTCTAGACTCATTTCAACTAGGCACAAACATGGGGTTATCTTTTTGCACTCAATGTTTAACACCTACACTAGCATCAATTCACAAAGGTACAAGCCTTATATGCTCACAAGAAAACCAACAAATAAAGAACATGGGCCCACATTGGGCTAGTTGTGCCATGGAATGAGATATCAATCTGAAACTTGGCCATTTCATAAAAGGATTAAGTATATCACTTGGCACAAGTATTTCATGGACTAGGCTAGGTGGTCTATAAGTACAAACCTATTTTAGGTGGTTATATAGTCTTAAGGGCACAAGCCTTTATTTCAATGAGCCTAGAATCATATAGGTGATAGATGGATCAAGAAGTTTCTTTTAGTTTAATTACTCATGCTAAACTCATGCTCATAGCAAAAGTAAGAACCTTTGGTGTATGACCCTTTCTACACTTAGCTTATTTCTACAAATATGCTGATGTCATTAATTAACATAGGGATGTCATTAAAAACCTAGACCAAAAGCTTGAAAATGACATTCTAACATGTATGAAATGGAATTACAACATTATAACTATTACATCTATTGTGCATTAAAATTATATTACCAAGACACATAAACCAAGTCAAGATCAATTAGATGAAACATCCATATTTATTAATGAAATTTCAAATAAAATAGAGTATATTATACTAGAAATAAAGGAAATACTTTACTTGAGCCATTTAAATACCTCGAGTGTCATAGATGAGCTTGGGAATATATAAATAGATCATTCATATCATCCATGCTATTCCTAATACTAATTTTAGTCAAATGTGTGTAGAATAATTTCCCCATAGCTTCATTGTTAGGTGTGGAGCCTGATTGTCTTCTAGGATGAGAGGTTAAAAATCTAATGTTATTTTACCTAATTTTTGGATCCCATTAATTATATTCATGATGGCATAGGGGGTTTTAATGGGTGTAACCCCCCGTGTAGGGTGTAGGGGGGATGACCCCCCCTCAACAAGGGGTCTGAGGGTCATGCATCTTAGTGGGGGTTCGGGGGTAGTGCCCCTGAAGTGAAAATTTTATTAAAATTACCTTGTAAACTTTTAATTTTGTAGTTAATCTATGCCATTGATTAAAGGTTTCTAGATCTGATGGTAGAGGTTACTTTTAGGTGTTTTTCACCCTAAAATGTATTGTTACATGGTTGAGATAAAATATGGAACATATGGCACATAAAGAGGAGGTAGAAAGAGGTAGAGAGGTGTAACAGGGTTTGTTGTAGGATTTATTTCTCCCTTATATTGCTAAAACTAATATACTAGACAAGTTTGGTGTATATAACCCATATTGGGTGAAGCATGTTAAATATGGTGTCTCCTATTTTGTGCATGTTTATGATTATTTTCTATATGTTTGATTGATTCATTTCATAGTTTCTCTTATATGTGATTTTGGGATAAATTTGTGTTTTATTTTATCCTAACATTCATTGCATCAATTTGTGTCCCTTTGCTCACTAGTTGGAGCTCATTTTATATCCCTTCATGTGCATCTCTACCAGGGTAGAGTGTGCATGTTGAGTGTTGAGCTAGATCCTTTATTGATCATTATGCCAACTCCATCACCTTGTGCCTTTCATGTTGTAGTCACCATGTGTTATCACTCTTATAATATGCCTTGAATATTTAGGCACCAGTTAACCACTTGTTAGATGGTGCAAGATGTGTGTTGATTCCTCCATTTGTCACCAAGATGCCAAAATAAAATTCATTCCAAATGATCACCTCATACCAATATGTTATGTCATCTTGGAATATATCCATACTTAAATATGGGACCAATAATCATGATTTAAATTATTATATTTATATAATTTTAAAAATAATTTATCATGTTTGATATTTTATTATTTTATTTTATACCAATAATAACCTTTTCATACAGGTTTTTCTAACATGGCCTTGCTATTGAAGTACCCTCCACACTCATTATCATGAATTTATATAGGTGAAATTATTTAGGCATTGAATTAAATGTATATCAAAACTTAATTCACATTAAGTCATTCCCAATAATAACATAATGAATCACCTCCCTTTTTAGCTTACATTTATCATTCCATATGAATTGGTCTAGTATGTAGGCCCAATATAGGAAATTATAAATGTCATTGTACCATTATGTGTTTGTAGAGATGTATAAAATAGTGATAACTATTAAAACATCCATTTTATTTTAGGTAATTTAATGTTTTCATAACTTATGTATTAAAAAAATTGTACAATCATCTTTAATGTCAAAATTCATTAAGGAGGTCACATTGGCCTTTGCATCTGCATGACATTTATCTTTATGTGGGATACTATCAATAGAAAAAGTGTTGAATGTTTCTTTCATTCTATCCACCATTTCTTAATATGGAAATAAATGCTCTTATTTTATTTGGTAATGATTATTAACTTAATTAAAAACCAATTGAGAATCACCAAAGACCTTAATATCTTTGATATTTAGTTTTTATGCTATAGATAATTTGATTATTAAGGCCTTATTGTATGCTATATTTTTGGTTCAAGAGAAAGTTAATCTATAATAAAATGGATTGTATTCACCCTCTGTTGTGTAAAATATGATGCATGCTATTGCACTTATCATACATTTAGATCCATATATAACATTTTTGTGGATTATGGGATATTTTATATATGGCTAAATCATCATTAAAAGCCTAGATAATTGGGAAAGTAACTAGTAATGAAATTGTAGCTAGTTGATTAGTTATAACCTAGAATTTTATTTATTTTTGAGATATAAAATTGAGATCAAACTATGTAAGTTTCATCACCCATTTAGCTATTAACCCATTAGGTGGGTTTTGTTCCTGTGAAACTTTAAGGGACCTTATTTTATTATAACATGTATATCATTACTAAGTAGATAGTGTCACTGATGGATATATTCTAGGCATATCTAGATAAACCAAGGAACTGATTATAGGTAATCCTATAGGAAGTGGCAATAGTTTTTCCCTTCATCCTCCTACATCATTATAGCGAGTAATAATGGTCAATGATATTAATCTACTTTAAAATTATATTATCATGTTTCTTTATTTATAAAAGTGGATCGTTCTATGATGTATGGTGTATTAAAAATAATGTTAGGTACATTGTGTTGGATATTAACATCATTTGTCTCACCAAATTAAGCATGGCAAAGGTTGTAAGAAGAAACCTATTCTGATGATAAAAGGAATGGAGATCCTCATATGCCCCCAAGTACTCTAGTAATGACTCATGATTTGAGAAATAATATAATGTCTAAATTTTTGGTAAAGCATTTTCATCAATCAAATGAGGGTTTACCAATTTTAAATAGGTAGTAGAACTAGGAATATGCATGCATTTTTATTTGGATTTTAAAAAACAAGGTTTATTGTGAGTGATTTATTTATTATTTATTATTTTTTTTAAAACCCTAAGCCTTGCTGATTTATATTATTATAGGAGGAAATAGGTTGGGTTATAGCATGTTCATTTTTCCTAATCCTTTTCCTTTGTAACCATGTTTTAGAAAATATCAAGTGCTAAAATTAGAATTATAAGAGTGGGGTGGAAGATTATTTTTTAGTTAGACCACCACACAATTTTTTAAGGGATCATTATCCATAGGAAACATATATAGGTAAATCCATGTTGGTTTAATTTAAAACATGTGTGTAAACTAGATAGAACTGCATACATTTGATGTGTCCAAGGACGTCCCGAAAGAATTTTTTAATTCAAAGAATTTGGAATAACTTGGAATAAATTAAGTAATGTATGGGGTTCCACATTAATGTGCAATGTTATATTGCCCAATACATTTCTTGAAGTATTATCAAAACCCTTGATGTTCATGGTTTATGATTCCTAGTATTTAGTCTCAATGCCAAGTACATAAATTAATGACATATTGCAAATTTTGAGCCCTAAACCATTGTTCACAAGTACTCTTTTAACAATTTTATTGAAAATGGATACTTGGATGTATAATGGTAAATAATGATTTATAATATGTTAAGGAGGTAGGTCATGTTTTTCAAATGAGACATTATGTTTAGTACATTTAATGGAGTTTATCATGGAAGACACATATGGTGTCTCTACATTGCATGGTAATATGGTCATTTTTAATACATCCAAAATAACATTTTTGTAATGACACTTATTAGTGATAGGTAGGAGCACATTATAAATACTATAATAATAAGGGGTATTTAGGAATACATTTATGTTAAATCTATTGAATTTTTTTATTGGATTTTATCATAGTTTTAATGGAATTAGCCATGTATTAAATATAACAAGTAATGACTACCATTAGGTACTATATAATTAAATAAATAGTATATGTTCCATATTTATCATGATTAGTTATTTTCAAATACATGAAAATATGATTTTTAAGAGTTTTTATAGTTCAAAAATTAGAAATAAAAAATAAATAAAACCCTAATTCAAACAAGGGTTTGCATAAGGAGATATAGAGGTTAGGTTCACCAAAATTTTAACCATTTTTGGATATGTGGTTAAGGGTTAAGTGGGGTATAATATCCTATAAACAAGGATGAATAATCCTATTTTAGAGTAGGCTAATCAATTGAAAACTTAAATAAATGAATATTCTAATTTAAATTATTGAGTTATGCTAAACATAGATATTACACTCAAAACATTAGTTTTAGTTTATAAACATGAATAAGATATAATACTTAGCTTATCTATAAATGTGTAGGTAGATTTAATAAGTAAAAAGGGGGAAACATGAAAGGATAAGATTAAGATCCAATTATTGGATTCAATAAATATTGTTTCTAGAGGCTTGGACACTTACATCAAACTATGGAAACTTGCATCAATTCTTTTGTCCAACTATCGATGCAACTATCCTATATAGAATATTTAATATATTTTAAAGTGACCACCTAGAGCCTATTAGGTTTCCTATTACCTTTCTATTGATCTATTTTATTTGTGTACAGGTTTTTGATGACTATATGTGGACCAAACCTTAGATCTTCACCTTAGGTATTTATACCTTTCCAAAAATGGGTTAATGGGCATGGTGATAATATAAACTCAAGGAACCCTCTATCAATGAGAAATGACTACATAACAAATATTCCAAATAAAACCTCAAACTTGTGTATTTCTCCATAAGTGTTACCTTATGTGTGAACAAGTGTATAATACACTATATTCAAAGGCATGCAATGATATAGCTTGTGCAAACACTACTCATGGGTTTTTTTAGAGATTTAGACTTGTAATATGGCTACTCCTATGACTGATATGAAAATAGAGAATGATATATTAGTAGAACTTAGTTGTCTAATTATTAAACAATTGCTTGCTTGGTATTTGTTATATGATTAATGAGTAGGCTTTGATTTATATTTACATGACACCTTTTGAAAATATATCATGACAGGGTTTAATAATAAAAATGTTTCAACCCATAAGATTCAAAATATTTGAAAATTAGATGACTTTTGAGGACTAGACACTTAATTTGTAGTAGGGATTTGTAATATAAAAGTCATCTAATTTGTAAATCTTTGGAATCTTGTGGGTCAGCCCATTTTTATTATTGATCCTTATTGTGAGATATTTTAAAAAGGTGTGCTATAAATAGAAATCAAATCCTACACATTATTCATCTATCAAATACCATGAAAAAACCTATTAAAACTCAATCAATCAATTCCATAACTGAGTTTTACTACCCTATTGTTCCCTATTTTCATATTATTCATAGGAGTAGTCATATTATAAGTCTAAAAAAATAAAATAATATCCCATGAGAAATATTTATCAATTTACAAGCTAAATCATTATATGCCCTTGTATATAGTATATTTCACCCTTATGCATGCATAATCTAACACCTAGGGGAGAATTACATAAATTAGAGGCCCTACTTAGAGTATTGGCTATGTTGGCAACACTCATTGATAAATGGGTCCTTGAGGTTATCTCAACACCATCATCCCATTAAAACACTTTTGGAAAGGTGAAAAGACCTAAGGTGAATATGTAAAGTTTGACCTACATATAGTCATTAACAACCTATGCACATGAATAAAATATATCATCATAAAGGTGACAAAAAACCTAAAAGGATCCAAGTGGTCACTCTATAATATAATAAATATTTCATATAGGAAATTTACATTGATATTAGAATAGAAGCATTGATGCAACTGTCATAGGGCTAATGTAAGTGTCCAGGCCTTTAAAAACAATATTTTTAGAATCTGACAACTAGATCCTGATCTTGTCCCTATTTGTTTCCACCTTTGTAATTATCATATCTATGTGCACATTTTTAGATAAGCTAATTATTATCTCTTCTTCATTTTTATGAAATAAAACTATTATTTTGAGTGCACTTTATATATTTAGAATAAATAAGCATTTTAATTTAGAATATTCATTTATCTAATTTTTCAAATAATTTGTCTACTCTAGAATAGTTTTATTCATCTTCGTGTATATACTATTTTACCCACTTTAACCCTAAACATCACAATATAAAAAGGGTTGAACATTTGGTCAACTTGAACAATGTCTTATTATGTAACTCCTAGCTTGATCTAGGGTTTTTAGTATTTTAGGGTTTCTAATTTCAATAATTTGTAGATCTAAATTTTTCAATTTCCTTTGGAAACTCTATTTTCATTTATCAAATTTGGAAAATGTTAAGAAAGATCATTTTGAAAAGGAAGATAAGGGTGGAGGATTATTTTTTAGTTGGGACATCACAAAATATTTGAAGGTGTCATTATCCATAGGAAATGTATATATAAATTCGTGTTAGTTGAAATTGAAGCATATGTGTATAGTGGATGGAACTACATACATTTCATGTATTCAAGGATGTCCCAAAAGAATGTTTTAAGTTGAATCATTTGGACTAACTTGTCAAAAATTAATTAATTTATGGGGTTCCACATTAATGTGAAACATTTTATTCCTCAATACCTTTCATAAAATGTTATTAAATACCTTGATGTTCATGGTTGATGATTCCAAGTCCTTAGCCCCAATGCCAAGTAATGTTACAAATTTTGATTCCTAAACCATTGTCCACAAGTACTCTTTTAAAAAAATTATTGAAAACACATACTTGGATGTATAATGGTAAACAATTATTTATAATATGTTATGAAGGTAGGTTGCATTTTTCAAATGCGACATTATGTTTAGTCTATTTAATGGAGTTTATCATGGAGGCCACATATGGTGTCTCTACATTTCTTGGTAATAAGGTCATGTGTAATGAATCCAAAATAACATATTTGTAATGAGAATGTTTGTGTAATAAATCCCAGAGTGATTTTTTTTAAAAGATATCATTGGGGTGGTTGGTAGTATTGCACAGAGAAAGGGAGGGTTCATTCATTCCCTTTAACACTTAGTAGTGATAGGTAGGAGCATGTTATAAATAATATAACAATAAGAGGTATGTAGGAATACATCTACGTTAAATCTATTGATTTTTTTTTGGATTTTATCATAGTTTTAATTCAATTATACATGTATGAAATATAATAAGCATTGACTACCATTAAGTACTATATAATGAAATAACCGGTAGATGCTACATATTTAGCATGATTAATTCTTGTGAAATACATGCAAATCTGATTGTTAAGAGTTTTTACACTTAAAAAATAAGAAATAAAATATTAGGAAAACCCTATGGCTTGCATAAGGTGACACAAAGATTGGGTTCACCAAATTTTTAACCCTTTTTGGATATGTGGTTAAGGGTTAAGGTGTGTATAATATCCTATACACGGATAAATAAAACTATTTTAGAATAGGCTAATCAATTGAAAAGTGAGATAAATGAATATTTTAAATTAAATTGTTAAGTTATGATAAATATAGAGAGCACACTCAAAATAATAGTTCAATTGCATAAATATGAAGATGATATAATACTTAATTTATCTAAAATTGTGTAGGTAGATTTGATGAGTATAGAGGTAGAAATAGGTAAGGACAAGATCAATATCTGATTTTAAATTTTGGGAATATTGTTTTAATAAGCCTAGATACTTGCATCAACCTCTAGACACTTACATCAATTATTCTATCCAAATCTTAATGTAACTATCCTATACAAAATATTCATTATATTTCAAAGTGACCATATAGATCCTATTAGGTTTGTTATTGCCTTTATTTTGATGCATTTTATTCATGTATATAGGCTGTAGATGACTATATGTGGACCAAAACTTAACTCTTCAGCTTAGGTCTTTATACCTTGCCAAAATTGGGTTAATGGGCTCATGGTGTCAATCTAACCTTAAGGACCTCGCAATCAATGAGAAATGCCTACACATCCAATACTCTAAGGAAAGCCTCAGACTTATGTATTTCTCCCCTAAGTGTTTCTTTATGTGTGCACAAGGGTGAAATATAATATATGTAAAGGCATGTAATGATATATATTTAAACTTGACAAATACTACTCATGGGTTTTTTTTTTAAGTGCTTTAGACTTATAATATGATTTCTAATATGACTAATATGAAAATAGAGAAGAACAGGGTAGTATAACTTAGTTGTGTGATTGATTGATTGAGATTGAATGGGTGTTTACTTAGTATTTATTAGATGATTAATGAGTAGGCTTTGATTTGTATTTATATCAAACCTTTTTAAAATATCTCATGGTAGGGTTCAATAATAAAAATGGGCTGAGCTATAAGATTTGAAAGATTTGAAAATTAGATGACTTTTAAGGATTGGACACTTAATTTGTAGTAGGGATTTGTCATTTAAAAGTCATCTAATTTTCAAATATTTGGAATCTTATGGTTCAGTCCATTTTTCTTATTGAACCCTACCATGATATATTTTCAAAAGGTATGATATAATTATAAATAAGATTCTAGTCATTATTCATCTATCAAATACTAAGCAATCACCTATTCAAACTCAATCAATCAATTCCATAACTAAGTTATAATACCATATTGTTCCCTAATTTCATATTATTCATAGGGTTAGTTAGATTATAGGTCTAAAACACTCAAATAATATCACATGAGAATTTTTTATCAAGTTACAAGCTAGATCATTACATGCCCTTGTATATAGTATGGTTTACCCTTGTGGACACACAAGTTAACACCTAGGGGAGAAATACATAATTTTGAGGCCCTCCTTGGAGTATTGGATATGTAGGAAATTCTCATTGATAAAGGGATCCTTGAGGTTAAATCAACACCATGATCCAACTAACCCATTTTTGGCAAGGTAAAAATTATTAAGGTAAATAGCTAAGGTTTGATCCACATATAGTCATCGACAACCTGTGCACATGAATAAAATATATTAGTATAAAGGTGAAAAAAAAACCTAAAAGGATCTAAGTGGTCACTCCATAATATAGTGAGTATTCCATAAAATAACTCTCTATTGATATTAGAATAGAAGCATTGATGCAAGTGTTTGAGGGATGACACAAGTGTTCAAACCTCTAGAAATAATATTTCTAGAGTTTGATGACTTGATCTTGATCTTTTCCTTACATGTTTATACCTTTTTAATTCTCATATATACATGAATATTTTTATATAATATAATTATTATCTCTTCTTCATGTTTATGTAATAAAAATATTGTTTTGAATGTACTTTATATACTTAGAATAACTAAGAATTTTAATTAAAAATATTCATTTATCTAAGTTTTCAATTAATTTCCATACTCTAGAATAATTTTATTCATACTTTTGTATGGGATATTATATCCTTTTAAACCCTAAACATCATAATATAAAAAGGGTTAAACATTTGGTCAACTTGAACACTATGTCTTCTCATGCAAATCCTAACTTGTTCTAGGGTTTTCAGTCTTCTAAGGTTTTCGATTTCAATAATTTGTAGATTTGAATTTTTCAATTTCCTTTATCACCTATTGTTTTATTTATAAAATATTGAAAATGCTAATAAAGATCATTTTGAAATGGAATATAAAGAATCCTTAGTCTATCAAATAAATACAAATAAATAATTAACGCATTTTGGTATGTTGCATAATAATAAATTGATAACCATGCTAAGGTTAGTGCATCCACATCCAATAATGGTGAACCCATAGATGTAATAACTCTTTATATATCCTTTATGGAAATAATTAATGTTTTAACTCAATTATAAGTTTCAATGCTTACATCAACAAAAGTAATGTTTTTATCTTCTTCAGTGGCTTCTCAAATATCAAATCTTAATCCTAATGGGTTTAATTTTCAAACTCTTATCAAATTTATTAAAAAAATTGAATATAAGGTTGCCAAAATTGAACAAAATGCTTTGAAATCAACTCATTCTACTAATTCATAAGATTTATTACATTATCCTTTACCACCCAAGCTAATATTTAATGATAAAAATAGTGATCCTAAACAACATCTTTGATATTTATATGTGGCATACCTTGATTATTCTTTAAATGATAAATGTTTGACCAAATTATTTCCATCTATTCTAAAGGACTATGCTTTAATATCGCTATATGACTTACCAATCCAATCATTGAAAGCATTCAAACCCCTAGTGGATTATTTCTATCACATTTTTCCATCAACATCACTGAAAATATGTCATATGCACAAATTTATAAGATCAAAAAAGGAAAAAATGAAGCTATCAAATAATATGTTTTGAGATAAAAAATAATGTTGGCCAAAATGACAAATCATATGGTAGATAAATAACTTCAATACCTATTTAATCAAAGTTTTATTACTCCATTACATTAGTCCATCATTTTCAATAAGTTCAAATCTTTTGATGACTTATGCTATATTGTTAAATATCATGAAATTAAGTTTATTTATTTGAATGCTTAAGTATTTAGAAAACATAATAACTACATATACTACAAAATTTCATATCAAACCAAACTAAAAGGTAAAATCTATATAACCTAAAATAGAAGAAACCAAAATAGTTAACATAGTGTCATAGAAACATAATTAACTCATCTTATTCAATAAACCTAAGAAATAATTTACATGATTACATGAGTCTCCAACTTTGATACATAATAATCTTATAGAGTGTCATCTTATATCTCTCCCTCCTCCTATAGAGGTTGATATGAGTTGACCTATACCAAAAATATGTGATGTTGATGCATATTATGACTATCATCAAAGCCATATGTATTCTAAAAATATATGTTATACCTTAAAAATTAAGTTTCATTCTCTTCTTAATAATCATCAAATTACCTTTGATGATCTTCCAAAGGATTCAGGTTTACAACCTGGTGACCATTAAAATGATAATATATTTAACAGTTTATTACAATATCATTATAAGAAAAACCCAAAAGTGAAAATTGAATATAATACACATCCTCCTCCATCACATTATGGGCACCCACTAGATGGGATTATTATCACTTATAAATACACAATAAATTATGTGTTTTAAATGCATTATATTTAATTTGATGATAGTAAAATTATAGATGATGACTTAGATCTTAATTCATTATTTATTTGAGCATGCCTTGATCATCAACCTATACATAGTGTTATGATCAATAATGGTGCTAGTGATAATGCATTTACCATGACATTACTTAAACATTTGGGATATACACATGATGATTTATACCCTTAGAGAAAAATGGTCAAAATAATTGATGGGACATCATAACACATTATTGGTGAGATCTATTTACCTTTACAAGTTGGTATAACACATGTGTTTACTACCTTTTTAGCTATACCATATATGTGAGTATTTGATATGTTGATGGAATGACCTTGGATGCTTAAAATTTTTTCATTACCTTCTATAATTCATGGGTGTATTAAATACATTTATACCAATAGGGTAGTAATAATTTATAGAATTTCATATGAACATCCAATTTAGAAAGAGAAGTCTATTCCTAGACAACTAATTATACAACTTTATAAGGTTAATCATCCATGAAATGGTAAGCAATCAGAAATCCCCTTTCATATGCATCCCATAATTGATTTATCATTTCAATAGAGATATATGGTGGATTTCATGGAATCCTAATCTACACCTACACTATCCACACACTTACTAACATAAAATAAACTTGTTAAAATTAAAAATACATTGAGGAAACCATATATCACTAAACAATGGGTTCTAAAAACCCCTAATCCTATTACCTATTCAATACCACCGAGTCTTATGAGACATATGTAGAGTACTACATATTTTACAATTATAAGTATGACACCTATACATGCTCCTTAGTTGTATCACTAGTTTGATGTACCATATTCTTAGTTTGGATACCTTGAATAATACATTGGATGGGATCATAGGTTAGACTTTTAATTTAAAAAAATATAAAAAATATTCAATAAAATATAAAAACATTCAAATAAAATAAAAACTACAACAAAATAAGCATTCATATGTTTATTATTTCCTTGTCATCTATGTTGTTTACTTTATGTTAGTAGATAGAATATAATTTTTACATGAATATATGTTTCATGCATACTTGAGTGTTATATAGGCATAGACTAGGCCCATGATATTACAATGCATATGTTGGACCTTTCCTCTTCCCATATGACATTCTATGTTTAGGGTGTATGCTTCCTTGATCATAATTGACACAGGTTATATTATTTTATGATCACCTTTAAATTATCGTGTTTAGATTATATAATATCACTTAAACATGCCTATATTCATTCTTACACATTTTCTAATGTATCTAATATACTATGTTACATGAAATTTTTGCTAAAACATATACAAGGACTAGTATGATATGTTTATGTTGGTTGTTTACACTTCATTTACTCACATTGTCACTTCCTTGAGTGTAATTTTATTGCTTGATATTATCTTTCTTGTTCAAAATTTCCTTGATTTTTAGTCTATGTGCCATTGTATGTTTCTTTATATTTATAAATTTTAATATGTCATTCCTTCAAGTGTGTAGCATTTGAATATTCCCCTTGTTTGTGGTCACCTTGGACCCCTTTTGGTTGGCATTAAGTACTCTTGTTTGTGTGCTTGATTGTTTGTTGAGATTGTAATGTCAAATTACAGACATTTCCATGATACATATCATTCATATTATGTCTTTTTATGATCACATATAATGAGATTCAATGATATATCTACTTATACATGTTACTCATATATGTTACATGATTCTTACAAAGAATGTATAGTTATCTTATCCTTTTGAGGTAAGGTAACTACCAGATTCAATTTCATCACCTCAAAAGGGGGGAATATTAGTGGGGGCATGTCATAAATACATGACCTCCATACATATTTAATTTTTATAATTTATAGAATTTAATTATAGTTTACATGATTTAGATATACATTTGGGTTAGGATCTTATATATTACACCAAATTTTTTTTTATAGATTTATGATAGAGTTTTTCACATTTGTGATAGATATTAAACATAGTTATAAATTAGAGTTTAAATTTTGATAAATAATTTATATTGACACATATTAGAGTTTCATATTCCATGCAAGTGCACCAAAAATTACAAATACATATTCAAACTTATTTAGACATATTTACCAAGAAACACCATTTTCACCAGGAAGCATTGTTTTGAGCCTTTATCTATCTATAATAGTTAGCTCCCTTTATTAGTGTGATTTATATTAAATGCTATAAATGTCCTAAAATTACTTCCATTTTTAAGATTGATTTGGATATAATAGTTAACTTAGATTTTATTGTACTATCACTTGAGTTGTGTGATTGAGATTTAATGATCTTAATAGTCATGTCACAACTCACCCTTGAACCATATTGGGGGAATGAGTACCTTCCAATATCACTATTAAAATCTCTAAGGTTTATTTTTTAACCTTTCTCTAATAAAATTATTCATAAGGAATAATATTTACCAAATCAAAGTACCAAGGGGAAACATGGTTGTATCAACACATAGCTATACTACTCCTTCCTTGCTCTCATTATTTTAAATAATTTAAATTATGTCATTTTTTAAATTATATTCACTAATTTATATTGTAACATTCTCTTTTTTACATGTCATGCACCATCCGAACTCTCAAAATGGATTCAAGCAAAGGTAAGGTGTGTTATACACACCTAAGTATGGATTTCTTTCCTTTAACCTAGTAATTTCATCCTTATGCATTTATAAGTTAAAGTGGGGGGAGATGTAGATACTAAAATCTAATTTATATATTATCTTAGTATTATATACTTAAAAAATATCCATTAGGGATCTACCCTTTAGTTTTAGACCTCCATATTATCAAAAGTCTCACATTCACCATCTCATTATGCCTAATTATGTATATTATAGTCTGACCCTATCATTTCTAATGACCCAAATCTCTTACACTATATATAAAGCCTAAAATGTGAAACATACCTTTACTATGAATTTAAGATTTATAATAGCTTCCTAGCCTATCAGACACTTGCATCCCACATAAAGATAGTTGTGTCTATGCTAATGTCTAGATTATTATCAGCTGTTCAATCCTCAAAATTCATCTAATGTAAAAAATTTTCAAATCCTTAGGTTGGCCCAATTATCTTATTTAACCCTAACATGAGGCATTTTCAAAATATGTGGTATAAATAAAAATCAAAACCTAATTAGTATTCATCTATAAAATATGAAACAAAAACCTATTCAATCTCAATCAATCAATTACACAACTAAGTTCTACTTCCTTATGCTTCCCTATTTTCATATCAATCATAGGATCCATCACCTTAAAATTATATAGAACTCAAATAATATCCCATGAGTAGTATTTATCAACTTAAAATATATATCATTACATGTCTTTTCATATAGTATATTTTACCCATGTGCACACACAAACCAACAACTACAGTAGAAAAACATAATTGTGAGGCCATCCTTGGAGTATTTGTTATGTAGGAAGTGCTCATTAATAGAGGGGACCTTGAGGTCATATTTAACCCATGATCCCACTAACACATTTTTATCAAGTTATAAAGACATAAGGTGAAGAGATAGGGTTTGATCCACATATAGTCATTGACAAGTTGTCCATAAATAAAATATATCAATAGAAAGGTGACATAAAACCCATAAGGCTTGCGGTGGTCATTATAAATACAATGAATATTCTTTACATGATAGTTTCATCAATATTGGGATAGAACCATTGATGTAAGTTTCCTAGGGCTGATGCAAATGTTTAAGCCTCTAGAAAAAATACTTTTGGTATATGATGACTATATCTTGATCTTTTCCATACCTATTTCCACCTCTGTACTTATCAAATCTTTCTACACATTTATAGATAAGTTAATTATTATCTCTTATTATGTTTATGTAATCAAACTATTTTTTGAGTGTACTTTATATATTTAGCATAACTTAGCATTTTAATTCAAAATTTTCATTTATTTGAGTTTTTAATTAATTATCATACTCTAGAATAGTTTTATTCATCCTTGTGTATAGGTTATCCTACCCCCTTTAACCCTAAACACCACAATCCAAAAAGGGTTAAATAGTGACAACACTATCTAATGATATGTGTGAAAGTGGACACATCAAAGTATAAAATTATTTTATGTAGAGGTATATAGCTTAAATTGATGGAAGGTGAAGCATATATATCAAATATGGCTTCATTATAAAATCTAGTGCATCGAGATATGTTATTATAATCAAAATTTTCATCTATATGAGATGGGATTCTAGGTAACTGTACATCATTTTCTTTCAGTTATTTAATAGTATCATCACTACTATATGTTTGTTTGGACATACACTTTTTGTATATAAAATTTTCCACCTTGGGATGTTATTCTTTGTTTTTAATTATTCTATCTATTGAAATGGAAATAGTATTACCTTGTAAATAAAATGTGTTATGATCATGAGTCTTATTTGGTATTACATCCATTGATTTTAACCAAATATTTCCTAATAAAGCATTGTACTTAAGAAAATTAGGCTCAATGTGGAAAGTAACAAGACATTTGTGGGACAAATATATATGCATAATTAATATATCCCATTATTACATGTTTGAAAAAATAACCCTTAGTGAAAAGTTCAATGTTATATCCAAGAAATCTAGTAAAAGTAATACTACACATATTTATTTGAGTCTTATCATAAATCATAATATTCTTGAATTTTTTCCCTCCTATATAAACAATAATGATAAAAAAAAGTAGTTGAAAAATAAGTCTTGGTTGGATTATTAGAAACCTTGTTTGGAGCAATAGTCTTCTTAATGATGTATTGCTTAGGAGATTTCTTCTTTGGTGCCTCTTTCTTAGGAAAATATATAATAGGTATTTTATAATTGGTGATATATTCCTTAGGAGATGATATAATATTTGGAGTATTCTCCTCTAATTTGGGAAATATATTGAGATAACTATGATTTAGTTGAAGCTCAATGTCACCTTTTAAATAAGAACAAGGATTTTATCATTCAAAGAATAAAACTTATTAGTTGAATTTCCAAGAGTTATATAATAGGTAAACTTGTATCTATATATAAATTATTTTCATTGAAAATATTTTTTACAAATAAGAGGAAGTTCACCCAACTTCAAATTAAGAGTTTTATTCAATATTATACATGGAAAATCATTGAACTTGGGATATTGGCATGATCCACTAAATGACAGTGCAGGACTTATTGTAGGAGTCATTATTTTTATATACCATGGTGAAAATGTATTATTTTTAGACACATGTATTTTATTTGAATTTATAAATAGGATTATTATTAGTGTGATCAGGAGTTATAGAATATACAACTCCATTTCTAGTGAAATAGCTCCAAAGAAAAGAGAATTGATGCATTGGAAAGTATGATAAATCAATTTATATTTTAGAGGGAAGATTATACCCCTAAATATAACATATTATTTCTCTAAATTTATAGGTTGGTAACTAAATTAGTGTATAATATTCTTAAATCTCAAAATATAATCATAAATTCATTTAGATTCACCTTGATGAAGAGAGGGAAGACACTTAAAAGTAGTGTGTGGTCCATTATTATTGATATATTATGATAAATTTCTTTTCCACCTCAATTTATGTATGGATATAAACACTATAAATTCTATAGAACAAATCTAAGGCATGACCTATGAAATGTTTTAAGCAAGATTATATCATTGAAACTATATTTCCCAAAAGAGCCTAGAAAGTGTTTAAGGTGTAAATAGTGATCACAAAACCCATAAAATAATTTATATTAGTCACCATAAAAATTACACTCTATTGGTTGGAATATTATAGCATTTGAATTACCTAAGAAGATGCAATGTATTCTAAAGATAAGTCATGTGTTGTTCATTTTAATCCACCTATAGCATGAATTATGAATAAGATATATTGGGAGGGAATGATAGGATAATAAAGAGGTACATTTAAGAGTTAAGTATTTCCATTGATAGTATCCATAGGAAAACTATTTCTCATGGGTTTAAAATTTAAACAATTATCACAAATTTTAGAAGATGAAGGAACACAATCATAATACCTATGAGAAAATACATGATAATCATTTTCATTCATTGAATATTTATCCATAAGTATAATTTAATTAATAAATTAGCATTTAAAATTAAATTTTATTTTATATATTTAATAATTCATTGATTAATCATTTCAACATTTTAACATTCACATTTTATAATCTATCATCCAAAAAATACAAAGCTTTCAAATTTGTTTCACTAATATAAATCATGATTATTGTAAAGACACAAAAAATTAAAGGAAGCCTTAAGATTAAAAAGGGGAAATAAAAACCTAAAAATATAATCTAAAATCAATTAAAAAACAATAATCCCTAAGGGATCAGATGGTAAAAACCCTAGGTTTGATTTAGGTAAACTAGGTTCACCAAAAAGTTTTATTTTTAGTAGTTTAGATGAATTCACTTAATTAAAATTGATAAAACATGATGTATTAGGGAGATATACTATTTAAAAATGTAAAATAGTCATTATATATATCCTAGTGACCATAAAAATTAAACAAGCATAATTGAAGTTTTAGAACAATCAAATGATTAAAATAAATAACAAAAGATATGGAATAACCATACCTAAATAGAATATTATAATTTTGAGATTGAATTATGTTGTATGAACTTGTAGATAACTATGTGTGAAATCTAAGTTGTTGAATGTGTATAAATAAAATGGACAATGTCTCCTTGACCAATAATTATACCAAAGGAAAAATTGGTAATATCTTTCTATGATAAAATATTGTGTCTATTTGTGTCGAATCCATCCTACACACTAGTTCTAGATGTACACTTTTTGGTGTAAGTTTACCTCAATATGCCATACATCCCTGTGCTTACACTTTTTTAAAATTATAAAAAAAAAAGTTTTAAATGATTTATTATTCTTATTTGACCTAGCTTTCCATTGTACACACTAAATTTTGGTATTGTACACTTGAAAATGTTAGTTTAAATTAAACCATAATATATATGACTTGTGCATATAATATTGAATCTTTCTCACATGGCTTTCCCTTCCTAATTTTAAATTAATCACACAAGGATTTCCATGGTATATAAAAAAATATTTTATCATCTTACATATACTTTCACCCAATCTCAATTCATTATTTATTATTTTTAGGACACCTTTATCCATAGTCAGATAGATCTAGATACAAGAACCATCTACCTTGGTTACACCCATCTGTGCACTTTATTATATCCACTTTCCCAAATTCAAACTCTTAATTTGGGTTATCCCACATATTTCACATGTCATTATAGAGTAAATTATCCAAGGATTTTATTAGTTATTCACATCAACCCTAATATTATTCCTATCTTTCACTTCTTTTGTGATCATTTATTACACTGAGGAATACATCTACACATCATTGAGGCATTTCCCTAAAGCATAAAAATATGAAAACCCATAAAGGAATATCCATCAATACAATTTTGAATATTATATAATTTTTCAAGTGTTAAAATCCACACAAGATCACATTGTATATTAGTATATCACCAATTGATCTCACACACAAAGTTGGGTGGGAGAACTATGTGTGGTTTGATTCCTCTTTGGAGCATTAAAATGTAAATAGTGATTATACACTCAGTGGGGGGTTGTTAGGGTCAGATCAACACATATATAATAACCCATTTTTATAGTTGAATCAAATTTTAAAATTGGATCTAGGGTTTAAATGTAAAGGAACACAAATCTGAACATACACACAATCTAAGCCTCTAAAAGTGCATATAATGCATATATATAGGCAAGAAAAATAATTTATGACAAAAAATAATGAAACTTATCATAGGTATATATTAGGTAGAAATTATATGGATCAAGTTATTATAGGCATCCAGGATAACCTGATCCATCCCAATAAACTCAAAAAGTCACTTTCCATGTTTGAGTGAACACAAATCCATTTTAGACCATTGTTGATTATTATACACTATCACATACCATAATAATATAAAATAAACCTAAGTTTCCAATCCTCTTGATCATTTATATTTATAATAAGTTAAATAAATCAATCATAATCTACTAGTTACATTCATATTTCTTTTAATTTAGATAGAATATATAATTTGAATTTGTCTTAGGTTTTATCTTGTTTAGACCACTAAATCCAAAATAATATTAAACATATTGGTGAAATTGATGTGAATAATTATATTTTTTAAAATTTATTTATGTGACATTTATTATGTGTGACATTATCTATTATCATTCATTATTCCACCATTTCTTGTATATTTCATCATCATGACATTATATGTGAATCTGTATAGATACATCTCAGATTTTTCATTGAGATTTTGATATTTTCATTATATCACACATTATTATTGTGTGTGTGATGCCATTATACATATCATACATATTTTTTTGGTTATTACTCAATTTTTATATCATCATTAGTATGATTATTGTTTACTATGTATCTCATTATTATAATTACTTGACATGACACTTGTATGCCTTAAGATAAATGTTTCATATATAATATGATGATATAATATTTATATGACAGCAAAATATAATCATGTTAGCACATGTCTTACATACTTACATCTTTTTCTATAATTTTTTTTCTTGTAACTATTTTTATTTTTAGATAAGTAACTCAAACGATACATCCCTCACCTCAAAATGGGAATAGACACAATGGGATTTTCTTAGAGAATTAGTCCTTAAAAAACACAAAATTCATATTTGGGCATAGATTAATTGAGATTGACACATATTATTAAAGATTTACATAGATTAGGGGAACATGTAAGGCATATGTAAGACATTTCATAGTATTATGACTAACAATTCACAAATATTATTATATTTTGACATAAATTATATTAATTAGAATGTAAAGGTTATCATATGGAGTGACACATTATGTAATTTTATTACTCAAAGTTACTCAAGATTACTTAGGTTTACTCATATCGAGTGACATATTATCTCATTATAACTACTCAAACATTGAATCTAAATTTGTCTACAATGGTTGATTCATATTACTAAAATGCTCAAATACTCAGATCTATATTGGAAGTCATTTGAGTTCCATTCTCAACAAAATTATAAAGAGTAATGTGGTCAAGGTTTTGTGTGACTTGAATTTTAAAAAATTCTAAATATTGAATTAGTATTGATGAATACTCTTCCCTACATATTTTTTAAGATTTGGTATCTCTATGAGAATAATCATCCCATTCTCTAATGACTCCAAAGGGTAGTTTGGTTCACTTACCTAAATATGTATTTATTTATTGTTTTTTAAATTTTAAATATGTTCAATTATTAATTTATATTTTATATCATCAATGGACACTAATTTATACATGTTTTATTTTATTTTTTACATGGATTAAGCTTAGTACTTAGAATATAAACTAACATACTGAATGCAACTATAGTCAAGTACCCAATTTCTCACTCTATCCTTTTATTCTAGCACTTTCAATACTCAAATAAAAGGTAAGAAAATGTAGGCACTCAAATTAGATATTAGATACTTGAAAATATAGATTTAACCAAACCTTAGTATACATGCATGTACATACATAATTAAATTTGTTTCATATTATCCCATATCTATTCACTTACCTATAGGCCCATCCTTCCTATTTTTTTGTTATTCACACACAAGAATTTCTCAATCTTTGATTAAATAGTTTATCATCTTATATATATTATCACCTAGTTTTTTATCATTTTTTTCTATTTCCTTGACACCTAGGATGACATTCCCTTCCTCAAACCCTTCCATGTACCTTCTAATGGCAATTTTCACAAATTCAAACTCTTTTTTTATCAACCCACTTGTTTCACATGTCATTTTGGAGGGAAATTACCCAAAGATTCATTTATTTATATAAATCAAGCCTAATCATATTCCTATATAGAACTTATTTGGAAATCATATATTACACTAAGAAATACATCACACATCCTTGAGGTATAACCATAAATAAACTGAATCAATAAATCCTCACAAGAATAGCCTTTAATCTAAGTCCCAATACTCTTTCAAAGTTAAAATCATGGGTTTTCAAGTGTCAAAAGGAACACAAGATTGTAGTACATATTATTATATCACTAATTAAGCACACACATAATTGGTGGGATAATTACATGTGGTTTGACCCCTCTTCAACGTGTTAGAACATATGTAGTGCTTATCCACTTAGCATAGGATGGTTAGGGTTAGCTCAACATATCCTTTTTATCATTTTTTTATTGGTGAATCAAATCTAAAAAATGGATATTGGGTTTAAAGGTGAAGGAATATGAGTATAAACATGTGCACAGTTTGAGAATATAAAATTTTGTAGAATACCTATCTACATGTTATTGTGATTATATAATATGGATCAGTCTACCACTTCTCATTTTTACATATCTAATAGATATCAAATGGTTATAGGTACCACATTAGTCTCGATATTATCGAATCTATCTCAAAAAGCTCAGATGATCACTTTTTTAGATCTAAGTGACCATATATCCATTCTAAACCAATATTGATGATTGTACATTATCTTAGATAAGAACACAACTGAATAAAGTTAAGTACCCTATCCTCTCAATCATTTTTATTTATATGAAGTGAAATAAATCAATCATACTCTACTAGTTACTTTCAAATTTAATTAATTTAGTCATAGATAACATAATCTAAGTTAGTCTCAAGTTATATCTTGTTTAGACCACTAAATCAAAAATAATATAAAACAAACATCAACTCAAAAAACTTTATGGGTCAAGAAACATAAAGGGAATTTTATTTGCATATCCCATGTGTTAGAATTAGACCCCACATAGATCTTGTGCACTATAAATAGAATATAAATAAATTTTTTATACCTCATCATCCTTAGATGTAAAAATTCAACTACAAAAATATTCATTTGAACCATCTTTTGGTAAAATCTGGTGATGGCACAATAATAAGAGAAGATGTAGAAGCAATGTTGGATCAATGTGAAAGATATATGGTAATTAATGTTTATGTCCTCTTAATAAATCTTCATAAAACTAGGATGAGAGTCTTGGATTAAAGAAGGCTTGATTTATAAATATATATAATCAAATGATTAAGTGTACCTTTGTGTGTGTGTGCGTGTGTATGTTCCTCTAAGGAATGTATACACATGTGCTAACCCTAAAATATAGGTTAAGGTAAAAATCAATGGATAAAGGACCTAAAAGTTATGGAATAAAAGGGTTGATTAGTACGTAGGAAAATACACTGAAATATAATTTTTGACATTCTAAGAGCATTCATGGCCATATGAAGTCAAATGAATAGTTAATTTGTAAGTTATCATTATACATCAAATAAAAAGTTATAATTTGATAATTTAATCAAAAATAAATATATTAATATGAAATTTATTAGGTAATGGTGATATGTGTCCCAATATAAGGGAAAGATGTACCAAAAAAAGCCAAACATGTGCATGTTGATCCAGTATGATAAAACATGGAAATAAATCTATGGAAAAGGGTCTTGTACCAAAATTAGGTGTCTATAGGACCATTATAACATAGGTAATTAAAAACAAAGGTATGCACAAAATTATTATTAGAAAATAATAAATTATAAGACATGCATTAATATGATAGTAAAGGAAAATTGAATAGAAAAATTATATAAGAAAGAGATGCGCAAGGGTGCCATAGAAAAAATTATAGTAACATAAAAAATACAACTGTGGAAATTACTAGATCAAATAAAAAATGATTGAAAAAAATAAAAGTAAAAATAAAAGTAAAGACTCAAGTGTAAAATTTGTGCATGTACATAATATTCAATTGATTTTTAAATGTTTGCCTTATAACTTATTTATACTTTTTTTGTGATTAGTGTGATCTAAATGAAGTAAAACTATGAATATTAAGATTATGTAAAATAGGGTAAAAATCATAAAATTTTGAATATAAAAGGGTAGGCTAATATTTCACTTAGAATATGTAAATTCACAAAAAACTAATAAAATGAAGGCATATAAATTATTTTGATTTTTTTACTCATTAGTCTCCTCACTATCCCTGTAAATGTTTTATGTCTACTTTGTAACTGCTTTGATCATGAGATAAGAGCTCAAACCCTTGGTATATATTGCTAGTAAAATTAAGACCCTAGTAATGATTGGTACTATTAAACCCCTATCACTAGTGTCCATATTTATCCAAGATTATGACACCTTAAATTGATGTGCCTATGTCTATATATGTCTCTTGTGTGCATGTTCACCTTTGTTCTTGTGTATTGATCCTTGTTTTCATTCTCCTTCCTTTAAAACCCTAATCTCACTCTCAACCAAAAGATGACCATTGAAAAATGGTTATTATATTAGGTTAGCCACAACCTCTCCCCAATGAGTGAAAAATAATTATAAGCATTCTAATACTCTGAATAGATCTCAAACCACATGTAATTATCCCACCTAGGTGTGTGTGTACACCATCATGAATAATATATAATTTAAAGTAATGTTTATATTTTGACACTTAGAAACATGTGATTATATTTAGAATTATCTCTATGACTACTTTTTTGAGGGATATTCAGATATATATGCATTATCGATAACTTATCAAGAGAATGAAAATAGATTTCTCAATCTTTGAGGTCATTCTCAATTAATATCCAACTTACCAAGTGATTATAACCTTAGGATTGATTTATAGTTAAAGCTAACTCTTTGATATTTCTCACTATGATCAACCTATGAAACATGTCTAGCTTGACCTAATGTATACTTCCTAATTTAAAAAATAGTTATTGAGTGTTCCTGAACACTACTAGCATAGGCAAACACTTTTGATAAACCACAAGTATCCAACTATTTTTGGTATTAAGAGTGAAAATTAGTGATTTGAGATATGGATACAACATGTTTAGGATTCGAAGAGGTTCTTACATAGACTAGGGTGATCTCAAATATGTGTATCTATTAAATTAGGTTGTCTAAGACAAAATATGGGTATATGGATAGGGTAAAGTGTGCACAAGAGTCACATGTGTACAAAAATTCCAAGTATGTCAAAAAAATCCAAAGTTTATGTTGATAAAGTGTTTAATACCAAATTTAAGTTTACAAATTCTCCTATTTTATTCTACTATTTAAAATTCTAGATTAAACTATAAAATAATAAATTTGGTACATGTGATTAACCATGCTTGGTGTTAATAGGTATGCCCCAAATGTCCCACTTGATCCATTCAAAACATATAAGTAAAAAGGCATGGATAAATGTCCATTCATTATATAAAAAATAAATTAATATAGATCATTAAATTATTTTAGATTGAGAAGTCAAGTAATGAATGCATCTAAGGGTATGCAAACCAAGTTATTTCTTATTTAATTCATTTGAAGAATGTCATGGGGTGATTATGCCCCAAGGAGATGCAACCTAAGAAATAGGTTTTTATGGAGTGTTAATGCATTAATCACCATTGGATGAATGATACAAGTTGATCACCATAGAAACCTCAACTGCGTTACTCTACATATCATCATAACTCTTTTTTGGAACCCTAAAATCAAGTTCATATGTAAATTTTAAACCCAAAATAGGTTCACAAGTCAAAATGAAACCCTAAAATATATTCATATGTCAAAATAGAACTCCATATCATCCATTTCAAATGGATTATAAATCTAATTGAATATATAACACCATATTTCCCCATCAATCCATAATATATAAAATATCAAAGTGATGGCACGATCAACATTCATGCTCTAAATCTGATCCATTGTACCTCAAAGTTATAAAGAGTTCCATCATCTATCTATCATAATGTCAAATAATATTCCTCAATATTATCAATTTGATAAAACTATTCAATCTAACCCATATGATATGAATCACATAATCTAACCCAAAATGTGAACTATTTATATGTTATAGCCTAAATCTCTAATTAAAGACAATTATATGGCCTCTTTTTGAAATGAGTGATCAATTATTATGAATAACTCATATAAAAATAAATATATATGTGCACCATGTGTTGTATAGAAAAATGTAATCATTTAAAGTATGTATAAAAATAAGATAAGTTATGTAAACATATAAATATTTGATCATTTAAAACATATGAACATGAAATATAAGGCAATGGGCATATACAAGTGTCAAGTAAAGTACACATATAAATGAGGTATTCAGTATTAAGATGTAGATGATATTTATGGATTATATAGCACATCAATCTTTTACACTTAGAAAACTCAAACCCTTGTTATTCCTCTTAGTTATGGACCTTTCCCATTTTTGGAAGTCTTACATCTACTCTATCTTATACCACTTGGCCTATATCTTGGTCTGACCAATCTTACATTCATGACCTAGACCTTTTATCTTTCCCAAAATTCTTAAAACATGTTTATCTTCCACCTCTCCAAGATTTAAGCCTATACCTACTTTCTTGTTCCTTAAACACTAGCATCCTGGACAAACACCTGCTTTGACATTGGTGTCTTGCTCTGATGCAAGTTTCTAATTCCCCAAATTCATCTAATTTAAAAATTAAACATATCATAAAGGTCATCCTAAGTGATTTAATGTGATTTTCTTCTCTAAATGGACTGATATAAATACAATATCAACCCTTGTTCATTCCTCACCTAGAAATTTCTTACCTACAGACCAAGACAACTTATCAGAGAACTGAATAAAGAAAATATTCCATATTTTATCCTATTTTCATATCGATAATATGGATAACACATATACATGTCTAAATTAATGAAGGAGTAGCCTTAAGATCCTGATTTGTCAAGTTATAATCTAGGTCATTGGTGTATTTATTTTTGCACATATTACATGATTTACACACAAACCAATGTAGGGGAGAAATACATTATTATGAGTCCCTCTTAATATTATTGGATATGTAGATAATTATTTTTTATATAGATGTATTTGGGGTCAAGTCAACAATATGTGCCCACTAATCCATTTTTTCACAAGGTCATTATGAAGATGAAAAACTAGGGTTTTGTAATTTCATAGGGAGTGAAAGTCCATGACTTGGATCTGAATACACTAGAGTGAAGGTGAAGATAAACCCAAAATTATCTAGGTGTTCAAATATTTTTCTATTAGCTATTCCATATAGGATACCTACATCATGTTTAGATAGTAGTGTTAACGTAACTGTCTAAGGATGATGCTAGTGTTTGAGGCTCTAGAGGTACTCAATTTAGTAGAAATTGTTTCATAATCTTATTCCAATTTGCTTCATGTTTATTATAGATATATAATAGTGTCAACATTAGAACCAACTAAGTACATTATATCTTTGTCATTTCCATATCTAACATAGTTGTACTTAATATTTTAGCCTATCTCAATTTAATGAATTCAACATATATTATATCTAATTTTAGCATTTAATTAGCCTACTATAGAGATAGTTTATCACACTTGTAAATTAAGATATATATATATATATATATATATATATATATATATATATATATATATATATCCCCTTTAACCCTAGATAACACCAATCTAGATAATTTAGGGTTAAACATTTGGTGAACCCATCCTACATTATTGAGTCAAAACCCTATTTTCATGTGGGATTTTCTCCTTTAGAATAATTTCATTTTAGATTTCTGTATTTTATTTTTAGATCTAATTTTTTCTCTCTTACTTATATGGGCATAGTTTAAGAATGCTTAGTTGCATTATTTATTTGGCCCTAGTGGTTATGTGCTTCATAATTTTCTTAGAACTTAAAATCCTTATGGAGTCACTAATAGAATACCATGCAAGGAAGAATTATCTTTTTGATTATTTATTTAATGTGCCTAATGATCAATCTATTTCATATGAAGAACTTATAAAACATCAAACACATTATAAATCCTCATTTTATTACAACTATGATAATAAAAAACCAATGATGTAAATGCAAATATAAATGAGCACGATAGTGAAATTTATACTTTTGGTTATGAGGGTGATGATATCCCTCTTGGATATGACACTTTTCCCATTCCTATGATTTTTTATGATGATGGGTTTAAAGAGCTAACAAAGATGCATTTTAATCCCTTTCCAAAGGATAATCTAATAGATATGAAAAATGGTAACATTCATAATGTTGAAAATTAAAATGTTGTATGCATATATTATTTAGTTACTTCCAAAAGTGAGTGTGTTTCTTCCCTTTCCAATGATGCAAACATTGAATAAGTTAGATTTTCCTCCTCTATCTCTCATGATGTAAATGTTGATGAAATCAAGTGCATACCTTCTTCTCCAAGTAATACTCATGTTGTAAAATGTATTCCTTCTCTAGGTGATTTAAATAAAAATAATCAATTTTGTTCTCCCCCTCTAATTTTTGTTAAACAAAATGCATTTCCTATGTATCCCATCATCTTGATTGAATAAAAAAATGAGAGTCAATATGAAAATTATAAGGAAATAACCAAAAATATGCATTGTTTAGGGACACAAGTAAAGTCCCAAGTATATTTCATGTATCTTTTTCAAAGACCAAGTCATGTAAGTCAAATAAAATCAAAACTAGCATTACATCTTCTCTCCTTCCTTTAAAAAGTAAAATCAAAATTTAAATTTGTATTCTTCCCTCTCATGATGTTGCATGTAAAATAGAAAATGTTTATTTTCTTCCCTCCTTTTTATTTTTTGATACAAAAGACCAAATGTTTACATGTGATAGTTTTTCCTATACTCATATTGAATGTCATGATATTTTAAATACCATGTCACCTTGTAATGACAATATTACCAACCTTCATGTTATCCAACATGATATAATTACCTCTTTAACCATGGGCACCCCTTTATAAAATGTTATAACTCCATGTGATGATCCTCCTCTTAAAAGTGGAAAATATTCAATCATTACTATGTTTTATGTGTGTGGTAATTTAAAACCACTAATAAAAGCTTCAACCTCTTCTTGTGATGTGTTATATATTATGATTACAATGGGATATTTGTAACCATAAGTCAACACTCTTAAGTTAAAAATTTATTCTCATGGGGATATTTTTTAGGACAATAAATTAGTAGGTTAACCTATTGATAAGGATGTATTTGACCATCCTTACCCTTCAAACATTATTATTCCTAAGTTATCCTCTTTCTACAGTCAAGGTGATCCTATTATTCATGTATAATAATAGATACACTCCTTTGAATATTGGGCCCAAAATGGAAGCCTGATCTTAAAGGATTTTCATCAAAACTTAACCCAAGGGAATCTTGATTAGTTTTATAGCCTTCCAAATGGTTAATTATCAACTTTCACAATAATTAAAGATGTATTTATATTGAATTTTCATCGTTATACCTTAAAAGTTACCATTGGAACTTTTTGAATCATTAACACAAATAGAAAATGAGTCTATACAAGACTATGATATTCAATTTAAGGATGAATTATACTCATTAAATTATACATCCTTAGATTTATAAGTAAAATATATATTTAGTATATGTCTTCTTTCTCCACTTATATAAAGAGCATTGCTTTATCCCTTTGCCACATTCGAGACATTATATTGAGATGTGCACAAATATGCATGCGCTATAATGAATACTCAAACCAAGTTGTTTATCTCTTCACTAGAAATAATTCATGATAAGAATCATGTTTCCAAGGAAAATAAACAAGTTATAAAATATAATTAATCAATTTTCATAGCTTCTACAAAACCAACAATATATATCAAAGAACAAATAATAAATGTGTTGAACAAAGGAAGTGAACATGTTTATAGAGTATCTACCATAGTTAGACCATATCCATATACAAAATGATAGCCTCTTTAATTTTATTGGTACCATGATATACCATATGATATATTATCCATACTACTCAACAAATGAATGATAACACTTCCTCCTAATTCACTTTATCCACCACATTGTTTATAAAGGTAAAAGGACAACATTTTTGCACCTACATGGTATTAACAAACACTGATATAATGAGTGTTTTGATATTAAGACAAATATTACATAGCTATCCAATCAAGGAATTATTTTATATTTAAAATATATATCTAGACCTATTTCACATACTTCTCCTAGAGGCTTGTCTAAGAGGGTGGATCCATCCCATGTTTTTCCTTTTGAGGAACACATGGCCCATTAACCTTCACAAAAGATGCCCACTAATATAAGTCCTTCCTAGTTACACTCTACCAAGACTTATCACTCCCACACTGATCCTACCAAGGAAACATTGGTTAATCAAGTCCTAAATAAACGTACAGATGGAAGGGATGTTTATGTAATGGGAAATGAAACAAATGTATAAATCAATCCTAGCTTGAAGAAGATAAATATTACTTACACTTACAATTGTTGATACATTAGATATTTAGGGTTGTGACCATGATGGATCTACTAGACCTAGCCAAAGGATATCTTACCACAATAGGGAGGGTTCTAAAGCCTCTAGTTAAGAAAAACTATGAAATAACCCTAATTAAGTCTTATGTTTTCATATTCACTAAACTAATAATAATTAACTTAAAATTTTAATCTAGTTCTCACCAAATCTTGTTGTACAAAGTGGGGTAATAAACATAAAAATTAAACATGCATAGAAGACATATACTCACATCAATGTATATAGAATCCTAATATAATTAATATAAGTACAAATTCATATATATCTACTATTGAAAAGGAGGAATAAATTTAGGAATACTTACCTTTGAATATTAACCCTCCAAGCCTCAATCTCTCCCTTGGCCAGAGTGATTTTCAAGAGGTTGTTTTGGTATGTAAGGATGATAAGGATAAATCAGCTTTAGGCTAAACAATCTATCAATGCATCTAAAAGACTTCTCCATAATACAATATCCATATTTCCAAAAAAGTATAGAACCCTAATCTATGCTCCTTAAGTAGAATGGTGGATAAGTAGATGCATAATATATATATATATATATATATATATATATATATATATATATATATATATATATATATATATATATATATATATATATATATATCTTTTTCTTCTCTTCTCATAGAAATGATGAAATGGATGTGTTTATATAGGTGGATATAACCCTAATAATTTCAAAAACTTTAGGCTAACAAGGTATACCCAATTGATCATGTACCATTATTGATAAAATAAAATTAATCATTAGTCTAGGTCATCTAAGGGCTGACCTAGACCCTAAATAATTTTTAAATTTAGAATATAACATCGATGGGGATGAAAGTGTAACGTAAATCATCAAAAAGGGTTTTAATCCAGAGAAAGGCTAATGAAGGTGTAAAATGACTAGAGGAGGGATAAAAATAGGAAACAAAGCTTATGTGAATGTTTTTATGAGATGGGTGTGTAGATAGAAAGTGGTAATAAGGGATAACAATCCTATGAAGCACCAATGGTCTGCCCACCCTTTTACTAGTACACCTCTTAAGGCATGCATTTAGAGAGATTAGAACTCAATAGATTCTTACAAGATATAAAGCATCAGTAATTGATAAATTTTGAAAATATTATGTTAATACATATGCCCCACTTGAAGCTCATCATGTGTCAAGTAGGTGAAACATAGGAAGGTGCTTTGAGAAAAAATTATATTAACACATAACACTGAAGCTAAATAAAGTGAAATAAGGAGTAAATAAGATAAAAGAAAGGATATAATTTAAAAATAGATAACATTACATAAATTAGTGTTATAGGTGCATAAGGAGATGTAAGAAATGTGAAGGTGTCCAATGTAGATAACATTAGGTGAACCTATAGAGATTAGCAAAAAAATGATTTTTTTGAAACATAGACATATAATAGATGAAATGATTCTCTATAATGTTAGGATTCTATAACATTTTATAGTTTGAAAAAAGAACTAGTATAGATAAAGATATGATCAAAATAATAAATATGATGGTACATATTTGAAATTTAAATAATTTTAAATAGTAAATATAAATAGGGTGGAAAATAATTCATTTGTCTTTTTCACCATTCTAAGCAAACAAAGCTCTGAGAGCCCTAGTTAGAGACAATAGATCCATTATGGTGAGGAGACGACAATTGAGATGGGGAGGATGCATAGTGGCCATAGTGGTGCAACACAGGGAAGCAACTAGAAATTTCAAATTTTTGAATATTTTTATTTGAAATTGAGTTAATTGTAGAAAATTGACAAGTAGGAAAACTCTAGTCACCAAAATGAACCCTAGGAAATTTTTAGGGACACTAAGATTAAAATGGGGTATTGGGTACGAAGGAGTCAGACTAATAAATGCCCAAGGAATTTATGGTATACGGTCAAAATTTCACCATTGTGGATGAACATATTCAACTAAGTTGACTTAGTTTGTAAGGTGAAAGATAACAAACATGCCAACTACATAGTAGTAAGCTGATTTAATTGGCTAAGGGAGGGGGCTAACTATGTAGCAATGGGTTGAATTAGTGATTTAGAAATGGCCAATGTATTACTACTGAGAAAGATTGACTTTGTATAATAGGGCTGATATAGTACTATAAGGCAAAAAGGTGGTTGGTTTAGTTGAAATTTTAATAGTGCCAATTTAGTATCCCAAATGAAGTATAGGGATGATTTAGTATTGAATAGGCTGATTCTATATAAAATGAAAAAACTAAATCAAATAAACTAAGTTTTGTGAGATTTTAAGAATGTATTTTGATTATAAATGACATGGAAATCTAACACATCTTTTTTTTCTTGATATTTTGTAGAGACACCAAAGATATTAATGAATGATTGATTGTCATGGCTACCAAATTTATTGGAGAAATTAACATATGTGGATAAAGTGAGACCAGTTGTACTAGGCCTAAGATTTATTATGGAGAAGAGGTGTAAGAATGGTTAGAAGGTAGTCATGGAGATGTTAAAAGATATGGAAATGGTCAATGTGGTGGGTACTACATTGGTGCCATATATAATATACCTCTCCATATTTGAGAATATATTCAAGTAATATTTTTGGGGGATGTATAGCCTTATCTATAGGATGAGGTAGAGTAGGATGCAAAGTGTCTATATATTATCCAAGCTTATGAAAATGTGTGGAGGAATTATTATCCATGCCATGGAAGAAATAGATACACTTGTTAATAGACTTTGTGGGTTAATTAATAGAGGGAATGGAAACAAATGTTGGAGAAGGCTAGTATAATGTATAGTCTCTAGTCTAATGATTGGAAACTCTATGAATATCATAGTATGGCTGATCATCCCATTAGGTGGGAAAAGGAACAAGTTATGGTAAAGGGAGAAAACCATCACCAAGGGAAGGTAAGGCTATTGGAGAGACTAGACAAAGCTCAACTAAAGAAGAAATAGGAGTAGAAGTAGGAAGATACTCAGATAAAGAGGGAGTGGGAATAGAATTTGGACTAGGCTTAGCCAAGGGAGGGGAAGGATACCCAGAGGGTTGAAGGATAATAGTAAGCATTTAAGGGGCAAGTTGACTATATGGGTCATGGTATCTAGTAAAGTGATAGGTATTAGTCATAGCATAATCTATAAGCATGATCCTAAGAGGTTATTTAGAAATTGGAGGTGTTCATACCATCTATACCATATGATCAAGAGGAAAAATGCTGAAATTAGGAAATATATAAGATGAAATGTGATAGGATAAATGGAAAGACTGAAATAAAGAATAATGATAAAAAATGATCTCAACATCTTGATCCTAGACAAGTCATCATAAAAAAGGGTCATCTAAGGTATAAAATCATCATAGTTAGGTGTATGAAGATCAAATACATAAGTAGGGATAAACTTGTCATCAAAGGTGGCATCATGAATAGAGTGGTGAGTCTTAGTTAATATTATGGGTATATCATCACTAGGTGGTTGACAAGAACATGGATTCAAAGAAGGTAGAAGCTAAGAAATGAGATGAGGAGAGAGATAAGAAATTTTTATCTTGATATTGATCTGGTTAAGTTCATCATCATCAAAATCTAAGAGGTTAGGTGGTATGTTCTTGATGATTTCAGGGTGACCATGGTAACCTTATTTATATTGATAACCATTGAGATTCACATAATGGAACACTCGAAAATGGTTCAAGAGTAAATTTTTTTAAGACAACATAGTCTTAGAATTGTTCAAAATTCTAAGGGTTAGTATCACCTTGAATCTTATATATTGCACCATTATGAGGGAATTTGACACATTGGTAGGTAGAAAAGGCAACAACCTACATGTAATAAGTCCATGGCATGCCAAGAAAGATGTTATAAGAGAGAGTAAAATTAAGGATCATAACCTTCACTTGAATAGTGATAGGTGGGATAGTGATAGGGAGCCACACATAACCTAAGGGAGGTATTTACCTTTATTCATAGCCTTGACACATGTTGCTTGTGGACTTACTATTGCATTCACAGTATCCAAAGTTTTTAATAAAGTCAAAAGAGGTAATACAAGTACTAGAACCCTCATCAATAAAGGAATGATTGACATGCATATCTCTAATTTGAATTCTTATAAAGAGGAGAGGATCATCTACATAAATCAAAATCTCATTAGAAATCATAAAAGTAATATAGAATTTGAGAGAGAGATAAGTGTCCATTATTTCATCAACATGTATAGACATGTATTCCCATTATTGTAAAATTTTATCTTCTAACCCATATAAGATATTTTCATGTCCTATTAGGGAAGGATGAGGGATGTTCGGTTTGAATAGGAGTTACATGATGTGGTTACAAACATGTGGAGAAGTCTACATGAGTTTGAGAAATGGGATTTGAGATGGGAGATTAGTAAGTTTTGTGATAGGATCTTGTTGACCAAATTTGACCCTAGGTCAAATTTAGTAAACCCCATATATATTCAAACTTCCTATAGGATCTTTCTAGGTCATATAATGGTCACATTATTATGTTTAAGGTCACTTAATGTGTTTTACACCTTGGTCATTTATGTCAGGTCTTAATTCTTCCTTTATGTCACCTTTTGGTCAATTTAGGAAGGTTGTATATAATATTTAATGAATGGACAAATTTAAAACTATTTTATAATGTAAAATATGTCATTTGAGTGTCAATTGGTAATTTGTTAATTGATAGATGCATTTTTAACATGGAAAGTAGGAGATAACAATAGTTTTAAGTAGTTTAAAGGATATTATATGGTCAAGTACAACTACTTGGAATGTTTTATGGCTCAAGAGTGTCCCTTTAGGTCTCCTTAGTCCATTTCCATTCTCAAGTAGCTTTGATAGTCTTAAAAATGGTAAAAAATAATTCATATTCTCCATTGCTCTCCTAGACAAGTTAAAAAGGTCAACCAGTATTCCTTTGGTATGGACAAGAGGAGGTGAGTTAGATAAAATTTCTTTATTAGGTGGTATTAATATATATTTACTTCCTTTTCATGACAAGAGTTAAAGGTATGGTATACTATGCTCTATGAACCATCACTAAGAAGGTTGGCTTCTCAAAATTACTTGCACATTCCCATGGCCTTCAATTTTCTTCTCTATTTGGATTATTTTATATAAATAAAGTGGTGTATGTGCTCTTTAATAATTTTACCATCATTATCACATGATTCTTAGTCTCATTTTCACATGTGGAGGTCAAGGAATAAGCAGGACCATCTCTCATCCTATTAGTGAAGGGATCCATTACTAATCTATAGACATGTTTTCATAATTACAAATCTTATATTCCTATTTTAGTCTTTAGAACAAAGATTTTATGTTGTGTTTTATCCCCTTGTGGCATGGTGACTAGTTTTCCTTTGAAGGCTGAGTCTCAAAAGTGGCATTAATTGGGTGAAGGATCTAAAACATACACACACAGTTAGTTTTGCTTGTGACTATCACCTATAGTCAAGTGGAGCTAACCTCTAACCAATCATATTGATGTAATAAATATATTTAAAGGAGTGTTAGAATACTTTTAAGGTGAAATAATAAGACTAAACCTTTTAAATGGTTATAAATTAGTTCTGAGAACCAATTTAACACACACAATCATAGACCATATTGACCTACAAGCAGTCTATAGTGCCCAAGTTCAATACATATAAGATAGAGGGTTGAGATGAGGGTGTCTAAACTCATTGAGACCTTTAATCAGGTATGAGGTTAATGAAAGTAACATTGTGATAATGGTGAATCCATTATAATATAGATAGGCCTATGTTTATGTTTCCATAATGAGTAAGTTGCAAACAAGGCTAAGTTACTTTAAAAATTTTGAATGAGTTCTCTAGTCATACAATGAATCAGCTTTTAGTGGGAGCTTAGGTGGTTTATACAAATCAAATAACTCCATTTTTTAGTCTATATGGAAAGGTAACACTTTATCATGAGAAGAGCTTGTTTAGTCAAAGGGAATTGATGTTGAGTGAGTTTCAAGTATAGTCTAATTTATAATTAAGACACTCAGTCAAATATATTTCTTTTGAGCCTATATTAACCTATGACTTGTAGTGAATTTTGGTCTATTAAGGATAATGGTTTAGATACATGATCTACAAACATAAATTAGTCTAATAAAGTGTCATGGAATTAATGAATAAAGGATAAATAGAGATGTGATCCTCAGATAGTAAATATACACCTATAGGAAATTTGAGAAGTTTTAGTTATAACTTATAGTCTATCATATTCACAGGTTGTTCATGCTAGTAAAGGATGCATGTTTTTCTAATGTCTAAAAACATAAAATGAATGAATATATATATATATATATATATTAATAATATGATTTCACTTCTCATGTGTTTCTTATACAACATTAAAATCTATAGGACTTCTTTAAATTCTTCCAAATTGTCACCTACAAGTGATAAAATGCACAATCACAAACTAGTTTGGGTATAAGAAAGTGCAATTTGGTTTGGTATACAATGATTTGAGATGAATGATCATGTTGTATATATTATAAAAAAATTAATATCATGTTACTTGATATTCTAGGTATCAAGGATAATTATGGACAAACAAGCTTCCAAACCCAACTCATAGTCAACTAAGACATTGTACAGTATATAGACCTAGTGAGCCAGTTTTGAGAAACTTGAAGGTTTGTGGGTTTTTTAAGCATGGTAAAGTTATGAAACATTTTTTATATTGTATTCATGAGCTAATAAATCCCAAAAAATTATCCATTTGGTCATTTGGATAGGGGATATGCCATCTATTTTGTCTCAAATAGATGACACTCCATGAATAAGATGATCTACAGTTTGGTATGAAAAGAGTGAAATAGATGAAAGAAATAATGTTTAAGAATTTTTGGAAATTGTTAAATCTTGGAATAAATTTTAATAGAGATCAAAGAGAGATATCAAAGGCATTATAACCACAGAAAACACCCATAAAGGTCAAACACATAGATATATACAATAAGGCCTATTAGACCTAAGACTAGGCCTAAACCCTACAGATGCCTAAAATTTATTTACATGGAATGAGAGAATTCTAATAAATTTTATGACCTTTAGTAGAAATTTTAAGACTATTGGGAACCATTGGTTTATAGAGAATATCACCAATTTGGTCAATTTGGCCTAATTCTCTAGTAGAGATACTTAGAAAGCATAAGAGAGCTTGCGAGGCCAAGTCTAACTACTCATATCCATACATAAACCCATCGTGAGACCTAAATCATATAGTGGTAGTTAGGTAGGGTCATATACTCAAGATTTGTGGAATTGGTTCAAGGTTTGGACATCAAGATTTTCTAAACTATTATTGAGAACTAAACTTCATAAAAGCCTCTTAAAACCCTTATTAGGACCTGATGGAGGAAAGATGAATAGAGATGAATTCATGAGGTTAATTATCCATGAAATTAATTTTAACATGTCTATAACTCTCCTAGGATCCATGACATATAATTTGATCGTACTATCATTTATATGAACATGACTAACACTAAATTTCTTTCAATATTTGAATTGTTTTATAGGTGAAGATGAGGATGGATAGGTGAGAACTATAGTATGAGAAAATTATATACTTGTACTAACTTATTAAACTCACTTATTACCTTTTTTTAACATGAAAATACTTTTACTATCCCATTCATAACAGGCAGTCTAAACAGATAGTGAGAAAGCAAGATGATTATCAAGTGATGGAAGTGAGAAGTTTTATTTGAGTTTAATTAAGGTCTATTTAATATACTAGAATACAAATGATATTAATTTTAGTTACCTAGCATATCTTTAATGCATTTATTTGAGTGAATATAAGCCATTTGGATGACAATTGTAAGGATAGACCTAGAGGACTAGTGATAAATGACTCAAGCAGTGAATTAAAGATGACAAAGATGAATCCATCAGTTAGGGATGACTATATGACATGAAATTAACTATTATATACCTTATCATGATATAATATATATTTAAAGTCTTCCTATGGTATTATTAGACACTCAAGTGCAATCCTCACTATCATGAAGGTAGTTTCAAAGAAAGGCTATGAAGGGTCTACACCAACTTGAGGAAGGTGATCTATTTGAGATTAACACATATTTATCATAGCCTCATAAATTATTTTCCACTTCATTCCATGGCATTTTAACCATTTTTTTAAGTTTGACACCTAGTCTTGTGACCCTTGAGCTTCACTTCTTCTCTCTCTTCTCATGTGTTCTATAAATTCAAGCCTTTTTGGCTTTGTATGGGATCCATGATTGGTATGGTAAATCCCTAAGGTTTTTACACCTCATTTTCCTTTTATTAAAGTTTTAAAAGTTTATTTAATTCTCTATAATATCTTGAATGTGTTAATTGGTTTGTGTGTTGATAAGTGATGAAAATGCTCTCCTTATTTCCATGTCTACTCTTGCATGTTTGTGTGAATGAGATATATTCTAATAGGTTTCATAAAGTGTAATATTTTTTAAGTGTGTATTATAGTGTAAGAAGGATTAATAATGTCTTATATTAGACCTTATTTTCACCCACCTCTAGATATGAATGTCAATCTACCACTATGAGAAATACTTATGCTAGAAGGAAATATGGTTGAATTCAATTTGAGTTATATTTTTTATTAAGTAGAAATGCAAGTATGTTATGTGTATTTGTCTTGGTATATCACCTCATTATCATAGGTTTATTTTATGTCTCCTTATTCCCTTTTCACCCCCAATAGTGATTACCTTAGTGTAGTGTGAGCCTAAGAGATAATTCAAAGGAGCTATCCCTTTCAAATCTAAAGATATATCTCTTATAGTGGCTTGTCTATGAAGGGAGATAGTTCCATGTTGTCCTAAAATTGAGAAGGTCTACTTGACTTATCTAGGGTGAAATTTTAGGCTGAAATATTTTTTGCATGCCTGATGGGACATAAATTCCATGAAGTTTGTTCAAGGTAGATGTTGGATTTGACAAAAATGAGCTATAATAGTCCACTTCTTGTAGCATTTGGTGACTCCAAAGTTTTAATATTGGTTGTAGACTAGTTCACCCTTTCATGCCTGAAGTAAAAATAAGGTATATCACCAAATTCATAACTTTTTAATTTCAATAGCTTCCTCCTTATTCTTAAAAAGCAATTATATTTGAGTACACCCATCCCTATCCAAAGAGGTCCTACCTTTCTCACAAGACCATAAAAAATTTCTTGATTCATCCATTCTTTCAAAGTCCTAAGGCCACCATGGCAATGAACCATGCTTTTTTTAATTCAATGGCTATAACCCTCTAAATCTTTCTCACTATGATGGTATCCCCATATCTTCCCTTAAACATGTTCCATCATACAATGATGAATCTTCCATCAAACCCATTGATCATATAAGTAATATTGTTAAATTTTTCAATATCCATCACATCATAGAGGAGAACATTATAATTAGGTTGTTGTTTGCCTCCTTTAAACGAAAATCTCTTGACTAGTATGGAACATTGGCACTTGGATCAATCACCACTTGGGTATGAGCTAGGAGATGCATTGAGAAGAATATTTGAGGATAGGAGTGACAATTTGTCACTAATAGAATAACTAACCACCATTAGGACATAACCTAAAAAATTCAATCAAGACTTCAATTAAATATTTCATAAGACATGGGATAGAATAAAAATCTTGGGAAAGCTAACAACTCACCATGATTTCCTTTATTTCCTTAAGGCATTTTATAGTGACATTTAAATAATGATAAAATCTATGGGAGGTGATAATCTACCTAATACCTATGAGGTGGCCATTAGGGCAGAGCATAATTTGATTTCAGCTAGGAAGATTGTCCAAAAACCTTTCATGCCTCTTTTTCTTAACTTGTAAACTCCTACACCTATTTTTGCTCCCATTCTTGTACCTAAAAATAAGTATGTTGCCTTGAATCAACCAAATAAACCTAATGAGGTAGAAAGGATGAGAGCTATAAAATAAGATATTTTAGGTCTAAAGAGGATCATTCAATAATAGAAAGTTAAGCCCTTCTAAATTCACTATCTACCTAATCAATATTATTCCAAATATCAAGTTAATATACTTCCTTTCTAAGGTCATACTCAAATTCAAGGACAACTGGTCTAATCTAAGCCATATGGTGGTTAAAATTCAAAATATTTTTATACTTCAAGTTCACTAGTGCCTACTCAAAATAATATTTCCCAAGATCATAACAATAAACCTTAATTGGATCAACCTTATGACCCATCTCCTTATGTAAATGAAGCCTTCCACCAAGCCTTCATGGAAAATTTAGGGACTATGCCAACTATGACTCAACACGAAGTATCAAATAGAGGAGTGATTGATGGTAAGGGTGCTCAGATGGGGTTTGTACTAGAAAATTGGCAACAAGATGACTCATGTGTAGTCAATAATCAATGGCAACCAAGCATGGATACAAGTTCTATAGCTAAAAACACAAGGAGTAAAAAGAAGGCTATTGAAGAAGTCCAAGGGGATATTAATGGTTATCTAATGAATGTTAAAACAAGCACAAGACCAGGTATGTATAATGTCATTCAAAGTAAATAAGTAAGTCAAAGAGATTATTATTTTAGTAATTCTTTCATACCTCTAAATTCTCAAGGTGTAGGTAACATTTTTGTTTCTAGTGACCAAGTAAGAGTTAGTGTTCCTTTCACTAACATTGTAGAGCAAATGAAGAGGTATCAAGTGAATGTGTAAATATGGGATACATTGGCTATACCTAGACAAGTAAACCTAATTCAAGAGGAGCTATCCATGCCCAATTTGACATCCAAACAATCTATCCAAAGAGAGGAAGCCTTGAAAAACATTATAAATCTAAGTGAGGGTCAATCAAGTAAAGTTAAAAAGGTAGGCAAACCTCCCCTATTATATCTATCCATCATTATTAGATATTTTTTGGTGTAGAATTATCTCATTGATAGTGGATTTATTACTTATGTCATGCCCAATATGGTATCTAACAAACTAATCTTGAAGTATGAACCCCATACCAAACAACTACCCTAATTAGATGGACTAGCTGCTAAGACCATTGGTATAATCAAAGGTTTACAAATCATTCTCCATGCTTGTCATATCTTCACTATTTCTCAAGATGTTGTAGTGGTTTATGTGCCTCCTCACTTTGCACTTTGTTTATCTAGAGAGTTCATTACTAATATTGGAGATTATCTTACTTCAAACTAGTCTTACATGGGTTTTAAGACTAGATATGGTGCAAAATTGACAATTAAATCAAATCCTCTTTGTAGTTTTCATGTTGAAACCTATGTGCCTTACATTTCTAACATGAATTAAAATGTGATTGAATAATATAATCACCCTAATTATAAAAAAAACTCTAAATCTCCTTTATGGCATATTTGATTTGTATCTTGATGAGTGGGGAGTTGAGCAAGGTGGATTTAAATAAACTAGTCTTAGAACTTACATTATTCATGAGGATATTAATGGAGTCCTTGAGGTAGATCATGACAACATCCTAGAGCATGTTGAATTTATAAAATACCTTATACATGTGAATGGTGATGTTAGTATCCACGCTTTGTCAAAATATGATAGTCCTAGTGAACATTCCATTCTACTTTCAAAAGAAGAAATCACTCCTGAGTATGAACATCATGAAGAAGTAGATGACATGTGATAGTAATAATATGCCATTATTTATGAATTTGAGGAGGTTATTAGACCTTTAATCCTTCAAGATGAGTATAGACCTGATGCTAAGGACAATCATGTTCTTAATGAACATAAGGAGGAGATTGATATCTCCATCAAGAAAGAGACACCATTAGCATAACGTGAAATTTTTTATGGGCATGAAGAATATTTTTAGATCTCTACTGATAAAAAAATAACCATTATGAACCAAGAAGTGATTGATATATCTAAACATGTTATTGATGAATTCCAATAGTAGATAGATCTTGTTTTAAATGTACATAAAGATGATAATGTTGTGGTGATTTCCAATAATCCAATTAAAGTATTTCAATTGAGTATGAAAAATACTAAGTAATTTGCAAATCTAAACAAACTTATAATAGAGTTGGAGGGAGTATTCTTTAGTACACAAAATCATCAACTTATAATAAATAAAATCTAAAAACATGGTAAGTCTCTATGTTACGTCCATAAGTATCTATTAATAAACATGCCTCATATGATATACTATTTTATTGGATTAGTAGTGATGCAAGGAACATTATTTTTGACCTTAGTTGAAGTAATGAACAAGGTTATTCACCTTAAATGTCTTGAGGTATTTTATATAGTAGGATAGGTGTGTTTCCTTTTAGTCGGTTTGTGTGAGTTATGTTTTTTATCTTGTTGCTTATTTCCTCATTGTGTGTGATGTGTTTAGTGTTCCTTGAAAGGTTTATCAGTGTTAAGAATAGTGTATAGGTGACCCTATATCCTAATGGATAGGATAAGGATACTACTCTTTGGCACAATAGGCTTGCCACCCCTAAGAAATCACCAAATTTATGACCAAATTTAACCCTAAGTAGAACTTAGTCAACCCCTTATATATTCAAACTTCCTATAGGGTCTTTCTAGGTCATATAATGGTCACATGGTCATGTTTAAGGTCACTTAATGTGTTTTACATCTTTGTCATTTATGTCATGTCTTTATTTTGCCTTTATATGTCATATTTTGGTTACTTTAGGAAGGTTTTACATAATATTCCATGAAAGGACAAATGTAAAATTGTTTTCCAATGTACAAGGTGTTAGTTGAGTGTCAGTCAAAAGTTTGGTAACTAATAAATGTAAGTTTAACATGGAAAGGAAGAGATAGCAATAGTTTTAAGTAGTTTAAATGTATGGATAAGTACAACTACTTGGCATATGGGATGGATTAGGAGTCTCCCTTTATGTCTCCTTAATACATTTACATTATTAAGTAGCTTTGATAGGCTTCAAAATGGTAAAAACTAGTTCATATTATCCATTACTCTCGTAGACAAGTCAAAAAGGTCAACTGGTCTTCCTTTGGAATAGACAAGAAGAGGTGAGTTAGATAAAATTACTTTGGTAGGTTTTAGTGTTATATATTTAATTCATTTTCATTTCAATAGTTATAGTTTTTGTGTACTATTCTGTATGAACCATCACTAAGAAGGTTGGTTTCTCAAAACTACCTACACATTCCCATGGCCTTCAATTTTCTTCTTTGTTTGGATTTTTCTATGCAAATAAAATGGTGTATGTGTTCTTGAATAAATTCACCATCCTTATCACATTATTATTCATCTATTTTTCACATTTAGAGGTTAAGGAATGAAAAATACCATCTCTCATCCTGTTAGTGGAGGACTCTATTGCTAATATGCAAACATGTTTTCATAATTGCAAATCTTGTATTCCTATTTTGGTCTTCAAAATAAAGGTTTTATGTTATGTTTCATCCCTTAATATAATGGTGATCAGTTTTCCTTTTAAGGTTGATTATAAAAATTGGTATTGATTGGGTGAAGGATCTAAAACATACACACACAGTTAGTTTTCCTTGTGACTATCACCTACAGTCAAGTGGATCTAGCCTGTGACTAGTAATATTGATGTAAAAATAGATTTAAAGGAGTAATATAAGACTCTCAAGTTAAAAAAGTATTAATAAACCTTTCAAATGGTTAGAAATTGGTTGTGAAAACTAGTTTAACACACACAGTCATAGACCATATTGACCTAAAGGCATTTTATAGTGGCCGTAGTTCAACACATATTAGATAGTGGAGGGTTGAGATGATGTTTTATAAATGAATTGAGACCTTCAATTAAGTCTAATGTCATTGATAATACCATTGTGATAATGGTGAATCCATTATACTAAATACATACCTTTGTCTATGTTTCCAGAATGAGTAAGTTTCAAATAGGGCTAAGTTACCTTACCATTTCTAAATGAGGTCCCTATTCATATAATGAATCACATTTTAGTGGGAGTTGAGGTGGTCTATACAAGTCCAATGAATCCATTATTATAGTCTAGATGGAAATATAAAACTTTATCATGATAAGAGCTTTTTTAGTCAAAGGGAACTGATGGTGAGTGAGTTTTAGGTATAGTCTAGTTTCCAACTCAGACACTCAATCAGATGCAGTGCTTTTGAGCCTATATGAACCTATGACTAGAAGTGAATTTTTGTCTATTAAAGATAATACTATGAAGGCATGATCTAAAAAAAATGAATATACTCAAGTGTGATGGTATTAATGACTAAAGGAGATATATATATGTAATCCTAATACAAGAAACATGCACCTATAAGAAATTTGAGAATTTTGAGTTGTAATTTATAGTCTAGAGTAATGATCTTGATATCGAATATATTCAAAAATACCCTTAAGGTAGGGAAACACCATATAATACTACTTTAGGAAGGAATAACTCCACAATGTCTCTTTGAGGGGACAACCTCCAATATCCTCTTAAAATAGAAGACTCAATGCTTACTTGACATCCTTACCATGATAATCATCTCCTATATATATACATATATCTAACCCATTGATGGGTAACCTCCTAATCCAATGTAGGCCGACCATTACCCAATGTACTAATTCCATAAGTTACTCTATTATCCTAATATAGTGTACCCATATAACTAAGGGGATGTGTGCCACATGTCGGCATCTCTATCAACCCATATACATCAATATATCATATCCCTAGGTACATAACATTCCTTCCCTCCTTGACATGTTTTGTCCCTGAAACATAGGAAGAAACCAAATAATGAGTGTGCTTCAAATCATTGCACACTTGTCTCCAATCTCGATCATCTAGCCATCCATATGTGATCTTGGCAGATGATAGCTCTCCAAGCTTATTTCCAAATTCCCTTGTGCTCCTCTGTTTGCATTTATGATAATAATTATATTGCTTTGGTGTCAAATCATAATTATTCATCTTTTTATTCCATGTACCATAATCCGTTGCGCTACTCTGATTCCAACCATGACCATAGTAGGTATTCTCCCATGCATAGTCATAGTAATTTCCCCATTCATTCCATGTGCCATAGTATTTTTTCTTTGGATTCCATGCATATCCATAATGATTGGAAATTTTATTTCCTGTATAGACAAAATGCTTGTTATTATGACACTTCCTTGCCTGGTTCCATGATTGTTTCCTCTCATGATGATGTGGGTGTCTATATACCTCAACCTTTTCCAATACTTTGACCTTATCCACCTTTTCTTCTACCTCTTACACCTTTTATTTCTTTGTCTCTTGAGTAGATGAAGTGCTCATTTGTAGTGTGTCTTTATCTATATCATTTGAATCTTCATCATATTCTTCATCACCTATTTCCATCTCATCCTCATGATCTACCTGGATTGTTATTGGTGCCTTTTTCACTATGATATCTTGTAAAGTGATCTTATTTTTATTATACCAAAACTTCATGAACCTTTTCTGAATATTAATATTCATTGTTCCCAAAGTCTCTAACCATGGATATCCAAGAACTATATCCATATCATCCATATCTAAAGCATAAAAATCTGAATGCAAAACATATTTTTCCATAATGACCTTCAAATCTTCAAACATTGAAATATTCTTACCATCTACTTGAACCTCTTTGATATTCTTTGCTTGAACATGTAGATGCTTAGCCACATTCATGTTAATGAAGTTATACTTGCTGGTAGGGTTTATGGACACAACTACCTTCTTCTTTTGAATGTATCCATGAAATTGAAAAATTGACTCAAATTTTTTTGGAGACAAATTATTTGAACCCCTATTTTCTTCCTCTTTTTTTTCTTCTTCTTCTTCTTCTTCTTCTTCTTCTATTGATTCTTCTATTTCTTCTTGTTTTTCTTCATCTGCTTCTTCTTTTATTGCTTCTTCTACTTCTTCTTCTTGTTCTTCTACTGATTCTTCTATTTCTTCTTCTTGTTTTATAGCTCAATAATTTAAAAATATTTTTTCCATTTTTTTCCATGAAGAAAACCTTTCTGTACAGCTCAACTGATCAAACCAATCTAGTACAGGCCCAGACAAAAAAGGAGTTAATTGTCTTTGCCTAAAAGTTTTTCTAAAATGATTCTCAAAAAGGAGCCACCATTATCAAACATCAATATCATATTCCCCTAAAAATATTTGCAACTCCATGATCCACAAAAAAATTAAGGTTCATGAAACCCTAAAATGTTAAAATTGATCCATAAAATCGTAAAAAATAACTCAAAACAGCTCCCAAAATTCTGAAATTTTTACTACACTTCTCTTAAATTTTCTTACATCTCTAGTAAAAATTTCAAATAAAAATTCCCTGTATTTTGGAAGATATAGAAAAATTATTATAAACACTAAAATAGAAATAACTCCCTCAAAACAAACCAAAAACTTTTGAAATTTTTACTACGCTTCTCTTATATTTTCTTACATCTCCAGTAAAAATTTTGAATAAAAATTCCTTATATTTCAGAATATATAGTGAAATTAAGATTTTGCTCCACACAAATTACCCAAATCGCAACTCTGATAACACTTGTAATGATCTTGATATCCAGTATATTCAAAAATACCCTTAAGATAGGGAAACAACATATAATACTCCTTTAGAAAGGAATAACTCCATAATGTCTCTTTGAGGGGACAACCTCCAATATCCTCTTACAATAGAAGACTCAATGCTTACTTGACATCCTTACCATGATAATCATCTCCTATATATATACATCTATCTAACCCATTGATGGGTAACCTCCTAATCCAATGTAGGCCGACCATTACCCAATGTACTAATTCCATAAGTTACTCTATTATCCTAATATAGTGTACCCATATAACTAAGGGGATGTGTGCCACATGTTGGCATCTCCATCAACCCATATACATCAATATATCATATCCCTAGGTACATAACATCCTTAAAATGGTGTATGTGTTCTTGAATAAATTTACCATCCTTATCACATTATTCTTAGTCTATTTTTCACATTTAGAGGTTAAGGAATGAGAAATACCATCTCTCATCCTGTTAGTGGAGGACTCTATTGCTAATATGCAAACATGTTTTCATAATTGCAAATCTTGTATTCCTATTTTGGTCTTCAAAATAAAGGTTTTATGTTATGTTTCATCCCTTAATATAATGGTGATCAGTTTTCCTTTTAAGGTTGATTCTAAAAATTGGTATTGATTGGGTGAAGGATCTAAAACATACACACATAGTTAGTTTTCCTTGTGACTATCACCTACAGTCAAGTGGATCTAGCTTGTGACTAGTCATATTGATGTAAAAATAGATTTAAAGGAGTAATATAAGACTCTCAAGGTGAAAAAATAATAATAAACCTTTCAAATGGTTAGAAATTGGTTGTGAAAACTAGTTTAACACACAGTCATATACCATATTGACCTAAAGGCATTTTATAGTGGCCTTAGTTCAACACATATTAGATAGAGGAGGGTTGAGATGAGGTTTTATAAATTAATTGAGACCTTCAATTAAGTCTAATGTCATTGATAATACCATTGTGATAATGGTGAATCCATTATACTAAATGCATACCTTTGTCTATGTTTCCAGAATGAGTAAGTTTCAAATAGGGCTAAGTTACCTTAACATTTCTAAATGAGGTCCCTAGTCATATAATGAATCACATTTTAGTGGGAGTTTAGGTGGTCTATACAAGTCCAATGAATCCATTATTATAGTCTAGATGGAAATGTAAAACTTTATCATGATAAGATCTTGTTTAGTCAAAGGGAACTGATGGTGAGTGAGTTGTAGGTATAGTCTAGTTTCCAACTAAGACACTCAATCAGATGCAGTGCTTTTGAGCCTATATGAACCTATGACTAGAAGTGAATTTTGGTCTATTGAAGATAATAATATGAAGGCATGATCTAGAAAAAATGAATATACTCAAGTGTGATGGTATTAATGACTAAAGGAGATATATATATGTAATCCTAATACAAGAAACATGCACCTATAAGAAATTTGAGAATTTTGAGTTGTAATTTATAGTCTAGCATATTCACAACTTTCTCATGATAGTAAAGGATGCATGTTTGTCTAATGGATAGATACATAAATGAATAAATATGTATAAATAAGTTTTAGGAATATGATGTTACTTTTCATGTGTTTCTTAGACAATAACAAAATCTATAGGACTTCTTTAAATTCTTCCAAGTTGTCACCTATGTTAGGATCTTAGAGTACATTGATTACTTTTGTATAAGTAACTAAACATGGAATTGAAACCAAAAGTTAAAAGTAACTAGAAATTAGAAACAACAAATAATAAGAGATACGAGAAACAACCAATTTGTATTAAACTCTTCCAGAAGGAAATACAATGAAGAAATCTCTCTCTCCTCACACCTCTCAGATGTACAGTAATTCTCCCTCAAGAGTTATCTATCTCTCTCTCTATCAATTACAACCAACTCAATTACTGAATTGTTCCCCCCCATTTATAATACTGCCCCATGGGTCTCTTAAATAGAATTTAAAGCAAATAATAATTATAAAAATAGACTCAATACTAATTTTAGTCTTTACATGCAAACTAACTATTCTCCTAAAAATAGCAATTCTTGAAATGCCTAGAAATGCACAAAAGTCAGTGTCGGTCTGAAGATGACCGATGTCAGCTGACCCCTAACTGATGTCGGTTAGTTCTGACTGATGCCGGTCGATCCCTAACTGATTTTGGTTGATTCTGACTGATGTCGATTACTGTGTAGGCCCAAAAACCTCCACATTAGCTCATTAGTGAAACTTTTAGCTCCATAACTCAACAATCTCCTACTTGGAGATAAATAGCTACACCTGTACCTATACAGCAACATCCTCTAAACATCTTTGGCTTGTTTCTCCCTCTTCAAGTTTAATATTGAAGACCAACAAAAGTTGAATGAAGATTCAACTTCTCTTTTGTTACTGGCTTTGTTAACATATCAGTAGGGTTCTTATCCATATGGATCTTTTCCAACTTCAACTGTTCATCCTCCAATACCTGTCTAATGAAGTACTAAGCTGTATATATTTGGTTCTTGAATGAAAGGTTAAATTCTTTGCCAAATGAATTACACTTTGACTATCACTATACAATTTGCAACTCTCTTGCTCCTTTCCCAACTCTTCCATGAACCGAGTCATCCAAATCATTTCCTTTCTAGCCTCTGTGATTGCAATGTATTCTACCTCTGTAGTAGACAAGGCAACAACCTTCTACAACTTTGAAATCTAGCTAACCACCATTCCACCAATAGTGAACACATATCCAATGGTGCTTCTCCTACCATCCAAGTCACCTGCCATATCCGAATCTACATACCCATGTAGAGAAGTGTTTGACCCTCCATAGCATAAATGTCTACTGTTAGTCCCTCTCAGATATCTGAGAATTCACTGAACTGCTTTCTAGTGTTCCTTCCCTAGATTGGCCATAAACTTGCTAACAACTCTCACTACTTGGGCAATATCAGGTCTAGTACATACCATTACATACATCAAGATCCTAACTGCTGAAGCATATGAAACTCTACTCATGTACTCAACCTCATCATGTGATTTAGGACACTGTTCTTTGCTTAACTTGAAGTGTCCAACCATAGGTGTGCTTACCAGTTTTGCATCCTACATATTGAACCTCTCCAACACCTTATTCACATAATCCTCTTGAGACAAAATCAAACTATAATTTTTCCTATCTCTCTTAATACTCATACCAAGGATTTTCTTTGTTGCTCCTAAATCCTTCATGGCATATGTGTGAGCTAATTTTACCTTAAGCTCAGTAATTTTTGGCATGTGTGAACCTACAACAAGCATATCATCTACATATAGTAATAGGATAATATAACTACCATTATCCAATTTGTTAAAATGAACACAATGGTCAGATTGATATTTACTAAATCCATGCTCTGTCATAAACCTATCAAACCTCAAATACCATTGTCTTGGAGCTTGCTTAAGACCATATAAGCTTTTCTTCAATCTGCACACAAGTTTTTCCTTACCTTTGACCTCAAAACCTTCCAACTGATCCATATATATATATATATATATCTTCATCCAAATCTCCATGAAGAAATGATGTCTTAACATCAAGCTGCTAAAGATGAAAATCCTCAATAGCAACTAAAGACAATACAGTCTGAATAGAAGTCATCTTTACTACAGAAGAAAAAATTTCACTAAAATCAATACCTAGTTTCTATGCAAATCCTTTTATTACCAACCTAGCCTTATGTCTCATTTGTCCATTCTCTCCTTCCTTTAACTTGTATACCCATTTATTTTTTAGTGCTTTCTTTTTGGCTGGCAACTCAACCAAATCCCATGTATGGTTCTCTTCCAAAGAATCAATTTCCTCATTCATGCCATGCTCCCACTATTTCCTAGATTCTACCTGCATTGCCTCATCAAAACTTTCTAGTTCTCCACCATTAATGAGAAATAAGTAGTATAAAGAAGGGAAATAATGAATTGGAGGTTTACTTACCTTTCAAACCTCCTTATGGGCATTTGAGACTCATTTATAGCTTGTTGTACACCCAAATTTTCTTCTGACAGTGACCGATCTTGGTCATCTCTGACCGATGTCAGTCTACACCTGACCGATGTCGGTTCCTCCTAATTGATGTTAGTTTCCACCTGACCGACGTCAGCTTCCACCTAACTGACATCAATTTCCACCTGACTGATGTCAATCTCTGTGTTTTTTTGTGAGTGATGATTTTTACCCATGAGCTCATTTTGGATCATAACCTCTTCCAAATCAAGATTGCCCTACTCAAAATTATTCAACCTCTTGAGCTGATCACTGTACATCACCTTCTCATTGAAAACTACATCAAAGCTTCTAATAATTTTGTTCATTTCTAAATTCCACAACTAAAATCCAAAATCTCTAAAACCATAACCAATGAAAGTGCACCACATAGATTTAGCATCTAGCTTCTTTCTATTTTCTTTATCAATGTGCACAAAAGCTTCAAAACTAAAAACTCTGAGAAATGAAAGATCTAGCTTTTTACCTGTCCAAGCTTCTTCTAAAATTTCACCATCCAGTGTAGTAGAAGGTCCTCTGTTAATTAGGTAAACTATAGTATCTACAACTTCTACCCAAAATTGTAAGGGCAAATGAGCATGCAACCTCATACTCTGTGCACGCTCCATTATTGTTCTATTCATCCTTTGAGCAACTCTATTTTGCTGAGGTGTCCTTGGAACCATCCTTTTCCTACGTATTCCAATCATAGAACAATAACTATTGAATTTATTGTTGAAGTACTCACCACCATTGTCAGATATAAGGCACTTCAATCTCAAACCTGTTTCATTCTCAACCAAAGCTTTCCATTTCTTAAATGTGTCAAAAAAATTAGATTTCCTCTTTATGCAATAAACCCATACCTTTCTTGTAGCATCATCAATGAAAGAAACATAATTCTATGATCCTCCAATAGAAGCTACCTGAGCTGGTCCCCACATGTTTGTGTGAACAAGCTCCAACTTGTGCTTCTTCTTTGTTGGCCCAGTTTTGAGAAACCTCACTTTCTTCTATTTTCCAAAAATACAATGCTCATAGAAATCTAGATCTATGATTTTCAAATCTGAAAGCTTACCTTTTGACTTAAGAACATTCATTCCCTTCTCACTCATGTGACCAAGCCTATAGTGCCACAACTTTGCATCTACATCTAAAGTAGATAAAATAGAAGGAGAATAATCAGTAATACAAGTAGATAGATAAATTGTACCTACTCTCTTACCTTTTGCTAATACAAGTGCACCCTTGGAAACTTTCCAAGATTCAGCTATGAGAGTTACTGTGCAACACTCATCACCCAACTTTTCTATAGAAATTAAATTCATCTTCAGGATGGGTACATGCATGACATCCTTTAAGACCCATGTGTTGCCATTCTACAATTTCAGCTGCACTTTTCCTTTTCCAACAATTTTACAAGGCTCATCATCCCCTAAATAAACTTTTCCAAAATCTCCATGGACATAATCATTGAAAAATTCTCTATTTGGGGTTGCATGGAAAGAGGCACCAAAATCTAAAACCCATGATTCTACTTTATTATCCAAAGAAATTATAAGAACATCATGTGCAACAATACCTACAACTTTTGCTTCTTTATTACCTTCATGCTGATTTTCTTTCTTATATTTCAACCAACAATCTTTCTTTGCATGCCCTTTCTTTCCACAATTCTAGCAAGTTATTCTTCCATTTTTGGATTTGGATCTACTTCCCATCTTTGACCTTGATTTTCCTTGCTTTCCCTTCTCTCTTTGCCTTCCCCTACTTTCAACACTTAAAGCATTATCTAATGTTTCTCCTGTGCTTTTCCTACAAATTTCTTCATTCAAGATTACACTAACAACATCATCAACTTTCAAGATATTTGAAGCAGATGTAGTATTACTAACTACCATTACCAAACTATGTCAACTTTTAGGTAAAGAGCATAAGATTAAGAGATCCTTAATTTCATCATCAAAAAATATTTTGACTGAATTTAACTAATTTACTATTATATGGAAATCATTAAGATGACTAGATACAAATCCACCTTACTGCATTTGCAAATTAAATAATTGCTTCAAAAGATATACCTTATTCAAAGCTGAGGGTTTTTCATATAAATTTGCCAAAGTATCCATTAACTCTACCGTTGTCTTTGCCTATGATAAGTTGGAAAACATAGAAGCTGCCAGGCTCAACCTTATAGATCCAAGAGCCTTTCTATAAAGAACATTCCATTCTTCATCTTTCATATTTGTGGGCTTCCTTAAAACCCCACCCAACAGTAAATATAGATCTTTTTGATACAAATAATCTTCAATTTGCATCCTCCATAATTGATAATTCTTGCCATTAAATTTCTCCATTCTTAGTTTACTTTCTTCTGCCATTGGTTTGCTCCCACTCAATCAGAAACCCCTATGAGTGAATTCTATAATCAACAAACACTAACACGCTCTGATACCAGTTGTCAGTGTTTAGAGATCTAATACCAGTCGTTAGTGTTTAAAGCTTTGATACCAACTTTTAATATCTTAGATTACAATTGATTACTTTTGTATAAGCAACTAAACACAAAATTGAAACTAGAAGTAATAAGTAACTAGAAATCAGAAACAACAAATAATAGGAGATACGAGAAACAACCAATTTGTATTAAACTCTTCCAAAAGGAAATACAATGAAGAAATCTCTCTCTCCTCACACCTCTCAAATTTACAGTAATTCTCTCTCAAGAGTTCTCTCTCTCTCTATCAATTACAACCAACACAATTACTGAATTGTTCCCCCCCATTTACAATACTTCCCCATGGGTCTCTTAAACAGAATTGAAAGAAAATAATAATTATAAAAATAGACTCAAGAATAATTTTAGTCTTTACATGCAAACTAACTATTCTCCTAAAAATAGCAATTCTAGAAATGCCTAAAAATGCATAGAAGTCGGTGTCAGTCTAAAGATGATCAATACCAGCCGACCCCTAACCGATGTCAGTCAGTTCTGACCAATGTCGACTGATTTTAGTCAACCCCTAACTGATGTCAGTTGGTTCTAACTAATTTTGGTTATTGTGTAGGCTTAGAAACCTCTACATTAGCTCGTTAGTGAAGCTTTTAGCTCCACAACTCAACAACCTAAGGGTGACATAATGCACAATCATAAACTAATATGGATATAGGAAAATACAAGTTGGTTTGGTGTAAAATAATGTAAGATTAATTATCATGTTGGATACATTATTATAATGGTCATATCATGTTACTTTAAATTATATGTATCAATGATAATGATGGACAAACAAGCTTCTAACCCCAACTCATAGTCAACCAAGATCCTACATAGTATACAAACCTAGTGAGCTAGTATTGATAAACTTAAAGGTTTGAGGGATTTTTAATCATTTTCAAGTTATGAAAATTTATGCATATGGTATTAATGACCTAATAAATCCCTCTGAGGTCTCCATTTGGTCAGGTGAATAGGTTAAATTACCTCTATTTTGTCTCAAATAGAGGGCACTCCCTAAATAAGATAATTTGTAGTTTGGCATGAAAAGAGTAAAATATATGAAAGATATAGTTTTGGATGATAATAAGATGTTGTTAAAGATTTTTATAAATGTGAATAGATAAATCAAAGGCATTACAACCATATAAAACCCCTAGAAGGGTCAAACACATGGCTATATACAATCAGACCTATTAGGCCTAAAACTAGGCTTAAACCCTACATATGCCTAAATTTAATTTAAATGGCATGAGAACCATATAATAAATTTTAGGAAATTTATGAGAAAGTTTAATAATTGTGGGAACCATTAATTTACATATAACATCACCAAGTTGGTCAATTTGGCCTAATTCTCTAATATATCTACTTAGAAAGAATGAGTGAGCTCGAGAGGCCATGTCTAACTATTCATATCTATATGAACACCAATAAAGAGACCTAAATCAGAGAAGGGTAGTTGGGTAGGGTCCTATAATCAATATTTATGGAATTGGTTTAGGGTTTGGACATCAATATTTTATGAACTATTGTTATGAACCAAAACCTACTAAACCCTCTTACAACCCTTGCTAGGACCTGATGGAGCAAAGATGATTGGAGATGAATTCATTATGGTTCAATTAGACATGAAAATACTTTGGACATGTCTATAACTCTTTTAGGCTCCATGACATATAATTTGTCTATAATATCTTCTATATGGACAAGGCTAACACTAAATTTATTTTAAGATTTGAGTTATTTTGTAGGTGTAGAGGAGGATGGAAAAGTGAGAACCATTATGGTAGGTATTTAGAGACTTATCCTAACTTTTAAAAATTTATTCTCACCTTGGTTGAACATGAAAAGACTATGGGTATCTGATTTCTAATAGGCAGTCTAAATAGACAATGATAAGGCAAGATGATTATCAAGTGATGGAAGTAAGAAGTGTTTTATGAGTTTCATTAAGGTCTATTTAATATACCAGAGGAAAAATGAGATTCTATTGAATTTATTAACTTCTCTTTAATCCATTTATTTAATCAAATACAATAGATTTGGATGACAAGTGTGAGGATAGACCTAAAGGTCTAGTGACAAATGACTACAAGTAGTGAATGCTAGATGAGAAAGATGAATCCATTAGTTAGGAATGAGTAGATTACAATAACTTACCTCTTATATACCTTCTCATTATACAACATATGTTTCAATTATTTTTATGGAAATTCTAGACACTCAATTTCACTCCTCAATATCATGAAGGTAGTTTCAAAGCAAGGCAATGAAGGGTCTATGCCAAGTTGAGGAAGGTGCTCTATTTAAGATTGACACATGTTTATCATGGCCTCATAACTTATTTTCCACTTAATTCCATGGTATTGTAACTAATTTTTTATTTTTGACACATGGTCTTGTGACCCTTGAGCTTCACTTCTTCTCTCTTTCCTCACGTGTTCTATAAATTCAAGCCTTTTTAGCTTTGTAAGGTATCTATAATTGGTATGGTGAAGCCCCAATGGTTTTGACACCTCATTTTCATTTTAATAAAATTTTCCAATTTTTTTTAATTCTCTACAATCTCTTACTTGAATGTGTTAAGTGGTTTTTTAATGATAAGTCATGAAAATGCTTTCCTTGTTTCCATGTCTACTCTTGCATGTTTGTGTGAATGAGATATATTCTATAAGGTTTCATAAAGTATATTAATTTTTAAGTGTTTTTTTAAAGTGTGATAAGGATTATTAGTGTCTTATATCAGACCTTCTCTTCACCCACCTCTAGATATGCATGGAAATATACCTCTATGATAAATACTTATGCTAGAACGATGTAGGGTTGAATTCATTTTGAGTTTTATTTTTTCTTAAGTTCAAATGAAATCTTGGTGTATCACCTCATTAGCATAGGTTTATTTTATGTATCCTTCTTCCCTTTTCACCCATAATAGTGATTAGTTTAGTGTAGTGTGAACCTAAGAAATAAATCAATGGAGCTAACCCTTTTAAATATATAGATCTATCTCTTATAGTGGCTTGTCTATGAAGGAAGATAGTTCCATGTTGTCCTAAAATTAATAAGTTATAATTGATTTCTCTAGGGTGAAATTTTAGGACACAAAAAAATCCATTCATCATAATTCATGAGGGGTTTTCAAGATAGAGGTGCATAGTATCAAAATAATTCCTTAAGAGGAGTAGAAATGCATGTAAATTTTTATTGATAAGATGTGAGAGGTTTAATTGGAGGAAAAGGTAGTTGACTATCATGAGAGGATGAGGTAATTGATACATGTTTATTTTGAGATAGAGTTGGAGTAGTGTTATAAGGTTGAGTATCATTGGTGATGGGTAAATAATTTGGAATCATAAAAATGGTATGAGAGGTGTTATCTAATGGAGGATTTGTAATTGGTTCATCAAAATTGATAAGGTATTCTTAACCCAACTCTATTAGGTGAGTTGGGGAAGAATCTTGGATAAAATAAAATGTATGAGATGATTGGTGAGTGTGGGTGGGACGAGAATTAATCATGACAACTATCCTTCACATATTAGTCATGTTGACCACATTCTGTTCAAGAGTTGGGTTTATAATACTATCAATTTTATTGATTAAAGGAGTAGACTTATCATTTTTGTCTTGGTGATTTGGAAGAGGGTCTTTATAGATAGTTACATGAGCATTAGCCTGATTCAAATATTGAGTTTTGATTTGTGTTTCATGATATTTGAAGGCAATTTCATAAGCTTATTGACATTTTTTAATGATAAAATTATGGTCAAAATTGGGACCAAGGAGGAAATCCATAGCTAAGTTACGTAATTTTTTAAAAGTCTCATGATAATGACCCCAAATAGAATGAAACTAATAGAATTTATTTAGATCATACCATGATTGCAAGGGATTATTGAGATAAAGCTCTTATCTAAAAGACCTTATTAGACATTTTTGTAACTCCACTAAAGATAAATGCTTATTAACATTGATTTTACTTGTTAAAGAAAAGTTAGGATTAGGGTTGTGGTTTAGAGGGGAAGCTTGTTTTAGAGCATGGTTAAGAGAAATAACTTCAATATTATAGATGGTATCATAGGAATCAATGACAACATCATTAGTGGAATGATGATTTTTATTTTTAGTGAGCATATGAGTACCCATATAAGGTTGGTATGGCTCTAATAGATGCATGAAGAAATCTTGGCACTTGGCTTGGTCAATGGCCTCTTATATAGTTTATGGAGAGAGAATCTAGACCTGATATTACAACTTAGGATAGAGTGAATTCATGAATAGATGAAAGAGATTATAATATTCCATGTTGTTTTCACACTTTATAGACAAGGTCTTCTACCATTTGATGAAATCTTGTGAAGTTTCCATCTCAAGTTTCTTGCAATTAACAAAATGAGCCATGGTATTTTCAAGGAGGTCACTAATTTGAAACTCTTGTACTAGATAGTTAATTATATCTTCCAAACTAGTGATGGAATGAGATTTTAGTTGGTTATAACAATCTAAATCATCTCCAAAGATATTTTTTATAACATATTGGTAACATTAAAAGTGTTTAACTTGACCCAATCTTTATATAGATTTCCAAATGTTTTTAAGTGTAAGGTAGGATCGGTGGATCCATTGTAGCTAATGGAAAGGGTGATACCTCTTATATATGTGTTATCAATTTCAGGCATAAGAGTTTCATTTTTAATGTGTTTTATTATTATTTTTAAAAGAGGAAGTTGAGGGATAATGTTTCCATCTGAATCCCTAAGGGGGATAAAGATGCCATTTTGGTTGTTTGCTCCCCATGAAACCTGTTGAGAGTGATTTTGGAGATGCATAAGATGATTTTGAATTTTCATCATTTGATTAATATTATTAGCTTTGAAATTATTCATTTGGTTAAGATTTTGTAACAAAATTTTATGAGTTTGACTGGTATTATTTATAGTATGTGAACCATTAACATTGGTATTAGTGGCTTGGGTACCACTATTAATGGTGGCATGTGTGTTATTAGTATCTTGAGAGGAATTATTAGTAAAGGAAGAACCATTATCATGATTTTATTGAGTTTAAAAATATTCACTAATATAAGGATTAGAATAATAATAAATAGTGGCATGATTACCTTAGGTATCAAATAATCCATTAGTGGAAGAAGTGAGAAGAGCAGGTCTTGGTAAAGGCCCACTAGATATGGATCATGCCATGTTAGTAGAGATACTTGGTATGGAGGATACATAGAGTGTGGTCTTCAAGTAGTAAGAGAATAGGTAATATTGGTGAAAAAAATTAGGATTACATGCTCCTCAGATGGTAAAAGGAGTGGTAATGGAGGCTCTTCCTCTCAAGGGAGTGGAACAGTTGAACTAGGATCTTCTACCTAAGGAGGAAGAATGAGCAAAATAGATGTCATTGAATGTGGGGGAGGATTTGATGAAATAGGTGTCTCCTATTGAGGGGTAGGTTAAACTAAAGATAAAGGAAAAACCATATTAACTGTATGGATATTATGATCACTTGAGTTAGTTATGGATTGGATAATATTTTGATTTGGTGAATGGTTAGGAAAAGGGTCTTTGAACATGTCCATACTTTGATTAAGAGGTGCATTAGGACTATCTAAGATAAGCTCACCTTGATCAATCATATCTTGAACAATGTTCTTGAGTGTCTTACAATTATTAGAGTTATGACCTTTAACTTGATGGTAACTACAAAACTCATCTTCCTTATACCAAGTTAGGATAGGATAGGAAGGATTGAACAATATAGGAGGTTTAATATATGGAAGGGTTATGACACCTTGTTGCAATAGTTTCTCCAATATGGATGTATATGATTCCCTAATGGGAGTGTATTGTCTTTGTTCATACTATTGTTGGAATTGCTTGGTCAGATTTTGAGAAGTTGAAGTATTTGATTAGTTTATGGTTGTTGAAGAGGTTGACTTAATGACCACTATGTTGGTGGAGCCTTTACCCTTTTGGTTAGAGGGAGAAATTTTAGAGAAAGAGGAGTCATTTGACTTGGTATTGGGATTCTTACTTTCTAACTTGACTTTACCTTCATCAATAACACAAACCTTGAGTTTCCATGCCATTGGAAAAGCTTCATCAAATGTGTGGAAAGTTTGTACTAGAATGTGGACAAGATGTGCTTAGCACATTCTCTTGAGAAAATCTCAATAAGCTCCAGTTGGGGTAGGGAAAAGGAGATTTTATTAATCAAGATTCTCCAACGAGTGACAAAATCAATAATAGACTCATCATCAACTTGTTTAATAGAATAAAGGTCTGTTATAGAAACCTTCTTAGAAATGTTAATACAGAAATGGCCTAGGAATATTTGTGCAATTTGGGTAAATGAGAAAATGGAGTGCTAGGGTATAGATCTATACCAATCCAAAGTAGTACTTAAAAGAGATAAGGAAAGTGCAAAGTAGTAATGTATCATCATGCCTTATTAAATAACAAGCATGTCTAAATGCTCACAAGTGTTATTGTAGGTCCTCTTTATTCTAAAAATGAGTAAATTTAGGGAGCTCCCATTGGCTTGGATAAGGTTTAGTAGGCATAGAAGGATGGATTGGTTCATTTCATATCTAATCATAAGATAATACATTCTTTGAACTAGAAATAGATACTTCTAGATTAGACATCTTGTCCATTAGAATCTTAATGAGGTCTAGAGGGGGATTAGTTTGGGGTATTCCTCCTAAGTTATAGGGAAGCTAATAGGAAGTAGAGGGAGAATATGACATAGCTTGTTGAGGTTGTATTGGGGAAACATAAGGATAATGAGTTATAGCCTGAGGTGCAAAAATAAAAAGGACTTATCCCATTAGGTTGGAGAGTATACCTTGGTTGGTTGTTGTTATTATAGGTTAAATTACTGATATGGTTAGATTGGATGAAGGGTGAGCCATAACTTAGGTAATTATAGGTATGAGGGTGGATGGAATAGGTACTACCAAATTTTGGAATGGGGTGTGACTTGGCTGAACTAGTTGTGGTTATGAAAGTAGGGAAGTTACACCAGTGTTTAGGTGGGATTGGGTGGTTAGAGATACCACCTTTTTATCATTGTTTAGAGTTGGGTTACTCATCGAAGTGATGGTTTGAGTAACCATGGGGAAAATAGTGGAGGCAACTGAAACTGAGGTTGTCTTCATTAAATAGGTTCGCATACCATAGATTGGGTTACCCACATAATTATGGTTTTAACTCATAGCAAGGTAATGTTTAAGGGCTACCACATTGTGATCAAGAAATTTAAAAAAATCTTGATCTCCATCAAGCATAATGGGAATTTGGTTAGGGTTAGAAGTATGATCTGTATCTAAAGTATGCTCCATGATAGAATCAAAAGTGAAAGGGGAAGGTGGAAGTGGTTGTTGAATTGCATAATCAGTAAGAATTTTAACTTGAGATCATGTCAATACCATACAAGAGGTGATTTAAATAGTCTTACTACCCTATATTTAAAATAGAATAAAGAAAAAACTAGGTTTGAGTGCAATAAAATGGGTTATTTTAGCTTTTTTTAGTACATAAAACTACATAATCATCGACGTCGATAAGGATGATTGATATTGATAGGAATAATTTACCAATGCTAGTGAAATAACCAATGTTGGTAGGTAAAGTCTATTGATATCAGTAGGATTAACTGATGTTGATCACTATAAAATCTTGAGAAATGGAAGATCTAATGTTTTAAAAAATTAGAGGCTGAAAATAGGTAAAATAGTGGATGTAAAAGGTCTGTATAAGAAGGAACAACACTTAGAAAACCTAAGATAATAGGTTATACTAACTGAGTTTTAGAAATAGTATTGATTTTTTGAATCAATAGAAAAGCATCCTTACCAACTCAAAAATATAGAAGGTAATTAGAAATTAGAAAAAAAAACATGCAACCAACAACTATTAAGTCCTAGAGATTAATTTTAGTCTTGTGTTGGCTTATGCCTTAATCAGATAGTGAGAAGAGAATTTGGTTATCAAAGGTACTAGAAAGCAATCTAGAGCTAGTTTCAAATTTGTTTTGGTGCTCAATAGGAAATCTATGTTAGACCAAGTACATGGCTTGTTATAGGAGCTTGCTCTCTGCACTTCATAAACCTAGAGCTGTGTCAAGACACTTAGCCAAAATATACCTTCTATCTAGAGAATATACTTTGCTAGAAAACATAGTAGGTTTTCCCCTTGGTGGTGAAATTGAAGTAGGATAGCTAGGTAGGGTAAAGTGATCCACCAGGTGATGAAATATTTATGGGCCTTTTCTTAGGTGAGTTTAAATGCTTGTTTATGTGAATGTGGTTTGGTTGTGTAACATAAGTGTACTAAAATTTATTCAAAATGCTTATAATTAAGTAGGTGAGTTAATATGCAACAAGCAAACTATGAAATGTAGTAAGTTTTAAACCCAAATCTAAAATGTTTAGATTTGAATGAAAATAGAGAGGAAATAGGAATAGAGTATGAATTTAAATATCCTAATGTACATGCAAGAGGAATTAAAGAAGGGATTATCTTTTTTTTGTAAAAGAAAATGACAAATTGCTTTTATAAGCAAGGAGAAAAGAAAGAAAATTTTAGTTTAATGCCTTTTAAACAGAAAATAATATATGGAATTTTCTATTTTTAAGAGAAAAGAGAAGGAAGAAGTGAAAAAAAATGAAATTTTCACTATAATGCACCTATATGAATGTTTAAAACAAGAAATGAACCCAAGGAAAACTCCAAGGTCCCATTGGGTGTGCCAAAAATGTTTCACTAAATTTTGTCTATTTTAAGTCTAAAGAAAAATAGAAACAAGGGTGGGGATAAGTGATTAGAATGAACCTAGATTTGGTTTGTGTATTGTATCCAGATGTTGTGAGAACTCCTCTTTGGCTAGGGAGGACTACCTATAAATAAGAAAACACTACCACAAGATGTTTGTTAACAAATAAATGAGTGAGCTACCAAGCCACAGACTTATTCTAGGAAGTGTGAAACTTCCCTAGAGATGATAGTCCAATTTTTGAGAGGAAAAAGAATAATAAATAACTAAAAGAGAGGCAAAAAGAGAGTGAAAGAGAGATAAAATTACCATTATTAATAACTTGTATGCAATAGAGAGTGGCAGGGTGCAGGTGAGGTGCTTTATTTGTGTTTTAAAAGTTGTCTAGGTAGGTTTTGAAGAGGCAAGTGAATCCATAGTCACCGATGTCGATAGGGGAGTGACTAATATTGGCTATACTATTGAGGTTGGTAGTGAGGTGATTGATGTCAGTTAAGCTACCGACGTCGGTAGTGGCAATAATTGTCTAGAAAGTTGCAAAAGGCTTTCCTAAGTCTAGGAAATAGTTTCGATCAAGTTAGGGAGGTTGAGAGAGTTATGAGAGGGAGATTATGACTTGGTTAAGTCTGGTCAAAAGTTTGGTATGTCAAGAAAATAGGAAACAAGAAAAGAATATTTATAACTCCCTCATGGGGGTATGATCAAAGGTGCGTAAAGTAGTGTAGGGTAGATATAAAGAAATAAAAGAATAAATATTTAAATGATCTATAGTATCAGTGATATACTTAGCTATGGTATTCATTGAATGATAAGTGTCAAGTTGATAGTCCCTATTAGGGAGTCTAAATTTGAGTGCATGAATAGAGAGAACAAGTAGGTGTTGTTGGTCTTCAAGAGCTCATTTGTTGATGGTGATTGACTTATATAGGGTGATTGTAAGCCTAGATGTCAAAAATGAAATGTTGAGAGCCTGAATGAGAGTAAGAATTGATTTTCTTAATTTCTACTAACCTAAACTATACGTTGGAGTTTGGCTTATATTATTGATGCTTGTGATCCCACTGATGTCAGCTGGGATCCCACTGAATTTGGTCATGGGTTGACTGACATCAATGGCACTATAATAGGTAAACCTTTCTATTTTTTCCATTTTTCTATTGTTGTGAATGCCAAGTGTGACACCCATTATAAAATGGTAAAAATAAGAGGTTAGGAAGGAAGTAGTCATTTAGGAATTTAGTTTGGAGGTGGTCATAAGTCTTAGGTAGTTAGGATGAGGGGACCAGGTCGAGAGGTGAATCATCAGGGGAGAATTATTCATAGGGTGAGGTGGCCAAGTAAGGTGGAAATATGAGTTTTTAATTAACTTAATTAAGTATTTTAAATTAATTAAATGTGTGAGGGGTAAAATTATGGATTAGGGAGATTAATTGTTATTATTAAAATGGGTGTAGGGGGTTTTGACATAGGGAGTTATGCACATGTATGTGATGTAGTTTTGGTGTCTATATCACCTATGAAAATTCTCTTATGAGATTTGTCACCTTGAAAACTAAACTTGACCCATCATTAGGCCATATTATGTCTCTTTACACATTAGGCCTTAAACTGTCAGTCACACTTAGACCTTGAACATACCCTAAAACCTATTAAACTGATCTCAATGCCTCATGATCATGCCATATTACCTCATACCATACTTAACCACTACCACACATCTTATTACAAGCCTCATTATGCTACTAATCCTAAGCCTTCTCACTAGGTGTCTTCATGCAAGGACTAAGCCTCAAAAATAACCTTAGAACTCTTATGAAGGATTGTTTGCCTCTTTTTTATGCTTAATAAAATTTATACAATCTCTCATGCATGTATTGACACATTTCACCAAGCTTCACTATGCTTCATGCATACACCTTCTCACAGGGCTAGACTAGGCTTCTCAAGACACCTAGTACTCAAGGATTTGAAATCAAACACACTAAATTTCAATGATATCAACCAGAAACAATATTCAATTAGGATTTTATTAATACAATATTAATCTCAACAAGTTTATGATCTTTTCACACCACAACATTATGCAAATACCTCATACAGAACTCAAAAACTACTAAACCATGCTCATGATATGACAATGCTCCTCAAATCTAATAATCAATAGTATGCTTACCTTTTATCTTGATCTTGACCTTGACATGTCATCAATCTCAAAATAATACTTGGTTTCCTTAAAATTCTCTCTCATCAAATAGACAATAGGTTTCCTTCAAATTTTCTCTTGTCATAAGACTTCCTTGTCACATACCACTTCACCATGCATGACATAAACTTTGAACTTGACATTAATGACATCCATATTGAATTTGACATCAATGACAACATTTATACCACAATAATAACAAAAAAAACATACCTCAACAAAAAGTGAAGGAAGAGGTTGAGAGGCAAAAAATCTATTGCCCCTAAGTCCATGTGAGAATGTGGGGGAAGGTAAATGGGGTTCTTCTATTTGAACACTTATCATAAGGTGATAAATAGTAAAAGGGTATTTTCCTCAATGTTGAGGAAATTCACTAATGAACAAAAGGATTTATATATTTTACTCTAATTTAGGATGATCTTCTAAGGAGAAAAGAGGGTTACAAACTAAATATGTATTAGGAAGGGTCCCATAATTTTTAGTGTGAGTGGCCACATGTACATTAATTTCATCTATATTAGGAGCCTTAAGTTATTTATAGGAAAACCTATTTGGGTGGGTAAGTCTCTTTATATATATTGAGTTTAGCTTAGTTTTTTCTTAAATAGGAAGTTCATGGTGAGAGAGAAAGGTTAAGAAGGATAAATATGATGCAAAGATAAAGGTAGTAAAAAGGATACAGATTTATGCAGGTTGACTATGTTATGTAACCCAAATGGAAGAGAATAATCCAAAGTCATTTAATTCAGCTCTATATTATATAAATGGGGATAAAATAGGTTGATAAGGATACAAGGTTGTATAGGTCAATTGTGTTATGTAACCTGACTGGCAGATAAGAATACAAATTCATTTAGGGTAACTTTATATTGCATATAGAGAGAAAAAGTAGACTAAAAAGGATACATAGTTGTACAAGTCAACTATGTACTAATGGTAAGGTAAATATATTCTATAAGAGACTATATTAAGCATAATGATAGTGTTCTTAAATAGGGGAAAAATTGAAAGATAAGTGAATCAAGAATGAAAGCAAACACATAAATAATCTGATCAGTGTGAGTGATCTAATTGGGGGACACAATGCAAAACCTTACACCAATGATGTCTAATGTAATATTTTGGAATATAACATGCAATGATTAGAGATCAAGTAATCAACTAAAAATTAAATGCTAATTAATTGGTCATCCTAAGTGTTATTAGATTATTATGGAGTGTTTATTTAAATGTGATAAGAGAGTTGGTTGAAATAGGGAACTAGAAAGGCAATCTATGGATGGTTTTAGGATGTTTGGGCTGAAAGGGACCTATGTTGGTAATGGTACTATCTTGGTATTTAGTCCTACCCCTTCACTTCACAATCCTAAAGTGATAAGGGTATTAGGTACTTTGCTAATATATACCATTAACTATGTATTTATACTTGGCTAGGAAACCAAGTTGGATTTTACCTTGGTGGTGAAATATAAGAATGTAGGCCTTCAAAAGACAAGTGTTTCAATGTGTTTTTAATTTTATTTGATTTGGTAGTGTGTTCGAAAGAGTAAAATAGTGTAACTAAAATAGTAATTTAAAAAATCACATATTTAGAGTGATTTACTCTAAGTATGAAAATAGATGAGAAGGAAATGTGAATTAATTACTAGAAAATAGTTGTTAATTCTTTGATTGAGAATAATATAGAGTCATTTCAGATAGCACACTATGAAAATAGTATAAAATAGAATCAAATAGGTCACTAATATTCTATATAATTAAGGTCTTTAAGAATAGATTCTAACATGTCAATTATGTCTCTTAGATAAAAGACATACTATAGAACTAAGTCGAATAGGTCCTAAGTTAGTTTTAGGATTGTAGTTTTGAAGACTGCTAAGATGTGAAAAATAAAATTCAAGAAAGTAATGAAATGATAGAGAGGGAAAAAGAGGAACCTTAGTGGGATTTAATATGGTTAAGAGTGAAAATTTTATGCTAAAGTGCCTTAACTACTGCTTTCAAATTTTGCAAACTCAGTCGATTGGTTTGACCAAGTTAAACAAAACCCTATATGCTAAAGAAGAATAAAGAACAAGGTTGACCTATTAGATAGTGTTTTTTGACCTTGATCCTAGAAAAAATAATTAGATGATAAAGTTGACTTGGTTGACTCTGTATTCTATTCTAAAATTGAAGAAAAGTATTGTGTTGACATGTTTGACCTAATAACCTATAGTTGATGATAACTTACATAGATAAAACATAGTCATTTTGAAGTGAGTGTGTGTTAAACCTACACAAAAAAATTTAGAACTATACCAAATGATTTAACATAGTGCTATAAATATGAAAAAATATAATAGAATGATAAAAATTATGGCATGAAAGAAAACCTAAAAGGTTTAGATTCACATTAGATTCACCATTATGTATGCAATGGGAAATACAATAGATATATAAATCAATCCTATTTCAGAGAAGATAAATCCTACTTACACTTTTGATTATTGATAAATTATATATTTGGGGATGTGACCAAGATGGATCCACTATACCTAGCCAAAGGATATCTTACCATAATATTATCACTATGGAGGGTTCCAAAGCCTCTAGTCAAGAAAAACTACACAATAGCCCTATCTTCGTCCTGTGTTTTCATATTCATTAAACTAATAATAGATAAATTAAAATTATAATCTAGTACTCACCAAATATTGTGGCATAAAGTGAGGGCAATAAAAATAAAAATAAAACATGCAGAGAAGACATATACTCACATTAATGTATATGAAATCCTAATGCATGGGAGAAGTAAAAGTGCATATTTATCTACTCTTATAAAGGAGGAACAAAGTTAGGAATACTTACCTTTAAATGAAAACCCATCGATCCTCAATATCTCCCTTGGCTAAGGTGATTAATAAGAGGTTGTTATGGTATTTAAGGATGATAAGGATAAACCAGATCTAGGCTATACAACCTATCAATGCATCCAAAAGACTTATCCATAAGACAAGATCTATATCTCCAAAGAAAATATGGAACCCTAAGATATGCTAGAATGGTGGATAATAAGATGTGTAATATATATGTCTTCGTATTCTCTTCTCTTAGAAAAGATGAAATGGATGTGTTTGTATAGGTAGATCTAACCCTAATCATTTCTAAAATTTTAGGCTGATAAAGTTGACCCAATCAACCTTGTATTATTGTTGATAAAAACAAATTATGTTTTATTTTAGGTTAGCCAAAGGCCAACCTAGACCCTAAATAAGTTTTATAAATTAGAGTAAAAGTTTTATGGGGCCAATAGTGTAATGTAAATCATCAAAAAGGGTTTTAGTCTAGGGAAAGGCTAATAAAGGTGGAAAATGATTATAGGAGGGTGAAAAATAAGATATGAAGCTTAGGGAAATGTTTTTAGGATATGGGTGTGTAGATAAAAAGTTGTAATAATGGACAACAATCCTACAAAGTACTAATGGTCTTCCCACCCCTTTCTCGATGCACCCCTTAAGGCATGAACTTAGAGATATTGAGACTCAATGTGTTCTTTCAAGATATAAAGCATCATTAATTGATAAAGTTTGAAAATATTATGTGTATACATGATGTAATTACATAATAGACATGGTTATCTAAATAGATACATATATATTCCCAAGATATTTCTATAGATACTTTAGAATCAATGACAAAATCAAAACCAATATTTCCATTACCATATGATAATTAAATTCAATCTTTCTTATATCCATCTATATTTCATTACATATAATGATTACTTCATTACCACTAAAATTAAAGTTTCATTAAATTTAAATATTTTATATTATGTACCATATTCAAACATCCAAAACACTTAAACATGTTTCTACTATTATTATTACAAAGAAATAATAGAGCACATATAAATGGGTTTTGTGAATCCCTATTCCTTTTATTACTACTTCAAGACCTTAGAGTCCTATTATATATACATATGGAATTATAGATATTAAAGTGACAAATATTACACCTATACATGATCCTTAGTAGTACCACCAATTCCTTGCACTAGGTTCCAAGTGGGGAGATACCAATGAACATCCTTTGGATGAGATCAAAGGATGATCTTTTCTCTTTACATATTCCAAAAATACCAAAAAAAATTAAAAACATTCAAAAACCCAAAAATACTTTTAGCACAAATATGTTTTATTGGCTCCTTGACATCTATGTGTTAGTTCCATGTTAATGGATAACACACTAGTTACTTCTACATACACATGTGTTTTATGCTTATACTTGAGTGTGTTATAGGTACACAAAGATACATGATCTAGTCCTATTTTAGATGTTGTGTCTTCCCTCTACTCATGGCATGTGGACATTGGGGGAATCCACTTATATAATCACAATACTTCCAGGTTATATCATTATATGGTCACTTTACATTATCATGTGTTGAGATCATATATGTAATTACACATGCCTTTATCCATGATTATATCTTTCAAAAGGTACTTGACATGCTATGTGTTCACATGATAATTTTTAAAAAAGGAAAAATGAACATTTCTCATAAAAATCTAGGGGACAAAGTCCCTCTCTTATTATCAGGTGGATCTACCTTTATTGAAAGTGAAAATAAATGTTTAAGTGAAAATATTTACAACAAAAATGGGTTTCATCAGTGTAGTACTATTAACTAAAAAGTATGAAAAGACTAAATAAAGGAAAGAATGAGAGAGAGATAGAAAGGAAAGTAATGTACTTAGGAAAGTAAAATATAAAAAGTTTAATAAGTCAAATTCAAATACTTGATAAAAATGTCGAAGTAAGGGATAATATCTCTAATAAGAAACCTCTATCATTCAATGGATATAAAATACATATTTGTGTCCATTAAAACACATAACATACACCAAAATAATTTAATATGACTAATAACATAATATAAAAATTACTTTGTATTTCCTTATGAAAAAGTGAGAGATTACTTTTTAGCTCCACTAATGTATCACCAAAATGAAAATAACAAATGTAGATTCAAAATGAAATACTACAATGAAATTTCCAAGTTTTGATCAGTTTATAACAACTGTGATAACATTTTGAAAAAAATATTTAAACACATGTAGATAATAAATAAATACATAATATACGAATAAATATTTAACATAAAGTTTTCAAAATCTCCTTGAATTGATCTTTGTTGATTGCAGATAAAATCTTCACTTTTAAAAGTTTTTTAGGAAGTTTAATTATCAAGACCCTTACAAATGAGCCCCTAACTCATATTTATAGGTTGAAATAGATGTTTACAATGTGTAACCACCTTATTTTTCTTTTTAGGGACTTATAAAAGTACATTAACTAATTTTATAGATTGGAATTTATAAAAACACGTTAAATAATTTACACAACTTGTAATAATGTATTGTTTTTTTGCATGACTTGAAAAAGTACAATGACAAATTTTCACAACTTTAAAAAGTGTGTTGTCAAATTTGTATGGCTCAAAATTGAAAAAATAACTTCGTACATTTACATGATTTTATAATGTGTGAATTAACTAATATGAGATGTAATGAAAATTATAAGAATGACTCAGGAAAAACAAAACTATGATTATAGAATCATTCTTTATCATATTTGTTGGTGACGATATGAACTTCTTATTTCTTAGGTTGTGGCTTTTTCTTCTGATATTTATAAAATGTTTGCATGATTTTTGAAACTTTATCTTCATCTGGCCCATCTAAATATGTATAATTTATTTCTACATCACAATATAGATCAATCATTTTTTGAATTGTTTCTTACAAATTCTTCAAAATTACATTAAGGCTTTCCAAATTTCTCTGATACTATATTGGTGTCTGAATTTAATTATAATCAAATTCAAAACTTGGAATTGTAATCTTTTCAATATTTTATTGAATTGATCAAAAATTTCCTCTTCAAATACTATTTTCCCTTTGTCAACAGTGATATTAAATTTCAATTTTCTTACTACTCCTAGTATTCAAAGGAGAGCCTCTCCTCCTATTGACTTAGAGTCCTCAAATTTATTGATAGTTTCATTAACAATGTGAAATCCAAATTTAACATCTCCTGGAAACTCTATGAGATATATAATTTCTTATTTTTGTATGAGCTTTCCTTGAATTAGGTCATCTGGACAAGTAAAAGAGAAATCCTATAGTTTATGAATCAATTCATTTCCTTTATAAATATCTTTTTCATATTTTCTTTAAGTTTCTATTATTTTATCATATTTAGATTGAATTTCAGAATAGATAGCCAATGTTGTCTAGAGAGTAGTAATACCTTTTATAATTTTCTCAATCCATTCTTTTTTTACTTTACCCATATGTCCAATTTCCTCTATAACATTAAGTGTCTTTGTATCATAAATTTGATGGACAATAGAATGAGAATATTGAATAGGCCTCACTAATTTTTGAACCATTGATAGTATTTTGACAACTTTTTCTCTAAGCTTATCCTTGTTACTTTATCTTGGTCTATTTTTTTGAATAATGTGCCAATTGTAAATTAGAAATTCTCTTTCATAATTTATCTTATGTTCTTTCCCAAGTAAACTTTTGTGACTTGATAATCTAAGGCTCCAAAATCCTCTTTATTTTTTTTAGCGAGAAGAACTATTATTTCTACATATCTATCCTCTTTCTAATTAGTCATTATTCTTGAGACTATTTTATGTTTCTTTAAAGTAGGAGGATGGAAGTCAGAATGCTAAAATTAATTTCTTTTGGATATTCAATCTTCTTTATTTCTCTCACAACATCACTTAGCTAATCAAGGACTTCTATGTCAGAGGATTATTGTATAAGGGAAATATTAAAATTCCTTTTGAATTTTAGAAGAAGGGGGAAGATTTAACAAAAATTGAGATTTTTTAGAGATAATTTCACCTTATTATTTTCCTAGTGTATCAATTATAGTCTTAGGTGAATGCTAGTTTGGTAATTCAACATTTTGTGCAAGAGACAATGACACAAAAGTATCAAGTTGAGAAGGAATAAAATAATCAATTAACAAGGATGAATCAAAAGCCATAAACTATTGTGTAATATTAGTTACTAGGGTTTGAGGTTGGGAAATTTATTAAGAGGAGATTACTGAAAAATAAAAATACTTAGAGTACCTAGAATATTTTCACCTAATATTCTTATCTTTAACTTGAGTGGTTTCTTCACTAAAACAATTTTTGTAACTATTTCAACTTTTATTTCTTTTGGTTCCTTGTTGGTTCCTATTGTAGAATATGATCCTATCTTTGCTTGATGTTTTTGATGTGTATTTCGCAATTAAACTTCTTTCATTAGAGGAGGAAATCTTCCTTTATTAATATTGATGCCTTTGATTTTCAACCATTGTTTTGTCTAGCACACTTTGAGTTCTCTCAATGAGGGAATTAAATTCTTTCTTATGCCAATTAACTCTTAAAAGAGGTCTTGATTCAATTCCATGTTTTTCATAAATAATATCTAATACATCTTCATCATCTAATATATTTTTATTAATCTCTAATATATCAAAAATAATAACATGTTCCAGAGTGAACCATGAATAATCACAAATTATTACATCTTTCTCATCATCATATTCCATCCAAAAATTTTCAAAATGATGTACATGATTATATGAAGAACCAAGAATGTCCTGCATTAGACCCCTGGCATCAAATGAATATTGAATTTTAAATTATTGAATAGTAACTCGAGTCATTTCTTCTTTAATAAATTTTTATTTCACTAAAGAATCAAAAGTATATTGACCAATAAAGATAGAAAAATTTAACCCAAACTTGTGTTTATAAGACAATAACTTGTGTTTTTTGGTTAACTATCTCACTAATTCCATCAAATCCCATATATCATCCACATATCTCAAAATCATATATGGCGAAACTTCACAACCATAAATTCTCAAGTAGGTGAAAGTTGGGAATTGTATAAACCATGTTCCCCACCTAGAAATTTATATAGAATCTTGTATTGATAACCTCAAATTATATGGGTCTTTTTCAAACATCTAAATCAATATTATAAAAATGCATCATTTACACTACACAAATGATGTGAAATTTCTTTTAAATAAATTAGGGATAGAAGTTGTAGATTTTGGAAGGCTATATATCACCCATTATATTTAAAACCATTTTAGAAGCTCCTTCTAGCCACAACATAAATAAGATAAGAAGTCATATAGAATATATAAGTTGTATTGAACTCTACAAGTCATTTATGAATTAAATCATTGATTAAATATCCCCAATTGATATACTAACTATTCTGATGAATGATTTGTATATATCTATACATACATGTATATAAATTCCTAGTATTTAAGCTTCCCACTATTATATTAAATATATTAATCATGTCATTGACATAATTCATGAATTAAAATCCATAAATATTCTTTGGTAGCATTGTTGATGTGTGCCTAGATTCTATCAAAAATTATTTGTTGGCCCATTTAAAATGAGAGATGGTATTACAATCCTAGAATTTTTGAGGAGATGCGAAATTAAAATTTATAAATGTCTTCCTATCAGGTAGTTGTAAAATATTATCAATATGATCTCGACCAAATCATAAAAATAACTCTCCATTTATACATCATAGTGTTTTTCCACTATCAACACTATTTATAGACATTATACTCAGATAGGAAATGCATTTGCTTGAGCCAATCCACTATCATGGATTTTTTATCCATAATATGTTTTATGTACACCACTTATTCTATTCCAAAATTCTTCCATATCATTTTAGCCTAAGTTAGTGTCTCTTATCTCTTTAACATTTAACTCTAGGTGTAAAGGTCGAGCCACTCCCTAAAATTGATATTTCATAATGGTGTCTTCTTCTACTTAGAGACACTTTTTAGTAAATATCTTATTCATAATGTTTTTCTTGGGAGTCTCCTTGATCAAGGTGTCAAATGTTGACATTTGATGAGGATTACCTACCTATGAGGGAAAGACCAACACCTGAACTACTTTATGAAAAAAGATGTAACTTTAAAGCTGATCTAGCAAGATACAGGTTCAAAATAGAGTAGATGTACATGATGGAATTTGATAGAGTGTTTTTGAAAGGATCACAACCCCATAGAATTTCCAATAGGGTGTCAGATTCTAAGATGTGCACTAAAGTGATTCTTAATCTAACAATTTGTTTAGTAGGGTCCCAACATTAGATAGAGTGTTTGGTAAAGGATCATAACCTAATAGAGTGTCCAATAGGGTGTTAGAGTTTAAGATGTTCACTAACAAGGTTAAGAAACTAATAAGATGTTTATCAAGGTCACATAATTTGATAGAGTATTGAATAATGTCTTAGATCTTGATAGAGTGTGTAGAGAAGCTCTAAAACATGATGAGGTATTATATAAGTAGCCATAATAGTACACATGCAAAGCTCAAAATCTAATGGTGTTTAAAATAGGTGTAAATCTCAAAAATAAGTATCACATAATGAATCTTAGAACCTTACAAATATACTTGAGGATATCTTGATCAAATGAATAAATATTTGAAGAAAACCTCGAGAAAAACAATATTAGAGCCAAATAACTACAAACCCTAGTTCTTCTCTAGAAGTTTTAAAAACAATCTAAATCCTTGAAATCATGTACAAAATCAAATTCCACAAAAGTATCAAGCTTGAAAAAATGAGAGTGATAATGGATGGGAGGAGTGAGGAGAAAATAATAAATGATAGGAAAGATTTGAAAGCGTGGAAGAATATATTACAATCTGCAAGTAAATAGCATGTGCAAGGGCCAAGGAGGAGTAATGATAGAGATTTTGAGGTACGAAATCCAACATATTTACAATATTTTTGAATAAATCCATGAAAATGTATCTATTCTAAAAAATGAATAAACTTTTCATTATGAAACTGGCATAAGATTGGGTATGCATAGTTTATTTGAACTTAAAATAGGCATTTGAGTAAATATAGAAGGTAATAATACCAATACATATAGAGGAGGGAAAAATAGATAGGTTATTATATTTATTGAAAAATAGTACATACATACACCAAAACCAAGATAGAAAAATGAGACAATACAAAATTGTTATGTACATACTTACTACAAGGGAGTACTACTTACTCTTGAATTAATGCTTATGTTATTGCCTAATGTAGCTTGATGGTAGATGTGTGTCATCACTATAAACCAAATATAAAGTGTTATATCCATGGAAATGCCTGATATTTAAATGACCCATCCATAAGGAATCAAAATTCTCGTGACTTCCTTTTGGTTCTCTATATTTATCCCACAAAATAAAAAGATCTCCCACCTAAAAATATCTTTTCTTTGTTTTCTTTTCAAAAAAAACTTTGACTTGAGCTAGATATTTAAAAATTATATCAATAACTATGGACCTATCTTCTTCAAGTTTGTTCAAGTGGACAATTCTTTTGTCTAAAGGACTTTCAAAATTTTGGTTTTCAATAGCTCTAGCCAACTAAAGTGTAGGAAATTCAAGTGTTATTGGAATTGCCTCATCTATTCCATAGAGAAATTGAAATGGGGACATACCTATAGCTTTCTTTGGTGTTAAATGATTTTCCCATAGTGAATTATATAACTTCTTTTGCCAATTCCTTTTATTTTTCATCAACCAACTTGTGAATGATGGTGAGCATATTCTTATTTCTTGACTTGGCTTGACCATTTCCTTGTGGGTAATATTCTAAAGAGTGATAAAATGATATTTTTAAACCATAAAATAATCCAATCAACTCTAAATAAGAAAAACATGAAGCATTTTCTATCATTATATTATATGTTTTGCCACATCTAATCAAAGATATTCTCCTTGATAAAGTTATTTACTTGACTGGGATTGATTCTACCCAATTAGTGAAATATTCTATTGTAGTGAGACAATGTATATTTCCATCACTTTAATGAGGATTCATAGTTCCCAAAAATCCAACCCAAATTATTGAAAAGATTCTTCTATTACCATTGGCTTGAGGGGAAATACTATAATTTTTGGTCACTTGAATTATTTACAGGACTTGCATTTGCTTACCCACTCATAAGAATAATTAAAAAGTTTAGGCTATTATTAATGCACTCTTAGAATCTTATAAATTTTCACTAAAGCATAAAAGTTCCCACCACAAGTTTGATCATGAAAATCTTGTAATAGATTCTTATGTTGTTCACTATCAACACATCTTAATAAAAATCCATCAATGCTCTTTTTGAATGATGTACCATCCCAAATCACATAATTTTTAGCCTTAAACTTGAGTGTTATACATTATTTGGTATCCAAATGAGATAAACATTCTCCATGTGTCAAAAATAAATCTATATCTACAAACCACTCATCATTAGAATCAACAAAAAGAACAAAGGGAAAATCTTCTTTATTTTGATCATTAGAATCTATTGAAGGGATTAGATGAGAATATGTTTGTTATGCAATGAACTAACATAATCATTTTAATCAAACCATATTTTTGGGCTTTATTTCAAGATCATATTTTATACCTCATTTATCTAATTACCTCTTTTAGACCCTAGTTCTTGTTGAGTCAAAATAGACTTGACTATTATACTTGGTACCATTATAATGGAATGTGAATGTAGAATATAATACCTAAACTATTTGATGTATTTCAAAATAATGTATGAATGTTTATCTTATACATAATATTTCAAGTTATAACTCATTAAAATCAATAGGAGATTCAATACCTTCATCATTTTTTTGATCTAATATGGTTGTGAGTACTTCTGAGGCATAACAATAAATGATGATTTTTTTTGAAGTCTAGACAAACCAGAGTTGGTACACAAACAATATTATATTTTATCTTTTTAAATTCTTATTTTATTTAATTATTGCACTTGAAGGAAGGTTTCCCTTTCATCATGTCAATAATATGCTTGGTAAGTTATATAAAATCTAAAACAAATCTTCTCATAAAATTCACCTTTCCAAAGAATGAAATAACACCTAGTTTATTGGTTAGTAGAGGCATTTTATGTATTGCTTCAAATCTCTCTAGATCAATATTTATTCCTTATTTAAAGACAATGGTCTTGAGAAATTTCCCTTTACTGATCCCAAAAATAATTTTTTTAGGGTTAATAGAAATACCATCCAATCTACATTTTTCAAATGCTTTTTCAAGGTGTTCATAGTGATCTTCTCTCTTTTTCAAAAATGATATTAGATCCTATAAATATACCATAATAATCTTGTTTTTCAAATCTTTGAATGCAAGATCCATGGCTCTCTAGAATTTTCCCCTACATTAATCCATCCAAATAGAATTCATCAATATGCAAAAGTGCCCCATGGATTTTTTAAAGTTATTTTATGTTGATATTACTTATCAACCTTTATTTGATTGTTACTTGAAAATATATCCAATATCAAGAGCATTTATGAACATATAAATTTTTGAATAACTTGATCCATGATGGGTAATGGATAATTATCTTTGAGAATCTTGATTTAGATTCATGAAGTATACATAAATCATAATTTATCCATTATTTTTATGAACTAGGACTATGTTATCAATCCAATTTGATTGATGATTAGGGATAATGATTCATACATTCAACATTTTCTGAATTTCTATAAAGATTAATCCTAAAAATTTTGGATTATTTTGTGTTTTCTTTTATTTGAATTATTTAATGTATATTTTTAAAGGAAATATGTGTTTCATTTACTTAAGATGAAAATAATTGAGTTATTATTATTAATAGTAAATAATTTTGATGTGTTTTTGAATAAAACTAATGAATTTTCTTTTTTTTTTAGGTGGAAAAAAATTCCAATGTTAACTAGCCTGGGTTGTTCTTTAGAACTAATGTTCACCTTCTCATAATCTATTGTAGACACCGAAATCGTGTCGACTCCCCTGGTCATTCTCCATCTTATTCTTCTTCACCTATTTAACCCTTGTCAATCACTTGTTCCACCAACCTTGACCCTGGCAGCATGTAAAAATGAGCAGAGAACTAAAAGCTAGACTCTGTCCTCATTGTGCATCTGCCGACGTCGGTCACCTTGCCGTTATCCATTATCAGTTATCATTCGGTTTCCAAAAACGGTTATCGAACCATCTCTGGGACCGTCCCTCGCCTTCATTAGCCTCTGCCAACCATTCGAAATGTGGATCAATCGAAACCCGTGCAATCATTCAATCAATCTGCGAACTCTGACATCAACACTCTCGGCATCAACCCACTCTCGGCATCAACCAATCTGCATTCAATCTGGCACCGCAACTATGGCTTTTATCGCATCTTCTGGCAGGTAAGTATTTACTCTATTTTTTTTATTTCTTCTTGGTTACTATTTCTACATTAGCTCTGTCATCCTGAATCCACAGACCCAGCATCTCTCATTTACATCCCTGCTTCTGTCCCGACCTTACCTTGCCCAGACCCTGTCCCGACTCTCTCAGACCCTGTCTTTTATCAGATCCTGTCCCGACCTTACCTTGCCTAGACCCCGTCCCGACTCTGTCTAAAACCTTGTCCTGAACCTGTCCCGACTCTCTCAAACCCTGTCCTGACCCTGTCCAGAATCTGCCCCGACCGACGCCGGTCACTTCCCCGATCGACGACGGCACATCAATCGACGTCGGCACTTTCCCAGACTGACATCGGCACCACAGAGACCGACGCCGGTGACTGTGCAGAACAGTGCCGCTTATCAGGTACGCATTTTTAATTTTTTTGTCATTTATTTCTGTCATTTTATCTTCCATTATCTGCTTTCGTCCAATATTCTGCTTTTTTTATCAGTGGGTTGATATCCTTCTAGGGAGTCTTCGTACTTCCGGGATCGGGCGTTCACCTGACAGCCCACCATATCTTTGATTAACGTTTTTCGTCCAGTCTCTTTTTCTTCGCAGGTGTCATTCCTCCACAGCCAAAGAGGAGAATCTTTCAACGTCTGATTTCGGTGCGCTCGACTTTATCAGATACTTCTAGCCTTAACCATTTATTTCAATTTCTTATTTCTTCTTTGAATGTAGAAAGCAATTTTGCATAGAAACATTCTGGCACACTCGGTGGGACCCTAGGTCCTCCTTGGGTTCTTTCTCTCTTTCTTTTGTTCATTTAGGCGCATTAGGTTTCTTCCTTTTCGCCTCCTTTCGTCTCTTCTTAAACAACATCATAAGCAGAACTAAAACAAACATTTCTTTCTTGCACTTCTAGACTAGCTAAACTCATATTCTTCGACTCTTTCTCCATTCGTCTTCATACGAACAAACATTTCAACTTGGACATTAAAACACTTTGCATTCATTTTTGTTTGCCTGCATCTCTTAGACCACACATAGTAATTAAACTGCATATTGAATTAATCTAGATCACTTGATGTTACATGACCAAACCACCTGCACAAAACAAACATTTTAACTTACTTAAGACAAGGCCCGACTGGGATTTCATCCCCCAGGGGATACCTTACCCGTCCCGGTGACCCTACTTGGATTTCATCACCAAGGGGGAAGCCCACTCCGTTCTCTGGCGGAGTATAATCTCTAGGCGAGGTATATCTTGGCTAAGCGAAACTAGCTAACCACTGGAATCGTGAAGTGAGGGGAGCTTGCTCCTTAGCACCAGGCCACGTACCAGACCCTAACACAGACTTCTTGAGCACCATAACAAAACCCAAAACCATCCATAGACTTCTTCTAGGACCTGACTCACAAAGCCAATCCTCCCCAAACACACATTCTAAGGCATAAGCCACTATAATCCTAAAAATTTTACTTCTAGAATTTTAGGATCTGCTTGTGTCTTCATCTTTTTAGTTCTTATTTGCTTGTTTGAGCGTGTAAGGACGTTCTCTCTTACCTTTTATGGTTTTGACACACAGTCAAACCAAGGCCTCTTTTTGACCACTCTGGCCGTCAACTACTTTCATCTACCCCATCTCTAACCCGTCCTATCATGGAGTTCCACTCGGAGACTGAAAGAACTCCTACAGGACCGACCCTAACCCCGACTCAACTTCCCATCATCCCTGAAGGGGACCAGGATTTCAAAAAATTCTTGGGCCTCAATACCGCAGCCCTCCATAACTATCTCGCGAGAAATCCAACGCGAGACCTCTCGGGTGACATGGCGATGACATCGACACCATTCGTCATCCAACCCTTTTTGACTCAGCCTTTCGCCTCAACCGTTAACTCAACCATGGCCAATATGGAAAGTTTGGCCTCTTCATCTATTTTTAGACCAACCTCCATCGGGGTTTCGTTACCCCCTCAATCATCTACAATTCAACCAAGTTCTACATCGTATCAGAACTTGATTGTCTCGACCCCTTACACTCTTGCGCCCACAAATGTAGGAGTGCCAACCTATCCCTCTACCAGTGCCGCTATTCAACCACCTTTTGCGGTGCCTAGTCAACTTATACCTTCGACCTTCATGACGCAACCACCCTTAACCTCTACTTCTGCCCCTGCGACTAGTCATCCGTACGTTGCATCCTTACTGGTACAACCGACTACGTTGTATACCTCCTCTAGCCTCTTTCAAGTGCCTTACAACCTTAGGGGCGCTCCATCCACCAATCCATCAGCATACGTCATCAAGATGCTGATGGATAAAATGTCCAGTCTCGAAGCTTCTATCTCCGGTTCAAATAATATCTTTTCATATGACCAGATTTATAACGAGCCCATTCATCCTTCTGTCCCTATCCGACCATACCCCAACCATTGGGAGCTTCCTAAATTTACTCACTTTCAGAGTAAGGAAGACCCACAACAACATCTACGGGCATTTAGACATGCCTGCTATCTTTTTGCCCACGACGATGTGTTACTTTTATGCACGTTTCCTATGTCTCTTTCTGGCCCTGCCCTTGACTGGTATAGCTCCCTTGCCAGACATTCTATCTTTTCCTTCATTCAACTCGCTCAATTATTCGTTGACCATTTCTCAATCAATATCACTAAACAAGTCTCGATCACAGACCTTTACTCCATTATGCAATTTGACGATGAATCAGTAGTTGATTTTGTCGCCCGTTGGAGAGGCCTGATCAACCAGCTCTCCTTCTCCTTGCCTCAACCCGAGCTCATTGAGCTCTTTTCTCGAGCATGTGTCAGGCACATCTCATCCACCTTGCAAGTTCAAACATTTCGCACTTTTGATGAAGCTTTCACCATGGCTCGAAAGCTTAAACTCCATGCCATTGAAGAAGATAAGGTCAAATTGTGTAACACTAACACAAAAACCAATGACCATTCTTCTTCCAGACCTTCTTTTGCCCACTCTCAATCTAAGGGGTCGGCAAACACTGTCATCTTTAGACCATCATCTTCAACAATAACTAACCGACCAGCATCTTCAACATTAGACTACATCAATAAACATTTTCAACGTCAATCCATACAGCGTCAATTCACTCCAATTGGAGAGTCATATGCCTCTGTCTTGGATAAACTCGTCAAGCAGGGGGTCCTCAATCTCCCTTCAATCCGACCACATCAATTCGACTCTTCAACACCTATCCCTGCATGGTACAGGGAGAACCACTTTTGTAACTATCACCGTGTCAAAGGCCATGATACGGATCACTGTCAAACTTTTAAAAACCTCATCCAGGACATGCTCGACAAGGGCGATCTTATCTTGGATAACCCGAACGCACCGCCCAACCAAAACCTCGACATCTTCAAACAACCTTTTCCTAATCACCCGCCTACTCAAGACAACATCCAAACCATGATCAATGACCCTCAAGACCATATACACACCATTAACACTATCTTACCTCTTGTCCCTGACCAACCTTCTTCACAGGATGAAGAACCCTCTTCTCCTATTAGTCCTCCATCTATTTCTCCTATATTGGAGGATGCCTTGATCACACTTACGCCATTAGCCCTACCTTCATCCAAAGACCTTACCTCTCCTACTCCTCAAGCACATGTAGAAGGCACGATCATCCCTACCATCTACCCACTTGAGGAGCTACCCTCTCCTATTTCTTCTCCACCAAGAGAAGACCCTATCTCTTCACCCATTTCGATTGAGGAAGACCCAATCACAGTTTCCTCTTGCCCTTTGCCTGAGATTGTTACATCTCACTCACCTCCATCCACATCTAAACCCAGACCCGTATCTAACCTCGCCTCGCACAATAGTGGCCCTCGACCCAAACTAACGAAGACCACTAGACCACATCGGAGGAATCCTCCCCCACCTTCGTCATTACCTTCAATCCTAGGCCCGAATCCATCCACTTTAAATGGAGTGCTTCCTACTCCCATCTTTCACAGAGGTACGTCGCCTCCATTACTCTATCAACCTGTCAAACATATATCTTCTCTAAATCATCGACCAACGTCTCTTACGCCTCTCAAACCAACGTCATCAACCCTCACTGCAATAAAATATCTAGACCCGTTAGCAGGTTCTTATACCTTGCTATTACGGCACTTGTTGCAGTCATCTCGCCTCAACCTTCTGCCTCTCAAACCATATCATTCTCTCGGACCTAAACCACCTTGGTTTGATGACACTTGTATTTGTGCGTATCATTGCACACCTGTACACGACACGAAACATTGTTGTGCCCTCAAGGTCACCATTCACCAATGTCTGGGGAATGACACCTCTCTTCTTGACCACGTTATCAAGCCTTCAACACCGCCCCTCTCATCAACTCTCGGATCAAGACCCTCTTGGTTCGACAACTCTAAATACTGTCACTATCATCATACTCCGGGACATGACACTGAGCGTTGTTGTGCTCTTAAAGCTGTCATTCGTCACCAACGGAGAAAGGATTCCCTTCTCATCAAGGATCCTCTAGACCATCCCTCCCACAAATCATCAACACCAACTCATACCTCTTCAACCTCATCACCTAAATCGAGATCTCCACGCCAAGTTCTGGTTCCTTTGTCACCTTTAACCCCCTTATTCGACATCAACACAGTCCATCTGACCACTAAACCTCAATTGACCTTAACCAATCTGTCAAAAATTCTCCCTAGCCGCTGGGGGAATTCAACCTTCATCCAAACCTCGACCAATTTTTCAACACAGTCTCGACCACATATCAATCACTCTTTCAACTTAGCCTCAACCAGACTAACAACCAAACATTTAACCTAACCTCAACCAAACATTCGACCCAACCAAAGACCAAATACCAACCAATCAACTCTTCACCAACCATTGACCAACCATCAAATGACCAAATCTCAACCAAACATTGACCAACCTTTTTATCCACACATTCAACCAGTCTCGATCAATCAACGACCATATCAGTCAACTTCACATCCACTCATCAATCAACACGTGACCAATATGGAGCGAAGTAAATGAGGCAAGTTTGCTCCTAATTGGCTCGAACCTTTTATTATCACACACAAGTATGGATCAGGGACTTATCGTCTGTCTTCTCTTGATGGACACCCAGAACCTGAGCCTCTTAATGCGTTGCATCTGCGACCATTCTATTGCTAGTCGAGTACTCGTCCACTTGACACTTAACTTGAGCTCGTCCCTTGAGCAATCCCCATCCTCTTAATCCTACCTCCTTTCAACCCTATTCCTCTTAACAATTCCTATAACCCTTTTATGCTGTATGGATGCTTTGTCCTCATAAAAGGGAGTCCTTGACCTTCTATAATCTTGTCCATAACTCACATTTCTGTCAAAACCAATCAAGATGTCACCCTATCCATGGTCACTATATCTATATCAAAAAAAAGCAGACTGCTCCCTCGAAGGACAGCTGTACTATCATTATTGTAATTAATAGACTGCTCCCTCGAAGGACAGCTATTCAAAAGCCCTTTTATTAAACAAAAATCTAGACCACTCCCTCGAAGGATGGCTATGACTAAATCTGGCACTAAACAGCACTATTTTAGAAGCTTCCCACATTGATCAGCTTCACAACCTGACCACCAAACAAACGACATCTCTATGCAGGCTTCCCGCATTGATCAGTTTGTGCAAAAAAAAAAAAAAAGTCATGGACTTGACTTATAGTTGTCTCAGGGTCTCTCATAAAAAGGGGCAAAGTTATCTCTGCTCTTAAAATGAGTTACCCTTCTTCCTCCTCCTATCACCCGCTCAAGGGACTTCGAGCTCACTTTAATGTCGAAGTGATTCGATTACCGCTCTAACATAACCACGGTCAACGACGTCACGCATGAATGGGGCTCTTGGTTCTCATAACCCCTATCTATGCTATCTTTTTGGTCCTTGTCAATGAAAGAGAAATATGCTTTTCACTTCTTCTACACTTTAGTCACATTCACCTTCATCACTTAGCAATCGACTCAACTCAACTCTCTTTTCAGACCATCAACATGACCTAGCCTATTCATCCTAGTTTCTATGGACACCAATACACATAGAAACTATCAACCCACCACAATTTATGTTCAGCATAAACCAATACTTGCTGAAGCATAAATAAACCTCAATTCATTTTTAGCATACATCCATCACAAATATGGAATATTGCTAGGGATGAAAAACCCCTCAACCAATGTTGCAGAATACACCATTTGGAAAAGGCTGCAACATCTTTTTTCCTCATCATTTCATCATAACCACGATCAATCTATCAACCATTTTAACCACCTGTCTACCACTCGGACCCTTTGTCTGAACTACATTCGTCTGAGGCCCTATCACCAGGGCTATGTAGGCAGCACTCAGTTGACATGGGGTCTTCTGAGGTTAGCTTGACCATTCTCATTTGTTCGTCTCTCTGATGGACAAACCTTCTTTCCTTCTTTTAACCATAATCTTGTCCTTGACCATGACCCATTTTTATCCCTTTGACCCTCCCTCCCTTTTAGGGAGAACTACATTGGCCTGAGGCCCTATCACCAGGGCTATGTAGGCAGCACTCAGTTGACATGGGGTCTTCTGGGGTTAGCTCGGCCACATCCTTTCATCCATTCCTCCCCTCGACCACCAACCATTGGAGATCATGCCTATCTCCTCTGACCTCGACTACTTCCAAGACACTGTTGCCTTGGTTGTTTTTGCATGTATGCTACCTCATGACTGGTTAGCAGAATTGTGCACAGACCTTTTTGGACCCTCACAAGTATAGGATCGCAAACTGGTTGATCCGCCCTACTTGTGGCTTTTTCATGTTTTCTAGGAGCACTTCTTGAGCCCGAGATACCTGGAACACGATGACCATTTGGAGCTTCAGCTTAGATTGAGTGACCCGATCAGCAGACGACTAAATGCTGGGGCCCGGTTATTTCAATTTTGGCACTCCTCGACCCTTGACCTGCGACACTTTTGACCTGACCATCTCGTGCAGTGGTATGCGTGCAATCACGACTTTTGCAGCGTTCACCCTCACCCCTTTTACATCCACTCTTTGTCAAATCAGCACCCGATTCTCGGTTCCCTTCCCTCGACTCCTGCTTTGAGGGGGAATACCTCATCCATAATCGGGGCAACCTATCCGCTTCCTATTTTTGTCTTGCAGTTCATTCGAACAACCAACAAGACGAAATCAACCTTATCCCTCACCTGGGGCAATCACTCCTATTTTTGTCTTGCAGTTCGTCAGAACAACCAACAAGACAAAAAGGGGCAAATGTAGACACCAAAATCGTGTCGACTCCCCTGGTCATTCTCCATCTTATTCTTCTTCGCCTATTTAACCCTTGTCGATCACTTGTTCCACCAACCTTGACCCTGGCAGCATGTAAAAATGAGCAGAGAACTAAAAGCTAGACTCTGTCCTCATTGTGCATCTACCGACGTCGGTCACCTTGCCGTTATCCGTTATCAGTTATCATTCGGTTTCCCGAAACGGTTGTCGAACCGTCTCTGGGACCGTCCCTCGCCTTCATCAGCCTCCACCAACCATTCAAAATGCGGATCAATCGAAACCCGTGTAATCATTCAATCAACCTGCGAACTCCGACATCAACACTCTCGGCATCAACCCACTCTCGGCATCAACCAATCTGCATTCAATCTGGCACCGCAACTATGGCTTTTATCGCATCTTTTGGCAGGTAAGTATTTACTCTGTTTGTTTTATTTCTTCTTGGTTACTATTTCTGCATTAGCTCTGTCATCCCGAATCCATAGACCCAGCATCTCTCATTTACATCCCTGCTTCTGTCCCGACCTTACCTTGCCCAGACCCTATCCCGACTCTCTCAGACCCTGTCTTTTATCAGATCCTGTCCCGACCTTACCTTGCCCAGACCCCGTCCCGACTCTGTCTAAAACCTTGTCCTGAACCTGTCCCAACTCTCTCAGACCCTGTCCCGACCCTATCCAGAATCTACCCTGACCGACGCCGGTCACTTCCCCGACCGACGACGGCACATCAACCGACGTCGGCACTTTCCCAGACCGACGTCGGCACCACAGAGACCGACGCCGACGACTGTGCAGAATAGTGCCACTTATCAGGTACGCATTTTTAATTTTTCTGTCATTTATTTCTATCATTTTATCTTCCATTATCTGCTTTCATCTAATATTCTGCTTTTTTTATCATTGGGTTGATATCCTTCTAGGGAGTCTTCGTACTTCCGAGATCGGGCGTTCACCTGACAGCCCACCATATCTTTGATTAATGTTTTTCGTCTAGTCTCTTTTTCTTCGCAGGTGTCATTCCTCCACAGCCAAAGAGGAGAATCTTTCAACGTCTGATTTCGGTGCGCTCGACTTTATCAGATACTTCTAGCCTTAACCATTTATTTCAGTTTCTTATTTCTTCTTTGAATGTAGAAAGCAATTTTGCATAGAAACATCTATTGAGCCAATATAATATTTGTATATATTATTTTTGATTAATATATAGTTTTTATTAAATTTTTATTCCAATGAAACTTAGCATTTTATAATTTTATTCCCTTTCAATCTAATTATTCCTTGTTCTTTAATGATACCTTCCTTTAGATTTTGTGAAAAAGATTATCTATAAAATGAATCACTCCCTTTGAAATATAGGTTTATAAAAATACCATCATTTTTAAATAAATTAAATAATATATTAATCATAATTAAAAAACTTTCTAATTTTTTAAATTGTTTGGCACACTAGGTCGATACACAAGTTTAATCTTGTATTTGTCTTTATCAACTTTTGAATGTGGAATCAATAATGAAGATGATACTACAAGTGTGTCTTCTTTGGAGTTATTTTCTCTTGGAATAACTTGAATGGATAATGGCTCAAAAACTTCTATATTATCCCAAACCTTGTTTATGCAATGCCTTTAATAGTTATTTTTTACCTAGTACTCACCTTTGATCTATTTTTAAAACCAATTCTACATCACCCAATACTTTCAAGTTTATAATTCCCATCTCTTCTACAACCTATAGCCCTAACAAGAGTGTTTCATATTTGGTAGTATTATTAGTAAATTCAATCTACAATTTGTAAGATAATGTAAATATCTCATTATTTGGAGATATTAGAACAATTCCTCCACCAAACCCTATTGAAGAGAAAATTTCATCAAATTGTAATGTATAAATTTGAATGGGATTAGTTTCTATGATTTTTAGCATATCCATATATTTTTATGACATCAAAAAATAGTTTCCTATACATGCATATTCATACAATATATCTTCCCTAGGATCATCAACCTTTTTCACAGTGTATTTTTTTGTCAATTTTAGTTTAAGGCATTATTTGACTCCTTTGATCAGAATCATTGCATGTGAAAAATTCAAATAAATTTCACCACCAATTTATTTAAAAAAAATTAATCCTAGGAGAATTCCATAGGATAATAATGTTTATCTCTGACTAGGGACCTCAAACTATAAAGAATGAGAGAACACTAGACTCTAATTTTTTAGACCAAAGCACTATCCACTGGGTTACAGAGTCACTTGACTTTGTCAAAAAAATATTATTCACTATTGTCTTCATTATTTTAAATTATTGAAAATTTAAATGAAAATTGTTTTTGCACATCCTGATTTGACCAACTAACAACTAGTTCACCTATCTCAATCATATGAGAAATGAACACACACTACCGAGCCAGATCCACTGATTCAAAACTAGCAAACCCAAATTTGACCAATTAACATACACTTCACCTATATAAATATTATGAGAAATGAACATACATTATTAGGCTATATATTATATTTATAAATATCTATATATTTACCATATTTTTGAATAAATCCATGAAAATGTGTCTATTTTTAAAAGTAAAGAAACTTTGCATTCTGGAACTAGCATAAGACTAGGGATGCATAGTTCATTTGAACTTAAAATAGGCTTAAAAGCAAATATAGTAATTAAGAATACCAATACATTTAGAGTAGGGAATAATAAATAGGTTGTTGTATTTATTGAAAAATAACACACATGCACACCAAAACCAAGATAGGAAAAGGGGACAAGCCAAAATTGTTATGTACATACATATAGGGGACTACCTAATTACACTTGAAGTAATACTTGATACATTACCCATTTTAGGGAAATAGAATATGTACAACACCATGATATGATAAATATAAAGTGTTTTATCTATATAAATGACTAATCTTGAAAGGACCCATCCATAAAGAATCAAAATTCCTATGACTTCCTTTTGGTTCTCTAAGTTTATCTCACAAAATAACAAGATATCCCACCTAAAAATCCATTTTATTTATTTTATTTTAAAAAATTACTTTGAATTGAGCCTAATTTTTATCAATTTTTGCATTAAATATATATATCTATCTTCTTAAAGTTTGTTCAAGTAGAGAATTCTTTTATCTAAAATACTTTAAAAGTTCTAGTTTTCAACAACTCTAGCCAAGAAAGTGCAAGTAATTAAAGTGTTATTGTAATTGCCACATCAATTCCATAGAGAAACTAAAATGGGGACATACATATAGCTTTATTTAGTGTTATAAAATTTACCCATAGTGTGTCATACAAATTCTTGTGCCAATTCCTCTAATTTTCATCATCCAATGTGTGAATGATGGTGACTAGATTCTTATTTCTTGACTCGATTTGACCATTTCCTTGTGGTTAGTAGTATGAAGAGTGAGACAATGATATGTTTTAACCATTACATAATCTAATCAAATTTTAAGAATTAAAAATTGAAACATTTTTTTTTCATAATCTTCTATGTAATGCCATATCTAAATAAGATATTCTTCTTGATAAATTTATAATTAAATTATGAAGTTATTTGCTTGATTGGGGTGGCTTCTACCCATTTAGTGAAATATTTTATGGAAATGATAACATGCATATGTATATCACTTGAATGAGTATTCATATTTATAATAAAATCTAACCCCAATTATTGAAAATGATAATCTATTACCACTAGTTTGATGGGAAATGTTGTAAGTTTTAGTCACTTGATGAACTACTGACTAGCCTTGTAATTGCTTACCCACTCATAAGAATAAAAAAAGGTGTAGGTCAATAGTAATTAGATATTATAATCTTATAATCTATCATTGGAGTAGAAAAGTGTCCACCATAATCTTGATCAAGAAATTTTATTGTTGACTATCAACACATCTTAAGAAAAATCCATCAATGGTCTTTTTGAACAATGTACCATCCCAAATCACATATTTTATGGCCTTAAAATTTATTGTTATAAATTATTTGGTATCAAAATGAGATGGATATTCTCCATATTTTATAAATAAATTGATATCTACAAACCACTCATTTTTAGAATTAACAAAAAGAATAGAGGGAAAATCTTCTTTATTATGATCATTAAAATTTATTAAAGGGATTATATGAGAATATGTATGTTCTATAATGAGATGAGACAATAATTTTCCTTGAACCAATTTTATGGGCCTAATTTTAAGATCATATTATTATACCTTGGTTATCAAGTTACCTCTTTTAGATCTTGGCTCTTGTTGAGTCAAAATAGACTTGAATATTGTAATTGGTACCATTACAATAGAACGTAAATGTAGAATATAATACTTGAATTGTTTGATGGATTTCACAATAGAGTATGCATGTTTCTCTTATAGAGAATATTTAAATTTATACCTCATGAAATCAATGGTATATTCAATAACTTCATCATTTTTCTAAACTAATACAACTGAGAGAGTATGTTCTGAGGCATAACAATAAATGATGAATTCTTTTTTGAAGTTTGAATAAACCTAAGTTGGTGCATGAGTAATAGTAGTTTTTATCTTTTAAAATGCCTATTTTCCTTAATTATTTAATTTTAAGGAATGTTTCCCTTTCATCATATCAAAAATATGCTTGGTAAGTTTTTATCTATAACAAATCTTTTCAAAAAATTCACCTTTCCAAAAAATAAATGAGCACCTAATTTATTGGTTGGAAATGATAGTTTATATAATGATTCAAATATCTTTGGATCAATATTTATTCCTTATTTAAATATAATGTGATCAACAATTTTCCCTTTAATCACCCAAAAAATAGCTTTTTTAGAGTTTATATAAATACCATGTAATCTACATTTTTTTTTTAAAACATTTGAGGTATTCATAGTGATCTTCTCTCTTTTTCAAAAATATTGTTAGATCATCTAAATATACCATAATAATATTATTTTTAAAATATTTTAATGAAATATCCATGGTGATATATAATGTATCCATTGCATTAATTAATCCAAATGGCATTTGTCAATATGCAAAATTGCCCCATAGAGTTGTGATAGATGTTTTATGTTGATCCTCCTTATTAACCTCAATCTGATTGTAACCTAAAAATCCATCCAACATCAAGAGTATTTTTGACCCTATAACTATTTTAAGAACTTAATCCATGATGGGTAATGGATAGTTATCTTTAAGGGTAGCCTGATTTAGATTTCTACAATCTACACAAATCTTGATTTTTCCATTATTTTTACAAACTAGGATTATGTTAGCAATCCAAGTTGAATGATGAATAGGTAAAATGATTCATTCATTCAACATTTTCTAGATTTTTGCAAATATTTTTCCTAAATTTTTGTATTATATTTTCTTTGATTTTATTTGAATGGTTTAACATTTAGTTTTATATGAATTATGTGTTACATCTCCTTTAGATAAAAATACTTGAGGTCCTTGTATAAATATGAAAAAATGTTGACGTATTTTTGAAGCAAACTAGCAAATTTTCTTTTTTCTTCTAGTGAACAACATTTTATAATGTTAACCAACCTAGGTTTTTCTCTTGAACCAATGTTCACCTTCTCATAATATGTTGAGCTAAGAAAATATTTATGCATCTTATTTTTTATGAACCTATCATGTTTATCAATGAGTTATTTCAATAAAATAAATCCTTTTAAAATCTTATTCCCTTTCAATTTGATTATTCCTTCTTCATCTTATTCTTCAGTGACACCTTCTTTTAGATTTTGTGAATAAGATTCTCTATACGATGAATTGCTACCTTAGAAGTATAGGTTTCTAAAAATATTAACCTTTTCTAAAAAATATATAATCTTTTGATTGTCATTGAAAACTTGCTATTTTTTTGAATTGTCTAGCACACTAGGTCGATACACAAGTTCAATTGTGTGTCTTTATCAATTTTTGAATGTGGAATCAATAATGAATCTGATATTGTAAGTGTGTTTTATTTGGAGTTATTTTATATTATAATATATTGAATATATAATGCCTCAAAATTTTCTATATTATCCCAAACCTTGTTTATATAATGCCTTAAATGGTCTTTTTTACTTGGTACTGATCTTTGATCTATTTTAGAACTAATTCTACATCACCTAAAACTTTAAATTTTGTAATTACCATATCTTATACAACCTATAGCCATAAAAAGAGTGCTTATATTCTATATTATTTTTAGTAAATTAAAACTAAAATTTGTAAGAGAAAGGAAACATTTATTTATTTGAATATATCATAACAATTCCTGCACCAAACTTTGTTGAAGAGTAACTTCTATCAAAATCCAACGTCTAAATTCATTGGGATCAGTTTCTATGATTTATAGAATATCCATATATCTTTTTTACATTAAAAAATATTTGCCTATACATGCAACTTCATACAAGATATATGCCATGAGATCATCATCCTTTTTCATAATGTATTTTTTTTTCAATTATGGTTTTAGGCATTGTTTGACTCCTTTGTTCAAAATAATTACATATGATAAATTTAACTAAAATTAACCATCAAGTTATTTACATAAAAAATTTCCCAAGATAATTCCATAGGATATTGAGATATCATCTACTAGGATGTTGATCTTGATTCTCTTCTGAAGAAAAGATCAAAGGGCAACTTTGACATCTTAGACTTGACCTATAAGTGGAACTTGTTTTACTTCCATTGATTAATAATGACCAAATGTATTTATATAGGTTAAGCCAAGCTCATGAGAAACTTTATTGGGAATTACATTATCTCAATCTCATGTGTCAATTATGTAATTATTGACTTTACATCCCTTAAGGAATAAGGAGATATAAAAAGGGTTAACCTTATTAGATTTGGAAGTCATTACAACCATGAAGTTTACTGGGTTGAAATAAGGTGGGGTGGATCATATTCCTTTAGTATTGACCTCATTTTGAGTGGGATTTTTTCCTTTGATAAATTCTACTAGTCTATCTAATTGATTTGTATATGCTCTCAAATATTCTTATGACATTTGAATTTTAGTCTAACTAAAATGTTCAATTATATGAAAATTAGGTAAAATAGTAGAATAAAATTCAAAAGGTTGAAATACATTTACATTACTATTGACAAGAGGAATATTCTTTGGATAACTAGTAATAGTATTCAAGGAAGACTCACCTGATCTAGTTAGATGTTTTTCATTTGTCTAAATAGGAGGTGGTGTTCCTTATGAAAGAATAAATTTTTTTGATTGTTATTGGTTATCATTTTATTAATTTTTATGATTTTGAGCTCTTGTGAAGACCATTAATGATTGACTATTCATATCTCCAACATTTTACTCATAATCATCTTCAACTAAATTATATTCCATGAATGTATTTGTAGATTCACCTCAAGATTCTTCAATTTCACATTCTTAAGGATTTGTATTTTCTAATTCATTTTCTTCTTCAATATCTTCATATTCAAATATTTATTCCATTTCCAAGGTACATTCATAGTTGGATTTACATTTTATTGAAGAGGAGATTCTAGTGAAAGCTTCTGATAAAGAGCTTGCAATCAAGGAGAATCCTTTTAAAAAGGAACATAGTTTCTTCTTGATATGTCTTGATAAGGAGTAATGATAGTTTTTGAGGTAATTTTTTCTTCAAATTTGTTATATAATTATCCATATTTTACAAAAGTTGTTCTATTGAAGATTGACCTAAATTCTAAATTTTTTCTTTATATGATTCCCTATTTATTTGTATATCCATTATCATGTCATCTTCAACATCAATATCTAATGTTTGTTCTACATTCAAATAAAATACTCTAACTCTTCTCAATTTATAACTTAATTATGGCAATTGATAATTGATAAAGAAACACTTCTGATTTTTACTTGTTAGTTTAATAGTCACTACTATTTTATGCAGTAGCTTGTTGAACTTAGATACAAAATATCGCATATATTTATGTGTTTCTTTATTCATCTAAGTAATTTGAGCCAATAATGCATGTGCATCTTTTATTGGTTTGAAGATACTTTCAAACTTGGTTTTTGCATCATTCCAATTGGTTATTTCTTCTTGAAGGAGATGATAGAACTAATATACCACTCTATTTTTGAGAGTTTCATAAAATAATCAAACTACAACATCTTCATGTTTAGTGCCTAAAATTCCACATGCTATAGAAAAAGTAACAATATGTTCATCTAGATGTTTCTTACCATCACATAAAAATTTAAGAAAGTTCTTCCATGATCCCTTTGTAAGTTCATGTAAATTTACCAAAGCCAATGGAATAACTATATTACCCCAAGTTAAATATATCATTGGAAAAATTTATTATAGTGGTACAACAACACATGAAAATATAAGAGATTGACTGATTATTTTTCTTACTTGTAAGTGTTTACCTCTCTTAGGTGTTGTGGGAAGACTAGCTACTTTTTTGAGTTTTTTTTGTTCCAGATTCAATTTAAAAACAAAAGCTTCATGTAGTCGATATAAAATATCAATTTCACATTTTAATTTACCAACCCTAGTGAACCATTTTTCTACCAATTTTTATTATTGATGAGAAGCTGGTGAAAAATGAAGAATTATCTAAATTGGTCTTGTTTGTTGAACTCTACATGTAGTTAGTACTTCAACTCTTTACACTAAAAAAAATGATATTCCTTGTCTTATAACACCTCAATGGCTCTATTAAAATGTGTTGAACTAGTTCTATTATTCCAAGTAAATACTCTCAGATAGGATGAAATTTCTTCTTACGTATAACTTAACCAATCAAGATTCAGTTGAAGAAATGGTACTTGAGCTACTTGAATGGTCTTTAAATGAAAGTATTACTAATGAAAATCTTTGGTAGCTATATGAACTGATCTTCATCTTTGTCTTCATGTTTGCCTTCTACAGATAATCTAAATTTTTCTTCAAGCAATGGAATCATGATCTTCCTCTATTTTTATCACCATAGAGATAATATTGAATTGAGTAAAACTTGTTTTGTTATCCTAGGATATTTTTTGAAGGCTTGAATAAATGTCTTCTTCAGTGGTTTCTATCCAATTTAAACTAGGTTGATGTTTAAGATTTTGAATTGTTGATATAGTCATGAACAAATTTTTACTAATTTTGAGCTATTTGGTGTGCTCTATGTGATTCTCTACATGAAATAATTATCTTTGCTCTATCATCATGCTCCAATTATTAATTTAAAATTGCTAGGATAATTTGAAATTGAATCATTGAAACTTCATCAAAATTACAAACAAGCTATCTAATACGGGAAATAATATCTAACTGAGTAAATTGATCCAAATATAGCTTAGGTTGGTAGAGTGGTCTTTGAGTTGATGGTAAAGTTGTATGGACCAATATCTAAAAATATGGGCTGTACAAATGTTATAGAAACATGCACCATGATGGCTGCCAAAAATGTTGGGATGAAAATTTGTCGAGAGGATAAATGAACGTTTCTCATCAATGGTCATGGGAAAAAGTCCCTATCCTATTAACAGGTGGATCTAACTTTATTAAAAGCCAAAAAATATGTGATAAGAGAAAATATTTATAGCAAAAATGGGTTTCATCAGTGTAGTAATTTAACTAAAAATTATGAAAAGGCTATAGAAAGGAAAGAATGAAAGAGATATACAAAGGAAAGAAATGTACTTAGGAAAGTAAAAGATATCAAATTCAGTAATCCAAATTCATAAACTTATTGAAACTGTTTAAGTAGGGGATAAACTCTCTAAAATTCAACCTCTATCATTCAATGGATAAGAAAGACATATATGTGTCCATAAGAACACAACATACACCAAAATAATTTTATATGACTGATAATATAATATAAAAATTACTTTGTATTTCCTTATAGAAAAGTGAAAGATTAATTTTTGACTCCATTGAGGTTTCATCAAAATAAAAATAATAAATGTAGATTTGAATATAAATACTAAAATGAAATTTCCAAGATTTGATCAATTTATAATAAGTGCAATACCATTTTAAAAAAATATATTTAAACACATGTGGATAGTAAACACATGCATAATCTGTGTATAAATCTTGAACACAAATTTGCAAAATATCCTTGTACTGATCTTTGTTGGGTTGCAAATACAATATCCACTTTTAAAAGTTTTCTAAGAATTTCAACTGTCAAGACCCTTACAAATGAGCCCCCAACTCCTATTTATAGGTTGATATAGTTGTTTACAATGCATAACCACCTTTTTTGCATTTTTAGGGACTTTAAAATCACATTAGCTAGTTTACACATCTTGAACTTTGTAAAAACATGTTGGGTAATTTTCACAACTTATAAAATTGCATTGGTGTTTTTCCATGACTTGCAAAAGTATGATGAAAATTTTACATAACTTGAAAAAGTGTGATGAAAAATTTACATGACTCATAATTACAAAATTAACTTAGTATATTTATATTATTTTACAATGTACAAATTAACTAATATAAGGTTTAATGACAATTACAATAATGACTCAAGAAAAACAAAACTATAAGTGTAGAATCATTTTTTATCATCTTCATTGATGACAATATGAACCTCTTATTTCTCAGGTTGTGGATTTTTCTTCTAAACTTCATGAAACTTTTACATGATTTCCAACACTTTATATTTATCTAACCCATCTAAATAGGTATGCGTTATTTCTGCATCACAATATAGATCAATCATTTTTTATTTGTTCCTTGTAAATTCTTCAACATTACATTGAGGCTTTCCAAATTGATTTGATGCTTTATTAGTGCCTGAATTGAACTATAATCAAATGCAAAAAATGAAGTTGTAATATTTTCAATATTTTTATTGAGCTGATCAATAATGCCCTCTTTAGATATTATTTTCCCTTTGTCATTAGTGAGCTTGCATTTCAATTTTCATGATTCTCCTTGTATTTCAAGGAGATCCTCTCCTCCTATTGATTTAGAGTCCTCAAATTTGTTGACACTTTCATTAACAATCTGAACTCTAAATTTAGTAGCTCCTAGAAACTCTATGAGATATAATATCTCTTATTTTTGGATGACCTTTTCTTCAATTAGGTCATCTAGATAGGTAAAAGAGATGCTCCAACTTAAGAATAAATTAATTCCATTTCTACATCTCTTTTTTCATATTTGCTTTGATTTTTTGTTGCTTGATTGTATTCACATTAAATTTCATTAAAAATATCCAATATTTTTCAGAGAGTAATAATACCTTATTGCAAAATTTTCTCAATCCATTATTTTGTTTCTTTACCCATATGTCCAATTTCCTCTAAAACATTAATTGTATTTGTATCATAAATTTAATAGACAACATAATGAGAATATTGAATAGGCCTCACCAATTTTTGAACCATTAATTTTAAGTGTTCAAATTTTTCTCTAAGTTACTTCTTGGTTACTTTATCTATGTCCATTTTCTTGAATAATGTGCTAATTACATATTAGACAATCTCTTTGATACCTTATCTTGTTGTCTTTCTCAAGATGACTTTTGTGAACTTATAATCAGAGACTCCAACATCCTCTTTATTTTTCTTAGTGGGAGGAACTGTTATGTATGTATACCTATCCCCTTTCTAATTAGTCATTATTTTTTAGACCATTTTAGGTTTATTTGTAACATGAAGATGTATAGTTATCAAAATGCTAAAGTCAATTTATTGTGTCTACTGAATCTTATTTATTTTCCTCACAACTTCATTTAGCCAGTCAAGGACTTCTATGTTAGATTATTGTTGTACAAGGGAAGTATCAAATTACTTTTAAATTTGAAAAGAAGGGGGAGAAACTAACAAAAATTGAATATTTTTATAGATAATTTCACCTTATTATTTCCATAGTGTATCAATTAGAGTATTAGTAGAATGTTCAGTTGGAAATTTGATATTTTATACAAGATACAATGACACAAAAGTATCAAGTTAAAAAGAATATAAGAATCAAATAACAAGGAAAATAAGAGGCCAAAAAATGTTGTGTATTATTATTTACTAGGACTTGAGGTTGGGAAAATTTATTAAGAGGATATTATTCAAAAATATAAAGACTTGGAGTACTTGGAATCTTTTCACCTAATCTTATCTTCAACTTGAGTGGTTTCTTCACTGGAATAGTTTTTGTAACTATTTCAACTTCTATTTATTATTATATTTTTTATGGTTCCTTATGGATTTATACCACAAAACATGATCCTATATTTTATTTTTTTAATGGGTAGTATCCAATTCATCTTATTTCATCAAAGGAGGAAATCTTACTTTATCAAAATTGGTGCCTTTGTTTTTCAACCATTTCAGAAATATGTTTAGCACACCTTGAGTTTTATGGATTAGGGAAGTGACTTATTTCTTGTGCCATCAAATCTTGAGAGAGGTTTTGATTCAATTCCATATTTTTCATATATAAGATCTAATATATCTTCATATTCTGATATATTTTTCTTTATATCTAATATATCAAAAATAATAACATGTTCCAGAGTGAACCATGAATAATCATGGATTCTTACATCTTTCTCATCATCATAGTCCATCTAATAATCTTAAAAATGACATGCACATTGATATGAATAACCAATAATGTTTTGTATTAGAACCATTTCATCAAATTAAGTTTGAATTTCAAATGATCAAATAATAACTCAAGCCATTCCTTCATCAATCAATTATACTTTGGCTAAAGAACCATAAGTATATTGAATAATAGAGAAATGAAATTTTATCCTAGACTTGTGTTTATAATATATCATTATGTGTATTTTGGTAAAATATCTCACTAATTCCACTAAATCCCATCTATCATCCACACATCTTAGAAGTATTTATTGAACAACCTCATAGCCACAAATTCTTAAGTGACTAAAATTTGGGAATTGTATAAATCATATTCACTACCTAAATTTTTTTGTAAAAGCCTTGATTGATAACCTTAAATTGTATGGTTATAGTTCAAAAATTTGAATCCCATATTGAAAAAATACATCATTTACCATGTGGATATGGCATGCACTTTCTTTCAAAAAGATCTAGGGATAGAAGTCACATTTTGGTAGTTTATATATCACCCAATGTATTCAAACCATTATATAACCTCTTTATGGAAAAATCATAGATAATATAATAATTCATATATAATTTGGAAGTTTTATTGACTTATACAATCTATTTTTGAATTGAATCATTGATTAACTATCCCTATGTTATATACTTCATGTTCTGGTGAATGTTCCATATATACATGTGCATCCATGTTTGTAAATTCCTCATAACTAGGATTCTCACTACTTTATGAAAGAGAGTAATTATGTCAATGAACTCATTCATGAATTCAAATATATAAATATTCTTAGGAAACCTTATTGATGTATGCCTAGAATTTGTCAACCATTGCTTGCTGACCCATTTTGAATAGGACATGGTATTAGAATCCCAAAATTGTTGAGTAGATATGGGATTAAAATTTATAAATTTTTCCATATCAAGTAGCTATAATAGATTATCAATATGCTCTAGACATAAGCATAAAAATAAATCTCCATTTAGATTCCTGATTTCCCTCTTTTCTACATCATAGTGTTTGGCCATTGTTAACACTAATTTTGGACATTGTATTGAGATAAGAAATATAACTACTTGAGTCAATCCACTATCATGGATGCTTTGTCCATAATATTTTTTATGTATACCACTTATTATATTCTATAATTATTACATACCAATGTGGCCTAGATCAATTTCTATTATCTCTTCAACATTTGATTCTAGGTGTGAAGGTGGAACCACTCCCTTTAATTGATACTTCATATCAGTGTCCTCTTCTAATTGGAGACTCTTTTTGTTAGGAATCTTCTTTAGAATGTTTTTCTTGAGATATCATTGATCAATTTGTTGATTGTTGATATTCAATGAGGATTACTTATCTATGAGGGAAATACCAACACCTAAATTTACTTGTTAAAAGAGATGAAACTTTAAAGGTGATCTAGCAAGATGTAAATTCTAGGCAGTGTAAATGCATATGGCAGCATTTGATAAAGTGTTTGGAAAAGGATTTGAACCTGATATAGTGTATAATAGGATGTTATAGTATGAAATGTTCATTAATAAGGTTTAAAGTCTAGAAAGATGTTATTAGGGTCCCATAATTTGATAGAGTGTTTGACAAAGGATCAAAACTCAATAGAGTGTCCATTAGGGTGTCAAAGTCCATGTGCATTGATTGGTTTAAAATCTGATAAGATGTTTAGTAGGGTCCAAAAATATTATAAAGTATTAAATAGGGTCTTGAATCTTGATAGAGTGCAAAAACAAGATATAGAACCTAATGAGGTGTTATATAACTAATTAGAGTATGGGATGTGTACAGACAAAGATTAGAATTTGATAGTGTTCAGAATAGGAGTGAATCCTGATAAGACATAATACATAATGAAGCTTAAAATCCTATAAATATCCTTGATTATATATTGATAAAATGAAAAAATATTTGAATACAACCTTGAGAAAAACAATATTGGATCCAAACAATTACAAACCCTAGTTCTTATCTAGAATTTTTGAAAACAATCCAAATCCTTGAAATCACATATAAAATCAAAAATATGAAATTATCAAACTTGCAAAATGAGAATGATAATGAATGGCAGGGATGAGGAGAAAAGATAAAATTATAGGTAGGATTTGAAAAAGTGGAAGATTATATTACATTATGGAGGGAAATCATATGTGTGAGGGCCAAGGAGTAACAATGGAGATTTGAAGGTGTACGGGCAAACCTTAAACTACAAGATATGTTTAATTCATCATCAAGGTCACAAGCATGATTTATAAGTGGTTGGGATAACACAAGTGTTTGATCACCTATCAAATTTATGAGTGTGCTTTGGTAAATCTTGGATTCTAATTTCTAAATTTCCCTATATTTTTCATTTTCATGAGTGGCACATACATTGTGTTGGGAGTCAAATGGCTCAACAAGTGATCAGGTTCTAGGGAGTGCCTCTACATGTATCAGAATCTTATGAATGGTCAGATAGAGGTGGGATTAATTAACTTTTTTTACTAGTTATTTATATCCCCTAGTATGTTTTATAAACTATTAGATTTTGATAGATTGCTAAACAGCTATCAAAAATCTGATATGTGTTCAACAAGCCTTCAAAACCTAACAAAGTAAAATTTTAGTCAATTTTTTGTATTTTTATTTCATGTATTCAAAAAAGTTACCAAATATTAATTTTGACCTTGAAAATATTGGCTAAGACATTTTTAACTAAGTAAAGACAATTTTGATCGACTTTGACTCAATTTGATTATTTGTAGTCAAAAGACTTAACACCTTTAGCTTTTTAACTTCCATTCAAAATTTTAGATAAAATTATGCACTTGATATTTTTTATAACACATTGGATCCATGGGATAATATGATATGTTTATTCTAATTGCTTATGCTTTACTTTATTCATTTCCTTGATTATCTTACCTTACTATTATCATACTTCTTTTATCATTTGAATATGTTCCTTTATTTATGACCCTCATTCTTATGTGTACTTTATTTGACATTTTAATATGTCATTATTTGTTGTATGGAAATTTTAATATGTCATCCTTTAGTTTATGGACATTTGACTAAGTCATGTCCCTTTGATTGTGTAGCATTTGAACATGCCCCTTGTTTACGATCTCCTAGGACCATTGTATGTTGACTTGTTTTTTAGTTCTCTTATTTGTGTGCTTCATTTTATTATTGAGATTGTATTGTTAATATCCATACATTTCCATTATCTTTATGATACATCTTAGGCCTTCATGTGATCACATTGTTCTATGTACTTTAATGTTACATTTACCTAGACATGTTATTTTATATACTACATGGTTACAGTTATCATCAAAAGTTGTACCCTTGAGGAGGTTGTTCAATTCTCATAAATTAAGTGATAGAATATATAAACATATAGGATATGGATGGAATAATTGTTGAATTTAATCTCTAAATATGGCTACTCTCTTGATGTTATCATCCTGAACTACTACTAGACCTATTGCTTACAAAGAAAAAGAGTAAGAGAAGCTTAAAGTAAACTAAATTAAGGAGGTGATGCACCAAATTAACAACCTCAAATTTACCATATTCCACTAATAACATTAATTAGGCTTGAATCTGATCACACTACTCAACAAGGACCTTCAAGCATGAGTATTCAACATATAGGTCGTAGACAATTTGTTAAATAGAAGGGTTATTTAAGAGGCCTAAAGAATACACTAAAGACTTAAATCCACTTTAAAACTATGAAAATCTATCCAAATTCACTAAGTGACCTGAAAGAAGACAATCCATTTTAAAATAGGTAGGAGATGACAAATAAGAGAGTGAAATCACTACTACTAGAATTCATCAACAATCACATAAGTATGCTAGTTACAAGCATTTGAAAAGGTAATAAATATCTTTATTCAACATTCAAAGGAATATTATAAGTGTTTATTTGATCAGGTATTCACCATAATTAGCCAAAATATCCATAAAAATCAATTTTAAGAAGCATATATAGGATAAATGAATGAGGAAGAGAGAGGAGAGGTGTAATAAATGTATATCACAAGTGTCATCTCATGAGGGTCAAGTTACAAGAAAACTACAAATAAGAATTTATGAATATTATCATCAACATGTATATACTTGATGTGATATTTTCCCTAATCAATGGTGGTGTGGAATGATTCTTCACCATATTGATGACTCATTATCCTCATGTGAAACTACCCATTTTTGGATTAGAGGAGTTACAAGCTTGTGTTTTACCATGTATCACTCTTGGTCATGTTTCTTAGAGTCCTCCAACACCATCCTAGGATATTTAAATACATCTCTCATATTTATGGAGATTAATATCAAGACTCAAGTGTTTTAAATATAGTATAACATGCAATTTTATTGAGATACTTACTTGGTTTAAGTGAAGACCACCATAGTGAATCTATTTTTTCAAACCTAGGCCTAGTTCTTTCTTAAGGACTACCACCACAACTTGGACACCTCTCAAGCACCCTATAGGGATTCCTTATAAATTTTATAATACTTAAAACCATCTCAAATACTAATTTACATAATCATTATGGTCTATTATCTTAGAGCTCTTGATGGCATATGGATCTATTAATATGTCTCTTAAGACATTTTGTTGAAACTAGCTCATAGGGGAGTTTAGGTGTCTTAAAACCTATTAATGAGTATTTATATACCTATTAAATTACCTTATCTAGGTAATTAATTGTTTAAAGATACTAAATTATGTATTACTCAGTTAGATTTTATGAGAAGTCCCCAAAATCTGCCCTTTTAGGCCTACAACAATCATTCTTAGGCCAAAATTTATATTTTATCATTCCACACATGTGACCAAGTGACTATAATATATTACCATGGGTATTTATATATAATTTAAGAATTTTATAGACCATTTTATTCCATTCTAATCACTTAGTAATTAAAACTTCTCTAGTTGTTATTTTGTAGGGTTTAAACAACTCTATCATTTTAATGATGATTCATAAAGGTGAGGGCCCTAATATAAAAAATAATGCCAAATTTTTTATTTACACATGGGTCCCATCATATTTATAATATATTATTCTCCCATGAAATACCTCCTATAATTTATATGCAAAATTTTAGGCCTTCTTGAGCTCCTCGTAAGGCAAAATAGTGGTTTCGACTACCCCTCTTTCTTAATGAATGTTCATATCCTACAAAAGCTTTGAATAATAACCAATGATTAAATATTGGATTTTTATACCCTTTAAAACACCTAAAATATTCAATCCTTCCCATTAATATTCTCCATGAATTTTTGAGCCTAGAAAAATAGCCTCTCAAGTTTACAAGACAATGTATCAGATTGGGAAAGAGAGTTGTTTAGACTAAAACCTTCAAAGTGAATTATATTATTTTTAAATTATTATAATAGATTTTTAATATTATATACTATGTTACTCCATGACCTCCAATAGGAATTTACCCTCAAAAAAGTTTTATAACTGATTTCCATACTTTAAGGGGTTTTAGGTAATTAGGCCAGTTTAACCCTAATGGCCTTGTTTGGGGTTTGTATTCATCATCCCAAGGATCCAATAATTTTTAAAACAAATATTAGTAATATTAATAAATTTATTAATCATAAAAATTATAATATAAATGAAAAATTTACATGTATTCTTCATAACTTGAGAGTAGATTTATAGGTTTCAATTAGGCCTGTAGGTGTTCCTTCTTGGTCTGATATTTGTTGGTGCCCAAGAATAGTTATTTAAATTCATTTTTTTATATATTTTATACCCTAAAATTTATTTTTATCTATTTCCCATTGAATATATAACTCATTTTATCTTTATAACTCATTATGTAATACAAGGTCTTTTAAATTTTCTTGAAAATGGAGACCTATAGTTTTGTAGACCTATAGGTCTGAATTTTAGTCCATTTATAATGAAATATCTATTAATTTTATCCCTAAAATAATTTATTAATTTATTCAAAACACTCTTAATTAGGATTTATAATTGAATACCTCTCATGTAGGGCAATATTTGTCTCAAATTCACTTTGCATATGCAAACTCATACACAGTTTCCAAACTTGAGATCACTATAGGTTTTCGATGGAGGAGTTGGTGTTGAGGACCTATATTTTTGGATAATATTTAATTAATATTATACTATTTAAATTCTAGGAAACTAATTCCATCATTATTTTCTTGATGCCCACAATCCATAACCATGTTGACCTCCATACCTACAAGTTATGCACAGTCTCTTGATATACATGAGAACATAACCTCTTTGCTCCTTTTGGATCTGATAAGTGCCTTTATAAGATATTAATTATTTTAATTAATACAACATACAAAAACAACTACTTATCACTCCTTTCAAGTAATTCAAGACTCTCATGTTTCTAGGATTTTGTCTGCAATATTGATCTATGATGAATATTTATGGAAAACTGTAGGTCACTATCATGTTATAATTTTTTAGGTCCATGTAGGAGTTAATAAATCTTTAAAAAACCTTAAAATCATAAATGAGTTTTTTAGGAGTTGTGAGAGATTCACCAACATTCTCCCAACTACTTGAAAACCTTAAAACATTAGTATTTCCATGTCTTCAACCTGTAACCTACTCTAAACTGAAGATTTATTACCTCTTTGAGCTCAAACATGCCAAATGAGGTTGAAATATCATATTAAATGATTTTATATGACTTTAATATCCTCTCTAATTTCTTACATGCATTCAATGAGCTTCAAAATACACTCACAAAGAGAAACCTAAGCTAGCAAGGGTTTTATAGGGTTTTAGTCTACACTCTTAAGGATGGTTCATATAGATGGGGGATTCAAAATAATAACTATGGACATTTATTGGAAGGTAATAATTTCCTCTATCAATTCCTAAGTTCACTATATTCAACACTACTTACTCTTCATGAACTAATCACAAACTAGTTGAGCTCATTTGCTTGTCAAGAACCCGATATAAGATTTGGGTCAGTTTTTCTCTTATTCTATCCTACATATACCAAATAATATTGGTTTTTATTATAATATTTACTATTTGAACCTATATTAATGGTTTTATTCTTTAAAACATATGATCACACTTTATCTTTGTATTTCCACCTCATCTTCATAGCCAAAGACCTAGATTTGTATGGTAAACCTGATAGAATGAAAAATTGGCCTGGTGTAGCTCTGTACAAATGTTCATGGAGTTTCCCCTAAAATAAAAAATTATAATTTAATGTAAAATTATCTTATTTTATAATAAAACCTTTCATTATTCCCTTTTGGAAAGTTGATACAAAGGACAAAAAAGTTTTAAGGGTGGAAAAACGTTACAAAAGGAGTTTGACACCTTTTTCTTAAGTGTACAAACTAAGAAGGATAACATGACCTTTACACAATGAAAAATAAACTAAATGGATCTCTCATAAACTCTATACAAGATTAAACCAAATTATACATTGAGATATAATGATTTTAATGAATATGAGACAAATACTCCAAAAAATTTAATTTTTCTAAAAGAACTTTAAAATTTGATACACATAAGAAGGAGAACATCATAACAAGTGACTATTTGAAGACCCTAAATGGTTATCAATAAATTTAAGAGTATGAAAAACAAATTTTTGAATGATCCTCATTCATTGTATCCAAATTTTGGCTAACATCTTTGGTGACCTCTTGGGATTGCATGCCTCTTATGCACCTTAGACCAGTTACCTAGTCCATCCATTGGGTATGAAATCATTTCTCACTCAATTTTAGACCTGAATTGACCTTGACACTTGACTAAAAATGCCTTGAATGAATTGATCGCCTTTACCAACACAACAAAATAAAAAACAAACATACCAAATTAAAACACACACAATAAAATAACAAGACAAAACACTATATTACAGATAATTTAGATGAAAGACAAGATAATAAATCACTAAAAACAACTAACCTTAAAAAAATTTCCTCCTAGATCAAAAGGAAAATTTCTACAAACTCTTCCTCCATGATATGGGCAATGATGTAGATCAACTTGGCTTTTGGATGTCATTTTTGGTGGAGTGGTCTTCTTTATTTCTAAGTAATTTGGCATAATATTATGTGAATTATTAGTATAAAACATGTTTCCAATGAAAACGTACTCATCGTGTGACTCAATATCATTCCCATGTTGCTCCTTGATGTTTGAATTCATCTTAAAGATGATCACATCTTGGCTCATAGGGGAAACATTCACTTTGGCTTCTAATAGTTCCATAAAATGTTATTTTTGATCTTAAATGATCTCTTAAGGGTTCCTACATTATTTCCCAAGAAAGAGAGTAGCCTCAAAATCATCCTCAATCTACCCAATAGAATGTATATACCCTTTAAGAGCCTCAAATTCATTGTAAATATCTAAATATTATTACCACATGTCATCTTGTAACTCTTCATGTTGACTTGAGAAGTCATCTTTCATGTGATTTTAACCTTGAGGACCTATCTTTATCACCTTATTAATTACTATCATATGATCATGAGCTTCATGATAGTTACTTGGAAAGTCATCAATAATTGTTGTAACTTGACTTTACTCTTCAAAGGTGATTTTTTCATTCTCATTAAAGGTGATTGATTCATGCTCATTAGAGGTCATTTCAATCCTACTCTAGACTTCATCTTTATCAATTAGGAGATCTTCTATATCAAAACCAGCTGCAACCTCTTCATGGAGACTCTCTATGTAAGCATTCCCTTGAGATTATTTTATTGTCAACCTAACTAGTTCCTCTTTACAATAATAAATCAAGCCATCATTCTAAATAAAAGGAGAGAGTTCAAAAAAAACTTTTACCTCTTCGAGGATACTTGAGGCATCTTTAAAAATATCCAATATGCATCTCAATTACATCTAGCTACTCCAATTTGTCAAGAGGCTCTAAGAAGTGTTGTTCTTGATCATCCATGGTCTTAATGAGATGGTTAATTGATTAGGTAAATGATATAACTATATCAATTAGGATTTTCTCATATTAAATAGTATTATATCCCTTTAAATATGCTACCACATGATGAAGATCACCTTTTTCTTCATTACCAAAGATTGATTTGTTCTTTTCTTCACTAAGGGGAGCGATAGTGATGATTTCTTCCTCATGTTCACTTGAAGATTATTCTTCATAACCTTTATTTTTATCACTTACAACTACAACTTGACATTTATTAGCCTCCAATAGAACATATTATTTCTCAATGATGGGTTATTCAACCTCACAAATAATCTTTGGGATATTATGATCAATAAGCTTATCCTTCTTCTCCCTACATTCACCAACCCATCTCTCAAACCTTGATATGCTTTGTCCTTCAATTTTGTCCATAAGGACTTAATTTTTAATTTTAATTATCTCTTGAATTTACCTCCATGATGGGAAATTTTTAGGTTCTTGAGGAGGGAGGGGTGGGGTTTAAATAGGATCATGAATTGGATTGAAGCTTGGGACCTCTCTATTGTTTTGAATTCCCTATTAGATAGACTTCCATGATGAGAAGGTTTGGGGCTCTTGAGTACAAGTAGATGGTGTTTGAATAGGAAAAAGTTAATTCTTGGCCTCAAATTATTTATTTATTCATGGTTCATATTTCATCCCCCATGAATCTACTACTTACTTACAACTTAGAACCTTGGACATATAAACCTCCTCTTGATGTTGTGTTGCAACTTGAGGGGTGGATAAAGGATTTGAGAAGCTTATAAGATTACTTGAAGTCTCATTAAATTTTTTATTTTGAATGAGCATAGGATAAGGTTCATGAGGAAGAGTAGGTTGATCTTAGGGAACAATGAGTGATACTTTAATAGAATCAAGCCTTTTTTATGTTTGATTTCAATTTGTAGCAAGTTAGGAACACAAAAGGACTAACTTGGGATTAGAGAGGGTAATTGAAGTTGAAGAGATTATAATTCTTGCTCTTCTCATAATATTAATTTATCCTCTATGCATTGATTCATATCTCTTATTTCTAACCTTTCATTGGTTAGGACATGTTGGTTTCCCATATTAAATTTTGTGCATTCACTCATGAGAAACTATAATGAGTCCCTTAGATTTTGGATGAGATGATTAGGGAAAACACAACCAAATTCTACACCCCTATATACCTTTCTCATCACCATTTCATTATTTAACATCTTCATGAGCAATTGATAATCTTACTCTTTCTTAGAGTAGATGTGTCTATATATACACTCCTTATAACTTACTCCTAATGAAAAGCTTGATAGGGCCTATATGAAGGCAAACAAGATTGGTAAGTTTGATAAGGAAAGGAGGGAGGATATAGATCTTGATAACAAGGTTAATAATATTTATAGATAGGGTCATATTGAGGGTAAGTAGGGTCATTGGAGGGATAGTATGGATCAAAATATGACTGATATAGTTCATTGATAAAGCTTAATCTATTGTTTATATGGCTCACAAACTTGAGTAAAATAAAATTATCCTCTAAATTCATCCATGAAACCTCATGAGAAAGAGAAAATAAAAATATTAATTGCTTGAAATAATATATGGGCTGATAAAACTCATTGATTATGTTTGGAGTCACCATTGGTGCTTGTGTTTGTGCCTCCAAAGGTTGTTACATTGAATATCAACACTAATAACTCATGGATGATATCTCTTGTCCGACTAGGTGTTTTAGAATTGTTATCATCACAAGTTACACCATTGAGGAGGTTATTCAAGCCTCCTCACTTAAGTGATAACATGGATACACCTCTAGGATGTGGGTTGCCTAATCAATGAGATGAATCTCTATATAAGGCTATTTCCCTTTATGTTATCACCCTAAACTACTACTAGACCTATTACTTATAAAGGAAAAAGGTAAGAGATGTTTAAATTAAATTAAGCTAAGGAGGTGATACACCAAATTAACACCCTCCACTTGACCATATTTCACTAAAAACATCAATTAGCCTTGAATTTAATCATACTAATCAACAAGGACCTTAAAGCATGAGTGTTTTAACATAGAGGTCATAGATAATGTGTTGAATATAAGGGTTAATCAAGAGGCCTAAAGAAGACACTAATGACTAAAATACATTTATAAACTATGAAAATCTATCCAAACTCACTATGTGACCTACATGAACACAATACATTTATACAAAGATAGGAGAGGAAAAATGATAGAGTGAAATCACTGCTACTAGAATTCATCAACAATCACACAAATACACTAGTTACAATCATTTGAGAAAGCAAGAAACAACTTTATTTAACATTCAAAGTCATAGTACAAGTGTTTAGTTGATCAAGGATTCTCCATAATCATCCAAAGGATCCATGAAAAGACATTAAAGGTATAATATATATAAAAAATAGAGGGGGAAAGAGGATAGGTGTAATAAATGCATATGGAAAGTGTCATCTCATGGAGGATAAGTTACAAGAAAGAAGACAACAAATAGGCAGTTATGAATCTTATCCTCAACATGTGTGTACTTGATATAATGTTTTTTTCATTAATTTTGGTATGTAATGACTCTTCACTTTCTTGATGACTCATCAACCTCATGTGAAATTTCCAATTATTAGATTAAAGGAGTTACAAACTTATGTTTTGCCATGTATCACTCTTGGTCATAATTATTGGAGTTCTCTAATGCCATCCTAAGTAATTTTAATGTCTCTCTAATATTCATGGAGATGACTATTAAGACTCAAGTGTTTTCAATTTGGTAAAACCTATTATTTTATTGAGAGACTTACTTGATCAAGTGAAGACCACCATATTGAATTTATTTCTTCAAACATAGGCCTAGTTCTTGCTTAAGGACAACCACCATATCTTGAAAACCTATAAAGTGCTCTATAATGAGTATTTATACCTATTTTCCTATTCAAAACCATCTCCACTACTAAGGTATAGGTGCATTAGGGTGTAGTCTCTTATATCTCTTGATGGCACATGGATTTGTCAATGTCTCTTCAGACATTTTGAGCAAACTAGCTCATAGGGGCATTTAGGTGTCTTAAAACCTATTAATGAATATTTATAAACCTATTAACTTTCCTTATCCATGTCATATATTTTTTAAATATACTCCATTAGGTCTTACTCAATCATATTTCTTGAGAAGACACTAAAACTACCCTTTTAAGCCTATAATAGTCATTCTTAGGCCAAAATTTGTACTTTATCAGTCCACACATGTGATATAGTGACTATAACATATGTAAATGGGTTTGAATGTATCATTAAATTATTTTATATACCATTTTAATCCATTTTAATTACTTAAGAATTCAAATTTCTCCATCGATTCTTTTGTAGGGTTTAAGCAGGGTTTATACAAGCCTATCATCTTAAAGATGATTCATAAAGGTGAAGGCCCTAATATCTGAAATAATGCCACAATTTTTTATTACATATGGGTAATATAATATGGATAATATATTTATGTCCCATGAAAATCCTCCTAGAATTTCTATGCAAAATTTTAGGCCTTCTCAAGCTCCTCTTAAGGCAAAATAGTGGTTTGGACTACCCCTCTTTCTTAAATAATGTTCATGTCATAATTTTTTTTAAATAAAAACCAATGATAAAATATTTTAGTGTGATAAACTCTCAAACACCTCCAATATCCAATACTTCACATGCATATTCTCTATGAAGTTTTAAGCCTAGAGAAATAGCCTCTTAGGTTTGCAAGACTGTGCTTAAGACTAAGAAAGAGAGTTTTTTGGACTAAAACATTAAAATTGAATTATATTATTTATAAATACCTCAAACATGTTGGTAATATTATACAAAATTTTACTAAATGAACTCAAATATGTATTTACACTCTAAAAGGTTTTGCAATTGATTTCCATATTTTGAGGGTTTATAGGCAATTAGGCTAGTTTGACCCTAATGGCCTTGTTTTGGGTTTGTCTTCATCATAAAAAGGATAAAATAATTTTTAAAACCCATTTTATTACTCTTCATGCCTTTATTTATTATCAAAACTCTAATCTCAATTAAAAAATTGCATGTCTTCTTCACAACTTGAGAGCATACCTATAGGTTTCAATTGAGCCTACAGGTGTTCCTTCTTGGCCTGATATTTGTTGGTGCACAAGAATATTTATTAAAAATAATTTTTTATATATAATATATTGTAAAAAATTATTTTTATCTCTTTACCATGGACTATACAACTCATTTTATCTTTATACTTCATCATTCAATACAGGGTCTGTTGCATTTTCTTAGAAATGAATACCTACAAGTCTACAGACCCATAGGTTTGAATTTTTATCACTTTAAGACATTTATGATGCACTTTATATTAATTTTATCCTTAAAATAATTTCTCTATTTCTTCACAACACTCTTCATGAGGCTTTATACTTACATACCTCTCATGTAGGGCAAGATTTATCTCTTTAGTTCATCTTGCTTAGGCAAACTTGTACACAGTCTCAAAACCGAAGATCATTGTAGGTTTTCCTTATATGATTTGGTTTTAAAGACATATATTATTTTAAAATATTTAATTCATATTATACTATTTTAATTATATTAAAAAAATTTCCTCATTGGTTTCTTGAGGCTCACAACACATGACCATGTTGACCTCCATACCTGCAGGTTATACATAGACTCTTAATATACTTGAGAACATAACCTCTCTACTCATTTTTTATACAATAAATTTATTTATAAGGTTTTAATTAGTTTAATTAATCCACCATACAATAACAAATAATTATCACTCATTTTATGCAATTCAAGACTCTCATGTTACTAGGATTTTATATACAACATTGATCTATGATGAATAATTATAGAAAACTGTAAGTCAATATCATGTTGTGAAATTTTATGGTCCATTTAGGAATTAATAACTCTTTAATTATCCTTAATATAATCAATATGTGTTTATTATTTGTGATATATTCACCAACATGCTCCCAACTACTTGAAAACCTTAAAACATCAAGAATTCCATGTCTTCAACCTATAACCTACTCTAAACTAAAGATTTATTGCCTATTTGAGATCACACATGACAAGTGAGTATTTAAATATCATATTAAATTATTTTTTAGGCCTTATATATCCTCTCCAATCACCCTCATGCCTTCAAAAAGCTTCAAAATGCACTCATAAAGAGAAACTCGAGCTAGTAAGGGTTTTGGAGAGGTGTACACTATTAAGAATGGTTCATAGAGCTAGGGGCATCAAATTGAGAAGTATGGTTATGGATTTTAAGGTTATAAGTCACTATATAAACACTTAATTTCATTTTATCCAACACTACATCCTCTTCATGAACTAATAACAGATCAGTTGAGTTTTTTTGCTTGTCAAGAACTTGACATAGAATTTTGGTTAGTTTTTGTATTTTTATGCCTTGAAAATACCAATTGAGCTTGGTTTTTATCATAAAAAATACTATGGTAACATATATTATTTTTTTTATTCTTTAAAAAATATTACACTTTCTCTTTGAATTTTCACCTCATCTTCATAGCCAAAGACCTAGTTCTGAATGCTAAACCTACTAGAATGAAAAAATGGCCTAGTGTAGTTCTGTAAAAATGTTCATGTAGTCTAAAATGAATTTAAAAATTATAATTTAATATAAAAACATATTATTAGATATTAAATCCAATAATTATGTCCTTTTTGAATGATCTTATAAAGAATAAAGAAGTTTCAAAGGTGGAAAAATGTTAGAAAATGAGTTTGACACTGTTTACTTAAGTGTATGGAATAAGAAGGATTACATGACCCAAAGGGTTATATCATAACCTCTAGACAATATTTAATCACATTATACCTTGATATATAATTATTTTAAGCACATTATATCATAACATGGCCTAAAGGGATATATCATAACCTCTAGACAATCTTGAAGCACATTATACCTTGATATATAATTATTTGAATGAATACGAAACAAATAATCCATTATCTTAATTTATAAAAAAGAACCTTAAACTTTTATAAACACATGATGGAGACAATAATAAGTGAATATTTGAAGACCCTAAATGGCTATAAAAAAAGTTAAGAATATGAAAAATAAAGTTTTATATGATCATCATTCATGGTAGCCTACATCCACAGATTATTTCATTGTCTTATCCTTTTGAGGTGAGGTAACTAATGGATTATATTATTCCCTCACCTCAAAGGGGGTCATATAAGTGGGAGAATGCCATAGAGACATGTTCTCCACATTTAGCACTTATATCAATTTATAGATTCAGTGGGGGCATGATTTGGAATTATGTTTTCCACACTTATCCACATTTGGCACTTATATTAATTTACATATTCTATGGGGGCATGCTTTAGAAGCATGTTCTCCACACTTATTAAATATTTGGCACACCTATATTTAGTGGGAGCATGTTTTACAAACACGTACTCAACATTGGCACTTATTTTAGTTTTCATATTGATCCTTATATAGTGTGGGAATGTTTTGGAATCATGTTATCCATACTTACACAATTTCCAAATTGGCCAAAGCATATAGTTATATAATTTATATTCATAGTTGTGGTATAATTTTATACATTGGTACCATTTTTATACATATTTTCAGCATGAGACATATATAAGGTGCATATGTTATACAATGTGCACCTAATATTGAAAAATATAAATCAATTTTAGATTTCAAATCACTCTCAGTTGTGAACAAGTAATACATAGAAGGGAGGTTATTGTTATGCTAATCTAATGAAATAAATCAAAATAACACATTAAAATACTAACACATCTAGCCCATACACTAGGAAGAGCATAGGTAACAAACATGCATATTAACACAAAACTAAAACATTAAAAAAATCACTCTTTTACCTTCTTTGTAAATCCAAATGGCTTGTTGAAGTGGCTTTTTTGGTTTGTACATCAATAAATTTTTAGCAATAGAGTTTTTTTTTTTGGAATAAAAATGATTGAAATGTGGGGGGGTGAATTAGTCTTCAAAAAAAAAATCTTTCAATTAAACTTAAGCATTCATGAACATTAATTCAAGCATGTGAATCAAACAATGCATAATAAATCAACTATACAAGAATGGAACATAAGAACACAAGATAACATTACTTATGAGTGGAAAACCCTCAAAAGGATGAAAACCCACTGATGTATTCAAATGGACTATATTAATATAATATAAACATCAATTTTAGTGAAGCACCAAATTCACATGGAGCACCAATCCCAACTAGTTATGTACCAACTCAGCTAGGTTTTAACAAGTACCCACTTGTATGAAGGCACCAACCCCCTAGATGACTCAGTACCAACTCAACCACATAAAACACTTGATCACTTTTTTAATACCTTTTTATTCATACAATAGATGATAATCTCTTTACTCAGCTCTTCACATACTTTTATCCCTCTCAAGCTAGCCTCTAGCCTTCTTCACTCAACTAGCTCTCTTCTTAACTTTATTAGGTCATATGACCTTTATACTCATATGTAAAACCTATTTAAAAGATTCATATATGATCTTCTATGCTCTTATGATGGTCTATAATACCTTATTCTACTAACCAATGTGTTATCTTATTTGATTTCACACTACTCTCATAAATAGGCCTAAAATTACCTAATATTCATACAAGTCATGTGTTCATATCCTTTTTAGTCATCCAAACACCTTTAATCTTTTAAGTCATCCATGAAATAGATCTTATTAAATATCATAGTCATGGATAAAACATGATTTGAGTCCCTTTAGGTCTAAACTATCTCAATTAGACCTTATCTCAACTTTAGGTCTGATCTATCTCAATTAGGCCTTATCTCACCATTAGGTCTCATATAGATCTAATCTAATTAGGTCTATTATAAGACACGTTACACTTTTTCTTCCTTGGAACACTTCAAAACTCCACACATAGCATAAACATATCATAAAAATCTCAAATATATCCATGATAAGCTCATCTAGGCTTCATAACACTTTTTAGCACAAACCATTACTTAGAGAACAGCATTAGTATTGTTCATATTAGGACTATGCATACCCAAAAAGTCTCTCTTAAATAAATGAATCATTAAAAAAAATTATAAAGAAACCATAGAAAAAAATTTATATATATATATATATATATATATATATATATATATATATATATATATATATGTATGTATGTATGTATGTATATATATGTATGTATATATATATATATGTATGTATATATATATGTATGTATATATATATGTATAAATATATATATATATATATGTATATATATATGTGTATATATATATATGTGTGTATATATATATATGTATATATATGTATATATATATATATGTATATATATATATGTATATGTATATATATATATGTATGTATATATATATATGTATATATATATATGTATATATATATATATATATGTATATGTACATATACATATATATGTACATATATATATATACACATATATATACATATATATATACATATATATATATATATACATACATATATATATATATATAAGCTACATGACCTCATGGTCATCACCATATCCTTTAAACTTCCCAACATAGGGCAAAAGTATTCAAACCCTTTTCTATAAGTAGCCCACTCAAAACTACCAACTAGCCTCACAACACAGTCATGGAAACGTCATCTTAAAAAATTGAAATAATAATTTATATGACCTTTGAAAACTTAAATATTTTTTTTTGACATCTCTATATCAATATAAATTATAATTATCACAAGGTCTAATGCCAAATATTGGTTTTGCAGACCAATCTTTTGTCTTCAATACATAGTCAAACCTAAACTAGTCAACCCCTTTTGTCTTCATCATTTAAATCACTTTAAATAAATATAAAATATTATATAGAACATGTATAGGACATAAATTTCCAAAATAAAAACATCATATTCATTAGATACTCCATCTCAAGGCATAGAGCCTCAAACTCATCATTATAACTTGCTTACCCAGAATTGCCAGTTTACCTTAAAGACTAGTCATGGTGATTTTGACCTTCCATACTTATGTAGAAACTTTTATATAATTTAAATTAATTTATATGATATCTTTATAAAAATATAAAATATAAATATAACATGCTCAAATGATAATATTATTCTTGCAAACGAATATCATAGTCTTGTACCTTACTGTCTCATCTGAACTAGATAGATCAACATATGAGCAACATTTTCATCATAGACAATGATATAAAAATATTTTATCCAATATTATCATGTATTATAGTTATTTAAAAACATACCCATGCACTTTTATTCATCCTTAATCCATGATAAAACATCCCTAATCACCTTCACACTTTTGCCTAGTTTTCTCACTGTTTGCACCTATAGACATCAGAAATATGCACACCACAATTATGAATGTCATAATTACCCTAGACCATCTTGGTACCATCTTGGGACCAGTCTAACCATCTGACCACTAACCAATCTTAACATATATCTATTTTTTTCAAACTATCTTAACCAGCCTTTTATCTATTTTCACCCTTCACCCTAAACTATTGATGGTCAAGATAACTGCCGAAAGTCACCTTGACCACTGACGGTTAGGGTGCACCTCCTTAACCACCAAAATGAAAGCCACCTACCTTGATTTTATCAATATAAATCATCTAAATCCATGTGTGATCTATTTCATGCATGATTTATAATTAGAAATCTCAGTTCACATCTTGTTGCAACTCTCTTGCCTTGTCTATAATAAAAGAGTAGGAAGAAGAAAGGGATCTATAATTACTATCAAGAGCTTATGCATCTAGAATTCTCTTTTTATTGGTCAATCATCATTACCAATATAATTAACTAGATACTACATTAGATATCCAACTTACCATTGTAGCTCTGCCAAAGCACCAAGTACCGTTACTCTATCAGAATCATGTTAGACTCTACTAATGATTCTATCACCTTAATCAATCACCCTATCAAATTTATATAAGATAAGTACTTGATTTCTAGAATTTAATTAATTTATTTTCCTTTCACACTCAGCCCATCACCAAGACATCTCCCATAAACCCACTTTGTGATCCCATCAATCAACCTAGATCTACACAAAGTATGTCGATGATTGTCTCAATCATCAAAGGCCTATCCAACCATTGATGATCACCTTGATCACTGATGGTCACCTTAACCATCAATGGTTAGCCCAATCATCGATGTTCAATATGGTAGTAAATTTTATCAAGTGTTTTCCACCTACCTACCCCTAAATAAATCTAATTTTCTATATCCCTACTTGTTCATAGGCCCTTGCCTAATTTTTTGAAGCAAACCCAAATCACCTATCACTAGTATTAATTAACTTAACAATATTTTAATCATTTATAGTCTATTTATTTATCAAGTATCACTTGTGATTAATTTTAGTACCTTTTTATTATTGATTCAAGTACTTTATATTATGTTTATAAACTTAATTATTCAAAATGTGTGGATTGACAACCCCTAAGGAAGCTCTTTCTTCCAAGATCTAGCTATTGCTAGGTAATCTACTCAACTGTCTATCTAAAAATTAATTTTTATTTAGCAATTTCTTATTTTTAGGTCATCCTCCCAATCTAAATAATATCTCTTCACAATCTTATGATTCAATGTATGCACAATCAAATAGGTTTTTCAATAGTAACCGTACATAGTTTCTTCTTTTCCCTTTCCAAAATAATAAGCTAAAATTCACTAAAACATTCTGACACGCCCAATGGGACCTCAATTATTTATTTTTGGTTTCCTTTATTTACATATGTATGCTTTTTTTCTCTATATGTGCTCATTAATGAAACTAAAATCTTCTTTGAGTTTAAAATTAAGTGCATCCATTGCTTGCTTCTAATTTTAGTTCACTTTAAATTAAGGCATAATAATTTTATTATAGCATCACTCTTTATTTCACACAATAAACCAAACCACTTTCATAAATTAAACATGAAACAAACTTGAGACAAGGCTCAAAAAATATTTCATCACCTAGCGGTAAACTTACCCTTTCCCAACAATCTTACTTGGAGATCATTACCAAGGGGAGAATGAACTCAGTTCTCTGGTTAAGTATAAACTCTAGAAATTTATATATAGGATAAGCACCCGACACCCTTATCACTATAGTGTGTGAAGTAAGGGGGTAGGACCCAATACAAAACCACATATTGATTCTAATAGAAATTCCATTTGAGCACCTAAACAACCCAAAACCAACCATATAGTGCTTCTATAGTACCTGATCTACAAGCAAACTTCTATCACACATTATCATAACCTAAGGCAAAATTCAATATCAAGATTAAAATTAACCTCATGATTTTAACATAATCTAGTGTGTGTTGGATTCCCTTGATCATTTTTTTGCTTTCTCTATGTTTGAGTTTAAGATTCTTTATGTTTTCTTCTTATCCTACTTGCATGGTTATTACTCATCAACAATAAAGGGACTTATCAAGTCAGTACCCATCTATAGATTATATAATCTCCTCTACCTATTCATCCATGGAGTATATCTCAAATTTTGAGAGTTATCCTCATCATTCTAAAACTTATAGTGTGCCTCAGGTAGTTTCCCAAGGTGACCCAAACTTTACTACCTTTTTGGATAATAACCTAGTAGCCTTACAGCATTACCTTAACACTATAAATCACCATACACCCATTTTAGTACCTCCTACAAACCCACCCTATGGTATGCCATTAGGATTTTTAGTCAAATCTTATATTATCACTATCACCACCTAATCTTTAGCTACTTAGGCATCTACCTCAGCTAGAAACCTATCTAACATAACCATGCAGAACTAGCCTATTCAACCTTGTAACACCCAAACACCTCTTAGTCTGACTAAAAAATTATTCCTAACATAGCCACCACCTAACCTTTACCTACCCATACTCAAATTACTATTATATTACCTACTACCATTGCCATTACCATTCCTCTAGTTACCTCCACTCCACTTCCAAACATAGTGGCACCCATACCTTCTACCTTACCACCTATCACTACTAGGGTCACCACTTATACCTTACCTATGACTCCACCACCCATGCCTATGAAATAGTAAATACCCTCTACCCAACCACAAATGACCACATATTCATATGTGGATTCAACCTAACCACCCATGACCAATTACCCATATTTGGAAATTTCTCAACCACTAGTAAAATATCAATATGTCACTCAACCCCAACCACAGTATGCACCTTACCACCCTTTAGGTGCACAACCTTAAGTAGAACAAATGAAGATGTTTATGGACAAGATGACCACCTTGGAGTCATCCATCTCAAGTGATCATAACATATTGTCATATGACCAAATTTGTAATGATCCCATCCATCCATCCATACCTATTAGGCCATATCCTCCCCAATGGGAACTTTCCAAGTTTTTTAAATTCAAAAGTAAGCAGGATCCCCAACAACACCTTTGGGAATTTATGCATGCTTGTTATTTGATTACCTATGATGATTCCCTCCTTCTCTGCACCTTCCTTATTTCCCTAGCCTATTTGACATTGGATTGGTATAGTGTCATACCCAAACACTCCCTCTTCTCCTTCACCGAGTTGGCTCAAACTTTCTTGGACCACTTTTTTATCAATATCTCCAAGAAAGTTTCTATCACTAACTTCTACTATATCTAGTAGTTTGAGGATGAATCCATTGCCAATTTTGTAACTCACTAGAGGAACTTAATTAACCAACTTTCCTTTTCCTTTCCTCAACCCAAATTCATAGATCTATATTCTCAGGCATGTGCTAAGCATATCTCCTCTACACTATGTGTCCAAAGATTTTGAACCTTTGATGAAGCTTTTACCATGGCACATAAGTTAGAAAACTAGTCTTTTGATGAAGGAAAACTAAAACTTAAAAACAAGAACTCCACCTACAAAACCAATGAGGCCTCTTCTTCCAAACCAAACAACTAGTTCAATACCAATACTAGGGGCAAAAGAACCATAGATGCAATTGTCCTTAAATTTGATTCTCTAACAGCCATCAAACATCCTAATTATTTTTTCTCCTCAAAGCAAAACATGAGGAACCAAAACCATAGAAACTAGAAGCAATTCACTTTACTTGGAGAATCTTATGCTTCAATCTTGGAAATGTTATTAAAAGCTAATATCATTCAACTTCCTCCTATCAAAACCCCTCAGTAGTTTGATTCCTCTCATCTTGTACCTAGTTAGTACAATGAGAATGATATGTGTGTATTCCATCAAGTAATAGGACATGATGTCAATAGGTGTAATAACTTCAATAGCCTTGCCCAATTCCTCATTGACAAGGGGGAGCTTGCATTAGACAACCCCAATGCACTGTCAAACCAAACCCTTGATATATTCAAGCAACCTTTCCTAAACCATGATCCTACCAAGAATGAGAGTAACCAGGTTAAGTGTTTTCATGATGCCCATATGATCAATATGGTCCTTAATGCACTCATTACTGAACCACCTCCTACCCAATCTCTTAATTCTCCACCTCCTCCATCTATTGAGATAGTGGGCTTACCTTCCCTTCATTTGAAAACCCAAACTGAGGAAATACCACCTTCTCCCCCTCCACTTATTGAGGTAGAGGAGTCCTTAACCACTCTTTCAACTAATATACCATAAAAACCAACCATCACCACCTTACCTTTAACTTTAACTACTGAGCAACTCACCCCTCCCATGAAAATTATTCCCAAGGATGAAGTCACCATGTCTACTCCCATGGAGGAGCCACCTGTCTCAACCTTGCATCCTTTGATTGAGGAAGAGGACAAGGTTACCATCTCTCTTCCCTAACTGATGGGTCTATCCTTTGAACCTACTACCCAAGGAACCAAATTGATCCCAATCTCTAGACTTATCTAGAGATTGAATTTTGTTTCCAAACCCAACTTAGATTGGGGTACCTTTTGGTAGTAACTTGGACTCCCTTACATCACCAGACCATAGCTTCTAACCCTTTCTTTGGTGGGCCAACCCATTACCTCTATTGACTAAGCTATTTCCATACCTACCCAACTAATCAAAACCTCTACCCATCCAACCAAAATCTCTACCCAACCAACCAAAACCTCTACAAAACCAGCCAAACCTCAACCAACTAAGTCAACCCTAACCTAAATAACCAAACCCCATTCTATCATCTCAACCAAATTATCAAAAAGACTTGGTACCTTCTTTACACCATGCCTTCATGCCAAACCAAAGCAACTAAAGAAGTAAAACCACCTGAAGGCCCTAATTTTACCTCCCTCAACCTAATCCTCCATTTTGGGACCTCATCCCTCTACCTTGAGCAAGAAGCCCATTATCTCTACCAAAACCCCACCACCTCTTTTGGTTTCACCTTCATAGTTGCTTTCTGACACACCTCTCTTCACCATAATAGTAATACCCAAGATACATACCTTGTAATATTCCACCTCTAGATCATCAACCTCCTTTCCTAAACCAAATCCATCAACCAAGCATACCACCTTACCTAAGGCACCTATCACCACACCTACTTCCAAATAACCTTCCACCTCAACAACCAAAGCCAGGACTGCTAAACCTTTACCACCTTTAGCTAAATCCTACTATACCATTTTCTATAGGCTATCACAAACTTCTTGTTTATCCTTATCTCCCATAAAGCCCTTTGACCCTCTTACTTTGAAACTTGTCTCGTATAATGACCACCAAGTGTGTTCTTATCATAGGACACCCAACCATGACATCGATCTGACCAAGATCAAAACCATCCTTGACATGATTCCTCCTATCAACCTTAAGTAACTCTATATCTTGTAGAGGAATCTTCAATCCATTCATCATTTTATTTCCTAGTTTTTAGATTGATGCCAACCCTTCCACCACCTTCTAAAGAAGGATGTCTCTTTTAAGTGGAATAAGGACTATCAAAAGGCATTTGATTCACTCAAAAAGTAACTTTTATCTCCATATATCCTCACCAATCCTAAGGATAACCAACCTTTCTAACTATATGTCTCTGCCACTGACCACTCCTTAGGGGTAATGCTTGCTCATCAAGACAAACAACACAGAGAGAAAGCCATCTGCTACATTAGCCACATGTTTGTAGAGTATGATATTCAATATACCCATACTAAGAATCTTTGATTATATTTAGTATTTATAGCCACCAAGCTTTTCCACTACCTCCTTAACCACAAAACCTATGTCATTACTAACACCAACCCACTTACATACATGCACTCGAAGCCATACTAAAACCAATGTATGGAAAAATGGATCATGATTTTAGCAGAGTTTGACCTTAAGTCCCTCTAGTAAAATTACATTATGGGGAAAGCCATTTCTAACCAATTTTTTGAATCACCATTAGCAGACAATAAACCTCCTCCTCATGAGTTCCCTGATAAGTCCATTACAACCCCCTCTCAGGAAGACTTCACCTATTAGGGCACCATGTTCTTTGACATATCAAAATGTCAACATGGTGGGGGAGTTGGTATCATCCTTATCCCCTTTGATGGTAAACCTCTTATTTTTTCCTTCAAGATTGATTTTGAATGTACCAAAAATCTGGTTGAGTATGAAGCCTTAGTCATAGGCCTTCAGACTACCTTAGCCCTAGGAGTCAAAACAATCAACATCTTTGGTGAATCCTAACTTGTGGTTAATCAAATCAATGGATCTTACTAGTATAAGAATAATGTCTTGAAATAGTAAAAACAACTAGTTGATGAACTCTTGGCATTATTTGAACATTATCGCATCTAGTCAACCTCATAATCTACCAATAAGTTTTCTGACACCATGTCTTGTCTTGCCTCTCAAATTCCATCTACACTCTCTGATTCTAAACTATCTATTGTTATCCATAGACTTACCTAACATTCCTATGTCAAGTTAGACTCTCCCACCATTCTCAATATGGAAGAGACCCAACTTGACCTTTGGTATCAGTAGACCTTTGACTACCTCAACCTTGCCATCATTCCTTATGACCTTTCTAGGAATGATCAAAGAGCATTTATCTAGAGTACCTATTTTTATACCATTATGGGAGGAATTATGTATAAATATAGTTTTGATGGTCTTCTCTTTCATTTCTTACATATTCATAAAGCCTCTCATGCTATCAAGGAAATGCATGATGGTATCTATGGCAGACACTTTAGTGGCTTCACTATAGCTAAATGCATCCTTCACCTTGGCTATTACTGGCCTACCCTTAACCAAGACTACTATGATTATGTGAAAAAGTATGTTAAGTATCAACAACATACCAATCTCCATCATGCACCTACCCATAGTCTTTGCATTTCCATTGATTTTTGGCCCTTATCGTAATAAGGTCTAGAACTTATTGGTGAAATTAACCCCCTTTCCTCATAGTGACACCATTTTATCATCACTATGACTGAATATTTTACCAAGTGGGTAGAGGTTATTCCTCTAGTCTTGACCAAGGTAGAGAAGATTGTTGACTTTATCGACCATCACATTTTCTACCATTTCAGTGTTCCTCATAAGATTATCATCGATAATGGTAAATATTTTAAGAATAAGAAAGTTTAAGGTCTATGTGATGCATTCAAAATTAATTTAAGCTTCTCTTTGCCCTATCACACTCAAGTGAATGGATAGGTCAAGGCCTCTAAAAAAACTCTTAATAACATGCTCACTAAGATGGTCAATACATCTAGTTTGGATTGGCATTTGCACATCCCCTTCACCTTATGGGCATATCTCACTATCATTAGAACCCCAATGCGTACTACACACTTTTATCTTATGTTTGGAGCAAAGGTTGTCTTGCCTCTTGAAGCCCAAATCCCATCTCTTCACATATCATTGCAAGAGCTCATTTTTGAAGATAATTATCATCAACATCATTTATCTTAGCTTCAATTACTTGATGAGTGTCATTCAGTAGTGCTTACCCATATCCATGTCTATCAAGAGCACATAAAGCATGCTTATAACAAACACCTCAAAGTGTGAGAATTCAACATTGGAGACCTCATCCTAAAGTAAAACCAACATATCACTAATATGGAGAAAAGAAAGTAGGGCAAGTTTGCATTCAATTGGCTTAGACCCTATATCATAACCCAAAATTATGGATCAGGGGCTTATCAATTGTCTTATTTTGAAGGCTACCTAGAAATTGAGCCCCTCAATGCTTCACATCTACATCCATTTTTTTGTTAATAAGGATCAAATTCATCTTTTGTTTAACTTAAGATCATCCCTTACTTTCAACCACATTCATCTCCTTATTTTAGGGGAAACTAATTAAAACTGAATCATGTGATTATCCATCATAGTCATAGCCTAATCTTTAGAAATGGGTATCATGACTCTACCCATGGCATGATTCTTATGGTAATTTTCATCCCTTCATTATGATGGATTCCCATGATCATTGTCACCTAAACCTCTTCACACCTGATCAACATTTTTATGATTTTAGTTTTTCCTTCATAAAGGTGAACCCTTAAGCCTATATAAGCAAGTATATGTAAATCAAAATCAAAATTAAAAATTCCTATCACTAGAAATCATGGTTCATTCCTAGCATTCACAAACTACTCCCTTGAAGGATAGCTATTGAAAATTTATTTGAAATTGCCAAACATAAGGTGGATTGTTCCCTTGAAGGAAAACTATAAAAAATCATTAAACAAAGCAAATAAACTTAAACCACTCCCTTGAAAGATGGCTGAGTAAAGCATTTTGTCAAAGGTATAGAAATTATTAGAAGCTTCCCACATCGATCAACTTCCCATATACAATAACAAATCAAATGACCTAGCATCAAAATCACACTAAAACCAAGCTAATTTTAAAAGATGTAATCAGCCCTCTAACAACAAACTAAGGTGGAAGTCATAATTAGATTTTAAAAGTATACTTCCCGCATCAATCAATATACATAGTTAGGCATATAATTGTTTATCCTAGCTCTTTTGACACCTCCAAAAGAGCCATGCTAGTTTTTCAAGAACGTTTTATTTCCATCCATTCCCACTTTATAGACTATAAGCAAAGGATTTTGAGCTTATTTAACATTATGTGGTCAAGACTCCTTTTTACCAACTAAAAAAAATTAATGAAATGAATTTGAAGGGATTATGTTCATTATGCCAATCCAACTTCAGTTTTGTTCTAGTCTTTGTCAAAGAATCAGAATGCCCTCTTATTATCCTATCGTGACTAGTTGATATTTTCATTCAAGTCTTTGTCTCTTGATTATGTTCTCTATTCTCCCATATAGTGTTGTTTGTTACCTTACCTCATGTGATTTACCTTAAGTAAGATAGCAACATCCATAATCATAATAGGTATATCCATGTGTGTCATAATCAACATCATAATCATAATCACAACAATAACAAACATTATACAACCATAACATCTGTGAGCAATAAAACAATCAACCATTTTCTACCATATGTCTAAATATAAATAATGCAACATATACTCATTAAAATTTAGCATGTAATAATCATAACCATCATCCATAAATACCATCTCATGCCTATCTAGGTAAGTCTATATCAGTGTCTAGTATGCATAACACAAGCATGATCCATAATCAACATAACATCGCATCATAAGCAGTAAAAATCAATGTAAACCATAAACATGAGTAATAGACAAAGATCATATATATATATATATATATATATATATATATATATATATATATAACTCATTAGTCAAATAGAATAATAAATGTATATAAGAAAATAGACATGTCTCTCTCAAAATGTACATCTCACCAAATATGCTAGCAAGCCATAATCAAAATGATATACAAATGTCATAATCTAGTCATATCCTATCTATGCCCTAGGGGCACCATTGTCTCTTGGAGAACTACTAGATCCTGGTGCCTCCCCACTTGTTGTACCTACCAATCCCCTAGATACACCTATCTATCTAGATACAGATGCTACCCAATGACCTAGTGTCGCTACACTAGCACCGCCTACCAAGTTGGCTTTATGCTCACCCCATCAGGGCTACTATGGATACTATGTCAAAACTATGGCTCATAATACCATAGATCCTCCACTATATCTAGGTATCATTCCATGGGGATGGTACCTATTGGTATTTTATATGATGTAGTTACTCTTCCTCCTTTTTGCCTCAGAGAGTCCCTCTCTTATGTAACCAAGGTAAGTGAAGACCGTGCCTAGTCCTTGTCACTTATGAAAGTAGAAACTTGACCCTATAAGGTAACAACCTGACCTTATAAAGTGGATGCATACCCATATAATGTTGTGACTTATACCTATGAAATAGATAACACTACTCTTATGTATCCATCGAGGCCAACCCCCTGTACATATACCCTCTATCCCCCTCTCCCAATAGGGTCCACAACCATTGGCCTCACACCTCCATCATCCCCACCGATATCTATCACTACATATAAACATTGGTACCATGAAATTTACTCATATATAAACCTAAAATCATCTATTTATGCCCTAACTGGTAGCTCTTTATGGTCTAACAAAGTCAGCCCAAGTTTTGTCTCTATAAATAAAATCTCTAAGTCCTTTCACCTATACCTGGGAAATGAACCTAGAATGCCATGTACCAAGCCAAACTATCTCTATACCCTATCAAAAGGGACCAGATCCACCTACCCAACCCTATTAACCTACCCACATGATCAATTTACAAATTCACAAATAAATTTTCTCAAAATCCCTAAAACAACCCTAACTATGGCATAACAATCTAAACCCAAACATTCAAACCTAATTCACCCTCAAACCCCAATGCGATTACCAAACTAAGATACCAATTTTAAGGACATACCCTACCTAATTTTGTGATCACCATCATGTATTTAGCCATAGTCTTGACCATCCTCACTTGTGCCCACGTGCTCCCTACATTTTCATTGGTTGATCCACCTCAACAACCTCTTACCCCTAGTAAGAAATCACCATCAACTATCACTTTCACTTAAATATGACATTTGCCAAAGATCTGACATCTATGATGAAAAATGAGTAAAAAGTAATTAAAAAATTAATTTTTAGCCACATCCTTTTAGGTTTTTCTCCTTGACCATTCATGGTTAGGGTGACTGTTGATGGTTGCAATTGTGTACCCTGACTATTGAAGGTCAAGGTTATCACCCTTTTTTTCTTTTACCCACCACTAGAGCAGACCTTTTTAACAAAACCAACCCATTTTACCCACTCTTGGAGACTACCTATTGACCAAATTTTAATCTCATATTTGGTCCATTTCAGCCCAACTAGCGTGCATTTTGCAACACCTTTTATTTGGACCTTTGACTGTAGTGAAAACATTACCATATTGACCACTTTTTGAACTTGTGCCACCTCACACTTACCGAAACCACTTGTGTCTTTTTAGGAGCACTTATTACCTTATATACCCATGAAATTTTACCCTATTTGTGTTTTCATTGGGATCAATTTTAGTAATTTTTCTTGTCAAGGTCAAATTACTACCCCTATCATACAAAACTTTCTTAAAATCAGTCATAACCTTTTAAAGCTAGTCAAACCAAGGAATTATGTCTTCAAAATCACTAATTTTGGTCAAAAAATCAAAAATTTATTGTAAATGGGTCATTATAGTTTTTAAATAGCATTGTCAAGGTCAAATATGCAAACAATCCATGCACAGGGATCAATTTTGAGAGAAAATTAAACTTTTTAAGAGCTACATGTGGTTTCAAGAGCTCAAATTTTGTACATATGGTCATAATTATTTTTAGAAACATATGAAAAAATTTCATGCCCATTGGATGAGTGGATATACTTGTTTTTTGTAATAGTCCTTAGCATGTCTATTGGAGATCACCATTAGAGTAGGCATCATTTTAGAGTGTCACAGAGGTTTCTAAGTCTAGATAAAAGTTTTAAAAGCATGGTATGATGTTTTTAAATCATAATAAGACCTTTAAAGAGTGTAAAAACTCTAAATTTTAAGCAAACCATACTCATATAGGCTTATACAAGCAAATAGGCATATAAGCCAAAAAGGGGTTTTTTGAATTTTCAACAAAAATGTGATTTTAGAGTGTTTTTATATAATTTTAAAGACCCAATGATTATTTTTTATGTATTGGGAATCATGTGAAGATCTATTTTCATTTTGGTGAAATTTTTACTTTTTATAGTTCTAAACACACTTCCTAGCCTCCTATTCAAATGCTCATATCTTTCACCACGTGTAAAGTTTATCTAAATAATATTAGTATGTTTTGATCACCCTTATTTAATTATAATTAATTAATAATTTATACTATTTTAGGGGCTATTATTTATGAACAATCATTAAGAGTGTAGGCAGCCCAAAATGTAGTCAAAACCCCATAGGCAGATTTATCCACGTGATAAATTTTTATATATTTTTCAAGGGAACCCAATATTTTTAGGGATGTTATGAGGGTAATTTTTATATACATAAATTTAAATATTTTTTTATTTGGATTTATGTACTTCATGAATCATCATTTTGAAGATTCAACTTCAAAGCTTGCCTAAAACCTTAAAAACTCAATTTTTAAAAAATCTGATTTTATTGCCATAAAATCATCATGGATCAACCTAAAACCTTTTAAAAATTCAATTAAACTTATAGAGTATTCCATAAATATCAATTTTATGTATGGATCTATATGGATGAGGGCATAAATCATGTTTTTTGTGAGAAAAAGCATGTAAAATGAAGTATAAAATTGTTAAATTAAATTATAATTAATGGAGATAAAATAATAATAATTTTTATTCATCCTAAAATTTTAATTTTTTCACAAATAATCCCAAAATTTCCCTAAATAGCTTGATCAAAATGGCTAGTTTGTTGAAAAATTGAGCAAAATAGGCTTAGTCAACCCAGTTGACTAAATGATGAAGGTTTTCTCATCAAAATCACATATTTGGTGATGAATAATATATTTTCATGTCTAATATGTTATTTTTTCAGGTTTAATGTATTATTATTTCAATTATAATGGTGTCTAGGTGCACAAATGAGCCTTTAGGCCTAATTGGTCTAAATAACTTAATTGATGAACTTGTTAAGTTTGAGTTGGGTGGAATTGGTCATCAAAGAGTTAAAAATGGAATCCCATGATACATACCTACTTTTCCAAGATTATTGGTGAATTTATATGAAACACCCTCGGCTTCTAATAAGGTATTTCTTATGAAGTAGCTATTTACTTTGCAAATGTAGGAAGGTGGATCGATACATACTCATCTTAGTGATTTCCATGGTTTGGTAAACCAGTTAGCTTTAGTCAATATTGTTTTTGATGATGAGGTAAAGGCTCTCTTGATTTTATGTTCTTTGCTTGAAAGTTGGGATAGTTTGGTTATGGTAGTAAGTAATTCTGCATCTGCTTCTAAAATCTTAAAAGTTGATGATGTTGTGAGTGTGATCTTGAATGAAGAAATACGCAGGAGAAGCACACGTGAATCATCAGGGAATGCTCTAAGTGTAGAAAGTAGGGGAAGGCAAAGAGAGAAGGTAGAGCAAGGGAAATCAAGGTTGAAGGTGGTAGGGAGATCCAAATCTAGAGGTGTTACCTGCTAGTTTTGTGGAAAGAAAGGACACACAAAGGAGTGTTGGTTGAGAGATAAAGAGAATCAACATGTAGGTAATGAAGAAGTAAAGGATGCAAATATTGTTGTACAGGACGCTCTCATACTTTCTTTGGATAGTCAGGTAGGATCTTGGATTTTAGATTCTAGTTCTTCTTTTCATGCATCCCCAAACAGAGATTTGTTCCATGAGTATGAACAGGGAGACTATGGAGTGCTTTATTTAGGGGATGGTACGCCTTGTTAAATAGTTGGCAAAGGGAAAGTGCATTTGAGATTGCAGATGGACAACACATGGGTATTGAAGGAGGTCATGCATGTCCCAGTTCTGAAGTAGAGTTTGATTTCTATAGGAAGGTTGGGTGATGAGGGATGCACAATAACCCTCACAGCAGATTCTTAGAAGGTTACCAAGGGTGCACTTGTTCTAGTAAGAGGTAAGAAAGTAGGTACTCTTTATCTATCTACTTGTATTGTTGATTTTACTTTTGGTTTATCTACTTCAGCTGTAGATTCAAAGATGTGGCTTAATAGGCTTGGTCACATGAATAAGAAGGGAATGGACGTTCTTGATTCAAAAGGTATGTGTTCAGATTCAAAAAACATAGATAGAGTTCATTGCAGGAAAAGGAAATTTGATGCTTTTGATAGGAACAAAGAAGCCTTGTTGTTTATGGAGGAGATGAAGGACAGAGATCAGTCACAGGGGCTGAATAATTTTGAGTAGGGCAGTATGGATAGAGGTTTGATCCAAGATGAGCTTGCAGATAAAGAAACCATCACTTACAAGAAAACATGAGTACCGATGTCGATGCTCCCATGGCACCGACGTCAGCCAGACAGGAACCGACATTGGTCATGTGCAGACCAGTAGGGTCGGTAGAGTCAGCAAGAGAAGACTGATGTTGGTTATGCAGGAACTGATGTTGGTAGGGGGGACATTAGCGTCGGATAGGGAAATGATGTCAGCAGTCAGGGTCAGTGTAGGGAACCAACATCGGTCGATAGCAGACTGGGAGATGGCCGAGATTGGTCACTGGAATGGATGTTGGGTGGATAGCAAGCTATCAAGGAGTCTCAAACACCCATATGGAGGTCAGAAAGGGTAAGTGAACCTCATATTCATTGTTCACCTTCTTTATATTGCTTACTGATGGTCAAGAACTAGGAAGATGAAAGAAGCAATGCAGGTAGAATCCAAAAATAGTGGGAGCTTGGCATGGATGAGGAGTGTGAGTCCTTGGAGAAGAACCAAATAGGTATTTGTTGGTTAAGTTGTCAGCTAGAAGGAAGCACTAGATGAGGGATGGATTCCCATTTTAGAGAAGAGAGTGGATGGACACGTGAGACAGAAGGCTATGTTATATGGTCTTGATTAGGCTGTAGGACAATGGAGGTTTGACCATTGTTTTTATCTTTACCAAGTTGGATACTATTAGCTACATTATTCTATTACTGTATTGTGTTGCTTGTTGCAGGGTTTCATATACAGGGAGTTTTCTGAGCTAAGGGTAAATTTGGTTCAAAAGTATGTCATGAAGAATTTGGGAGCAGCAAAATTCTTTTGGCATAAGTGACAGGTATTACATCACAGGTTTTGTGGTGGTTGGTCTTCAAGAGTGACTTTGAAGAGGGATACAAAGCCAAGGGAACAAAGTAGATGGTGTACAGGTACAGGTGTAGTTGCAGCTATTTATCTCCAAGTGGGAGATTATTAGGGTGTGGAGCTAAAAGCTTCAAACTATTGCAGACATGAAGAAACAAGAGGTTGTTGAAGATCCAGAAGTATCGGTGTTAGTGGTATGACCGACGTCAGTCAGATGTAGTATAGAAGGCAATCGGCATCAGTAGGGAGTCAGCCAACATCAGCAGCACCAAGCAAGTAGGGACTGACGTCGGTCACCTGTGTGTTCCAGAACTGCTGTTGACGAATAGTCAGTTAAGTGAAGCGAGTGTTTGCATGTTAAATGACTAATTATAGTCACGAGCTGCGTGTCTAATTATTGTAGTTAGAGTTCTATTTTTGTATGCATGGGATTCTATTTAAAGACCCATGAGGCATGTATTGTAAATCAAGCAAGCAAGTAAAGTATTGAAGCATTGAAGCAAGGTCAAGGAGATCTACAGGTGTAAGGTCAAGGAGATTAGCTGAAGTATTCAAGGAGGGGATAATAACTCAGGCTGTTGAGTTTGTTGTGTTGAGCAAGAGAGAGAGAGGAAAGAAGGTTTTGAGGTGGAGGAAGAAGTGGCATCTTCCTTATTGTATTTTCTTCTAGTAATATTTAATACAAGAGTGCGTATTGTCTCTCAATTTCTTTGATGTCTCAAGTTTCTAGTTACTTAATCATTCTGGTATAATTCCATGTTTAATTGCTTATAAGAAAGTAATCAATTGTGCTTCCATTGGATAAGGGGTTCCTAACAAACCTATATACCTTGGTCAGTGTTTATTTAGATGGTCAGGGATAATGTGATCTATGTTGAAGCCTCGACCATTGAAATTAATTTTTTTTTAAAATTAATATTGAATATGCTCAAAGACGATCGATGAGGAATAGAGCCACTATTTGAATCCTATGTATATCATTTTTTTATAAATTATGTAATGTGACTTGTTATCAGTGACATAATCTATAATGTATGATGTGACTTTTGAAAGGGTCAACAATAAGTCTATCATTATGTTAATAGAATGTAACCCTTTTTATATTGTACAATGTGATATTTGGAATTGACTCAGATTAAGTCTAATTTATCTTTATGGAATGTATATCTTTTTATATTGTATAATTTAATTTTTGAAAGGAACTCAGAATAAGTCCAATTTAACTTTAGTAGAATGTGTCTCTTTTTATATTGTACAATGTAAATTTTGGAAGGGACACAAAATAAATTGAAATTGACATTAGTGGAATCTATGTATTTCTATATTGTACAATATGACCTTTGAAAGGGACCTACATTGATCTCATTGCTTGTATGATTCATATTAGTTGTTTAGCTTTTATATTGATTTTTTTTCTCTATTTTTGGAACACTATCATCCCTATCAATATAGTCTCTTATAGACTGTTAGTCTTGCTTACCTTCATCACATAGTCATCTTATCTAACTATGTATATTTTTTAGCATGTTTAGTTTCTCCCTATGGAGTACACAGTTGACCTATCTAATTGTGTATCTTATCAACCTATTATGTTTCTTATTTCATGTAAAGGAAGGCTATTTTGGGATTGACTCATCAAAGTTCCTCATCTATCTTTAGCTTTCCATGCAAGTGAAGTTTTCAAACACTTCAAGGCTCATCGAATTCACTTCAAGTTTGTTATTCCTCCAAGATGTGTCATGTATTTTTCATGCAAGATGATTAAATTTTCAAACAAGGGTCTTACCACCTATTTTCCATGCCAAAGTTTGAGAGAGCATGCATGTTTTGTGAAGGAAAGCTATTTTTAGGACTTTTCTATATATTGTAAAAGGCAATTGATTAAATAATTGTAAAATGTTTGTCTTTATTTAATTAAATAAAACTATTCCTTATGTAAATCAACTCCACTTAGGCTACTCTTATATTTTAAGACTTATATATTGCCTTTCCAAGCCATTATTATATTATTATTGGAGTTAAAGTAGAAATTGTAATCTGGACCATACATCAATAAAGGAGATTTTTTTTTGCATATGAGTTTTGACAAATAATAGAGTGTAACTTATTGTGTATCATCATATAATTTATATTATATCTCCTTCTGGTAGGTTCATTCCTCACCTATTGCTTTCTATCTCACCTTCTATAGGTCATGTGAAGAGGTAAAAAAGGAATTTTTGTAATCCAAAGTTATAATAATTATTCATCTAAAATATTTATGCTTAAGGGCAATATAATAATTTTATTTATTCACATGTGTGCATTAGTTTTATTAGCTTCCATAGGATATAAAAAATTTAGGTGTATCACCCAATTAGATAAGATTTCCTTTCAGTTTTCCCTTCCCCTTTTCATATCAAAAATCATAGTAGATCGGATTTAATTGATAAATCTTAAGGGAACCAACCCTTTTTGGAGGTTCTTATCAAGATAGAGTAAAACACACTCTAAGAAGTTTAAATTTTATTCACTGAAGTGAGGGTGTGTTTTTCACATCTTCAAACAGGGTGCCCTCCAGAGTTATAACAATTTTTGGCACGCTCGATGGGACATCATTCAAAAGATTAGTGAAACTTTCAGACACTCAAAGTTGGTTATGAACATCAAGTATCATATCAATATTTATTACTTTCATCATTTGGTTTAATAATGGTCTCTAATGACTTGTTTCAGTATGGATCCATATGATCCTCAATATAATTAGTATGACCAACCATACTATGATCCCCATTAGGAGTTTGAGGATCTATATCAGGCATATATGTAGGAGTAATACTTTGATCCTACCTATGAATAACCAATCCATCATAATATTGCCTCTTACTAATCTAATCATTATCATTTTATAGCTACCCAATCCATACTAGTTGTAGACATTCAAAAATATCCCCTCAACCAGTTTTGATGTCAAACTACCTTAGACCTATTCTTGACCTTTAGTTAGCTATTCACCTAGTTAACTCACCATTTAAAATACATTTCTATATTTTAAAACTTAGACACCCTTTTCTAAAACATTTTAGAACATCAGCTTAAAACCCATTTTCACCTTTTTGTGCTTGGGGGTATAATCATCGATGGTTAGATTGATCATCGATGGTCATGTATCTAAGCTTACAAAATAAGAACTTCTAGCTATAGGTAAGATAAGCATGGGTAAAATATAAATTTTCTCATGCAAACCTTATAGCTTACTATCTCTTTGAATTAGCATCTTTATCTCAAACCAACTTATCAACTTCCTTCCTCCTCACTTAATAACTTTGTGCTATAAATTGAAGGCTCTTGGAAGAGAAAAGGATCCCAAAAATTGCATCTAGGCTCTCTTGCTTCTTTTATGCAGGCACTTCAGACCTTGAAACTTTATCTACATGACTTTTGAAGGCTAAAGTACTATAATTCTATCTAATTTCATTTAGCTTGTCACTGGTTTCCACTTTGATCATACATGTATTCTTTTCTTGTTTCTAGCATTTCCTTTATTCATTAAGTCTTTTTATCTTGATTAGACCACTTACACATTACCCCTCACTCTCAAAATCCATATTCAACCTTCTATCCATCAGCCACCCTCCATCCAACTCCATTTCAATATCCCACCACATTCTCATAGGTAACCATAGTCAGTTACTATAACTATCGACAGTTATACCAACCATCATCAGTAACTTAACCATTAATGGTCAAACTAACCACTACCAGTTATCTTGACCATCATTATTCAATAAATATAGAAACCATCACCAGTCACTTAACCATTAATGGTTATTACAACAACCACTAGTTAGCCTAGCCATCACTAGGGCCAAATAACATCTTGTTATTTTTTGACCTCCTCACACCCCACCAGGCCCTCCTTCTGCTTTTGAACTATCTATAGATCCTATTCAAATTATTTAAACCTAACCTTAACCCACTTTAGCATGGTACTAACCTATCATGCTATATTTTGATATCATATTGAATAGGTACATTACTTATTTCTTATATAGGAATTTATGTTCTTATTAGTTTATCATCTTTCATTTCTATTATCAAACTATTTTTATAATTAGGGGAGTGGATTTACATCCATCCATGGGAGCTTTCACTTCTTAGATCTAGCATGTTGCTCAGCAGTCCACCATTCATACTCATCTAACAAACAAGTTGGTTGAGTGTAGTCATATTATAGGTAGTCCTTCCTCACCAAAAAGGATCTCTCACTTTAACTGGTCATCAATGAGCACAACATTTAACTAGGTATGCATCACTCATCTCTTATTTCTCTCTTTTTTCTTAAATCTTAGAAATAGAGTAAGAAATAGTAAAAAAACATTTTGGCACTCTCGGTGGGACCCCTTATGGGTTCATAGTTCTTTTTAGGCATATAGTTTCATTAGTGAAAATCCATGTTCTTGCATTTATATTATTTATAAATTCTAAAAGGTAGAAATTTCATTTCTTTTCTTTTCTAAAAATTGAAAAGAAATGAAAAAAAGTTTCCATCTCAGGGATAGGTTGCATTTTCATCCTGCATTAAGTGCATTTTAGCTATTCATTATTTGCATGAAAAGACATCAAAATTTTCTTTTGGTTAAAATTGAGTGCATTTATTGTCTTACCTACTTAATGCTTAGTTCACCTAGATTAATTAAACACATTATGAATTAATCATAACACACATATGTTACACTACCAAACCAATTTCACAAAACAAACATCAAAACTTACTTGAGACAAGGCCCATTGGGATTTCATCACCCTTTGGATCACTTTACCCTACCTGGTAATCCCACTTGGATTTTATCATCAAATGGAGGACCCACTCCATTCTATGTCAGAGTATAAACTCTAGACAAATGGTATCTATTAGCTAAGTGGCCCAGCTTGGCTTTGGGTTTGTGAAGTGCAAGGAACAAGCCCCCATTACCAAACCATGTACATGGTCTAGTGTAGATTCTTTTGAGCACCAAAATTTAACTTGAAAATGTCCTTAGATGACTCTTATAGTACCCAACTTATAAGCCAAATTTACCTTTGACACTCTCTAAGGCATAAGCTAAAAGTGATTTTAAATGAATCCTAGGATTAGTCACATTGTTAGTGTCTACTTTAAGATTTTCTTTGTTTGCTCTTTGTTTGAGGTTTGAGTTTCATAAATCCCTTTCCATTTCTCATAGGGTCTTAACTAGACAACATGTGAGAAATCAAAAAAACCAACCACTATCTTCCTCTTCATCCTTATCCATGGATTATACCTCAAATGTTGATAGATCCCCCCATGCTTCACCCCACTATTCTCCTTCACCTACTAGGCCTCCCATGGTTCCTAAAGGTGATACAAAATTTTCCACTTATTTAGACAATAACTAGGTGGCTCTTCAACACCATCTTAATACCTTACCCCATCACACTTTAGATACTTCGGTCCCTTCAATGGATCCACCTTATGGTATGTCACACTACCTCATGGTTGGTGTTACATTAACCCAACCTTCTATTATCCAAGCTTCATCTTCTACTATTGGCTCATCTACTACCACCACCTAGACACCTATCACCCCAACCAATACTTCTGATGTTGGCTCAAATTTACCCCTTATCACTTATGCCCTTTTTATCAGCATGGTGTCTTACACACCCATTTCTACCATTCCATCAAACACAACCAATATACCAACCTCTACCCCCTTTCATAACTTGGTACTATCCATACCACAAACACTTCTCACCATTAGCACTAGGGTGACTACCCATATACACTTTAGCATTATCAACCCAAACCATGCTCCCATCAATCAACCTAAATGTACCCCTAAACCAACCATTAGTAGTTCCTCTACAAACCCCTATACCATCATATCAATATATTCCCAACCCACAGGGATATATTGTGCCTTCCACTCAACCCTTAATGCCTATCAATCTTACCGAGGGACTAACCCAATCTCAAGTTACTATATAAAAATATGTGTTTGCTTTCATACCCCCTACCACATACCAATTCATAGCTATAACCCAACCTCAATAGAACTTACCACTGAATTATGTAGCTTCCCAACCCTAACCTAACCCAATCATGATGCTCATGGAAAAGATGACCCATATTGAGTCATCTATCTTTGGATCCCATAACCTTCTATCCTATGACTAGATTTTCAATGAACCTATCAACTAATCTATCCAAATACATGCTTATCCACCTTAATGGTAACTCCCTAAATTCTCTATGTTTTAAGGTAAGGAGGATCCTCAGTAAAATTTGAGGGTGTTTCACCATTCTTGTTACTTGATCACATATGGTGATGCCCTCCTCCTCTAAACCTTCCTTATGTATTTATTAAGACCTAACTTAGATTGGTATAGTGCCCTTCCTAGGCACTCTATCTTTTCATTCTCCCAACTCTCTCAAATATTCATAGAACACTTTTTGGTGAACATATCTAAGAAGGTATCCATAATTGACCTCTATTATATCAAGTAGTTTGATGATGAATTGATAACTGACTTCATCACATGATGGTAAGGTCTCATTAACCAACTATATTTTTTACTTCCCCAAGTAGAGCTTATCAATATTTTCTCTAAGGGATGCATAAAACACATTTCTCCCACCTTTTAGGTGTAAAAATTTAGAACCTTTGATGAAGCATTCATAATGGTGCACAAACTTGAAAACCATGCCATAGATGAGGGTAAACTAAAATTGAGAAATAAGAATTCCACTTTCAAACCCAATGATCCCTCTTCTACCAAGACAACCAACTAATCCAATCCTAAAGCCAAAGCTTTTGCAAACTTGGTTGTGTTGAGAGTTACCCCATCTCCATCCATTAACCAACCATGTCAAACCACTCCTTCTAGCCCTTCTTACCCACCAAACCAAAATTAAAACTAGGTTTCTCCTAAATAATTCACACATATATGAGAATATTATGCCTCTGTGTTGGATAAATAGCTTAAATCTAACCTTATTAAAATTCCACCAACCAAGCCACCTCAACAATTTGACCCCTCTTGCCCCATGTCTGGGTGGTACAATGAAAATGACCATTGTGCTTTCTATTTAGTCATTAGACATGACATAAATTAGTGTAACACTTTTAAAAGCCTCATCCAAAACTTTATTGACAATAGTGAATTATGATTTGACAACCCTAATGGACCTCTTAATCATTCTCTTGATATCATTCACAAACCTTTTCCTAACCATACTCCATTAGTCCAACCCCATAACAACAACTCTAAACCATCATCATCCCATGAGGCACACATAATAAACATCATCATAAATGAGCCCATGGTGGATGAACCCCACACTTATATTTCTACTTTACCAACCTCACCTATAGAAGAAGCAAGTTCACCTCTTATCCCTTCAGAGACCCAAATAGAAGAATCTATACCCCCCGTGTCTTCACTTGATCAAACCATACCCATACTTGCCTCTTCTTTCATGTAAGCATCCATTAATTTAACCACCTCTTCTTTTATCCCACCAAATGGAATGGTAAAACCCTCCTCTTTTCCTTTGGATGCCCTAGTGAAGGAAGAGACTAGGACCATACCTACACCCTAGATCAAAGAACCATGTATTCCCCTAATACCCCATAAGTGACCATTACCTCATTTAGCCAACTAGGGATTCGATAACCTTCTAGCTCAAGTAAAGATGAAATATCCCTTACTTCTTCCTCACTTAAGGGTTTAACATTAAAAAAAATTGATCAACAGACCAAACCCATTTACAAGCCCTTTTCTCAATTAGTGCAATGTCTAGAATTTGCCTCACAACCTAACCTGGATAGAGCCACCTTTTGGCACCTCTAAGGCTCCCATACCAACATAGATATGAACCCTCAACCTCATTGGAATCCACCCTCAAACCTATTATCACCCCATCATCAAACATTTCTTTCTCCAAAGACATGAGAGAACCTTATCACCCACCTCCACCCAGACCATCTCATAACTTTATCGCTAAACCAACCAAGAATTTGGGTATCCTTCCCATATCTAACATCACCCATCTACCCATCAAATTAGACCTAACCCTCTCTATTACACCAAACAAACCACCAACCAAGATGGACCAAAGGGTGTAATTTCCTAAACCTCATCCTTGAACTCAACCTATGCCACCTCCTTCTCATTTACCATCTATTTTGGGACCCCACCCTTCTACCATCCCAGTCACCTATTTTACTTCAATTAAATTGACACCATTTTTTATGCCTACCCTTCCACCACCCAATCCACCAAATTCTTCATCATTATTAACTAGTTTATCCCCTTTCATTTTCCCACCTATTATCAACCCCTCATCCTCTACTTCAAAACCATCCACCTATAACCCAATCACAACTAAGTGAACCCAACCTAAACCATATAACAAATTTGTTTAACCACCTACCTCTTCTAAGGTCAAGTCCACACCTAAGAAGTTTCTTATTTCTTTGATGAGAATTACAACACCTCTAACACCTCTGAATAAATCCTATGTAGTTATTTTATAGAGGTTATTGCAAACATCTTCCATTAAGTTACCACCCATCAAACCATTCACCCCTTTTATTACCAAACCCTCCTGGTTCGATAATACTTTGATTTTTGCATATCATATGAAACCAATACATGACACAGAGAAATGTAAAGCTTTCTAAGCCTTTACCCACATCTTATATGATGAGGATGATTTGTTATTAGATGAACCACCTTCACCATCCCAGCTAATTCAACTATCAGCCCAACCAACCCAACCATTAACCCAATTAATCCAACCACTAACCCCACCTATAGTCACTATCTAAATTTCATCTCAAAATGAGGGGGAGGAACTAAAGCAATTACCTATCTTGATTGATCCTATTATCCATACCATTCATATGATTACCTGATGTTGGATACAACAACAAGGTAATGGAAGAGCCCATGCATACATTCTATGGACATATCCTTCAGAATCTTAACCTTCCAATCAAGGTCAAACACCAACACTACCACCTATGTCCTCACCTAGACCTAGAATATCTATCCTAAGTGTACCTCCCACTAAATCTTTCACATCCATTCAATAAACCATGTTGAATCAACTTCACCAAGCATCGGTGAAGATGAAGCTTTATGACTTGATAAACACCTCACCCCATCATTATTAGGCACTAATAGACACTCTACAATCCATTGAGACCAGATGACCCTTAATTTCTTGCATTCTTCATTGGACCCTCCAACATTCTACCATTGTAACCTTCTAAGATTTTGAGATACCTTCGACCCATTTTGAGGAATCTAACCCTCCTCTCTTTGTCACTACATACATTAATCACACCCATTTTAAAAGGGTGATGATTGATGGAGGATCTAGTATCAACATAATCTCCTCCCATGCTTTTGATCAAATACATTTACCAAAGAACATTATGGCCAAAATCACTTTGGTTCTTTGCTCCTTTAATGACATAATGGCCACTACCTTAGGGACCATTGTCCTTCAAATATGCTTTAGGCCTCACACCATTCCCTAACTATTTTATGTTGTAGAGGGTGAGTTCTAATATAAAATTCTACTTGGATGCCCTTGGATCCTAGCTATGTGTTATATCCCCTTTACGTCACACCTTTGTGTCAAATTCAAACATGAAGTATATTTTATAACCATCAAGGCTAATCTTAGTCCTTTTACATCTTAAAACATGACCTATAATCCTAACGATGTCCTTCCACATTCATCTCCCACAAAATCAACCAACCCCATTAACATAACTACAACACCAACTGTGACCCATAGTGTTTATACCATCAATAATGATGAAGCCTCAACTAGTACATATATCTCTTCTTCCTAAATTCCTATTGAGGATCCCTTGGCACAAACTTTCCAATGTCTCTCCCTTGGGGTATATCAAATTTTAGCTTTAGATGTTTTTCCCACTCTGCATGAATATGGGAACCTTCAAAATGACCCTTCTTATGACCCCAACAGAGGAACCATCATCCCTTTTAGACTTCCCAACAATCAAAAAAAAATTATCTATGGGGGGCTTGATCAACCACTCCTCACTCCTATCACCACTCCATATATTCAACCTTTCACTTCTAAATTCTTTTATCTAAGCAATCTAGCCTTTGCCAAAACCTATCTTCATCTCTATTCTTATAAAGGATTTGGTATGGGCCTTTATGAACAAAGACCTCACAAATTTTCCATTATCAAAACTTAGAAACCTTGTGATTTCTTTGAGCTCAAGTTTGAACCATCAGAAGAACCCACCTTACCAAAACCCATTGATACCCCCGTGGAAGAGATTCCATCCTCACCTAGTTCATCTTTCCAATCTAAAGACTCTGACATCATCCCATCTATATTTTTTTTAATCAATACCATTAGCTTAGGCCTATTGACCTATCAACAAGGTGGCCAAACTAAAACCTTTCCTCTCATCCATCTCAATATGATTGACTGTGATTCACCCACTATTCATAACATCTAATGCTAAAATGATTCTTACATCCACCTAACTCAATGTGAGGGATTATTCTATATACAAATCCCTTCCCCTTGAGAACCAAACAAATATAAATTAGTCAACTACCAATATTAACTTGGGAACTCAAGAAAATCCTCACATCATTAAACTTGGCCAATCCTTAAACTTAGATGAGAAATAGGATAATCCCACCTTCTTTCAATACTATAACATTGCATTCATTTGGGCTTATCAATATATGCCTAAGATTGACCCCTCTATATTCATTCATAACATCATTACCCATCCTGAGTTTAAGATTGTATGGCAAAAGCTTCATAAAATGCACCCTCATATAGCTTTCCTCATCAAAAAATAAATTCAATGACTTCTATCCATTAACTTCATTCAACCCATTGATTATTTACAATAGGTCTCTAACATCATTCCCATCACCAAACCCATTAAGGGACTTCATCTTTGCATCAATTTTTATGACCTTAACTATTCATGCCCCAAGGATGACTTTCCTCTACCCAACATCAATCAACTAGTTGATGTTACTGCGGGCCATGATATGTTATCTCTCATGGATGGATTTAAATATATAATCAAATCTTGATCACCCCCTTAGATCAACATAAAATTTCCTTTATCACCCCTTGGGGCACCTTTTGCTATTGGGTCATGCCTTTTTGTTTAAAAAATGTAGGAGTGACTTATCAATGATCCATGACTTATATCTACCATGATCTTATCCATAAAATTTTATAAGATTATGTGGACGATCTCCTAGGGAAATCTAAAATCCACAAGGATCATCTAGTTCTCACTATCAACTTTAATCAACTAATCCAATTCCATGTTAGGCTCAATCCAAAGAAAGGCATTTTTGGGGTTCTCTCTAGGAAGCTCCTTAGCTTTATCATTTCCATTCATGGAATTGAAATTGATCTTACCAAGGTCAAGGCCATCTTGGAAATACCTCCTCCAACAAACCTTAAATAACTTCATAGTCTATAAGGAAAACTCCAATCTATCCATTGCTTCATCTCCTAGCTATTAGATAGATGCCAACCCTTTCACCATCTCCTAAAGAAAGACACCTCCTTTAGATGGGCCAAATAATGTCAAAAAGCCTTTGATTCACTCAAACAATACCTACTTTCTTCACTAGTTCTTATCCCACCTAAGGATGACCAACCTTTCTACCTTTATATATCCACTACCAATCACTATTTAGGTTCAATTCTAGCTCATCGAGATGAATAAAATAAAGAGCAAGCCATATATTATATTAGCCACACACTTGTAGAGTATGAGAAATGATATACCCATCCTAAAAAACTTTGTCTTGATCTCATTTTGTCACCTCTAAACTCCATCATTACCTTCTTAATCACAAAAAATATGTTATTACCAACATCAACCCACTCAAGTATATGTACTCCAAGCAATACCTAAATCAATGTATGGCTAAGTGGCTCATGTTTCTAGCTGAGTTTAATCTTGAGTTTCTTCAACAAAAATACATTAAAAGGTAGGTCATCACTGACCAATTGGCTCAAGCTCCCCTCCCAAACAACCAACCCATTCCATTAACATTTTAGATGAGTATATTATGACTCTTTCTTAGGAAGAACCCCTTTACTAAATGACCATGTTTTTTTTTGGATCTAAATGACAACATGGTGGGGGTATGGGAATAATTCTCATTCCTCTTCATGGATAACCTCTTCCACTTTCCTTTAAACTCAACTTTGAATGTATTAACAACATGGTAGAATACAAAGCTTTGGTCATCGATTTCCAAACCGCTCTCACCTTGGGAATCAAAATAATTTTTGTCTTTTATGATTCCTAACTCATGATCAACCAAGTCAATGGTCCTATTAATTTAAAAATGATATTTTACAAAAATATAAGCTTCTTGTTGATAAACTCTTAACATCTTTTAAACTTTACCAGATCCAGTTAGTACCCTAATCTACTAATAAATTCATAGATACAATGGCCTCCCTTGCATCTCCAATTCCCTCTCAACCCACTAAATCTAAAATATTTGTCACCATCCATAATTTCATTAGGCCTTTATATATCAATTCAGACTTTCTTACCATTTTTAGTGTGGAAGCTTCTCCTTTAGATGTCTGGTATGACCAAACTTTTAGCTACCTTAACCTTGGCATCATTCCACTTGACCTCTCAAAGAATACCCAAATTTCCTTCATTTAGGATACCTCTCATTATAATATATTAGGAGGAATCCTTTACAAACATGGCTTTGATAGCCTTTTTCTCTATTATCTACAGAGTCATGAGATTTCCCACACTAGAAAGGAAATTCATGATGAATTATATGGGGGACATTTTAGTGGCCTTGTTATTGCTAAAAGAATCCTATGCCTTGGCTATTATTGGCCTACCCTTAATCAATATTGTTGTGACTATGTAAATAAGTGTGTTAAATACCAACAACATGATAACTTGCATCATGTACCCACACATGGACTTTAGGTATCCAAAGATTATTGGCCTTTCTCATAGTGGGGGATTGATCTCATTGGATAAATCAATCCTCACTCATCTTAGTGACACTAATACATCATCAATGCTACTAAATATTTAACTACCTGGGTGGAATCCATTCACTTTATCTTGATCAAAGCTAAAATAATTATCAATTTCATCAATCACAACATCATCTATCATTTTTGTGTCCCTCACAAAATCATCACTGATAATAAGAAATCCTTCAAAAATAACAAAGTTCAAGTGCTCTATGATGTTTTTGGCATAAATCTCAGTCATTCCTCACCTTATCATCTATAGGCAAACAAACAGGTGGAAGCCTCTAATAAAACCCTCATCAAAATGATAACCAAAGTTGTAAGTGTTTTAGGTTAGGATTGGTACCTACACATCCCATTCACTTTATGGGCATATCACACTAGAATTCAAACCTCCACAGGTGATATACTTTTTTTAAGAACACCTCACATAGATCCTCTTTCTTTGCATATCCTTACAAGACATGATTTCTAAAGATGATTATTTTCAAGAATACCTCATGCATCTTGAGTTGTTTGATGAGCATCACCTTATCACCCTTAACCATCTTCACATTTACCAAGAGCGTATCACCCATGATTATAACAAACATCTGAAAGAATGGGAATTCAATATCAGAGACCTCTTCTTTAAATAAAACCAACATGTAACAAATATGAAGAAAAGAAAAAAATACAAATTTGCTTTCAATTATCTTAGACCCTATATCATCACCCATAAATATGGATCAGTAGCTTATTGTTTGTCCTCTCTTAAAGGCAAACTAGAATGTGAGCCTCTAAATGCTTTGCATTTGTGTCCTTTCTACTGTTAAGGAAGAAATAATAAACCTTGTTATCTAACTTAAGCTCATCCTTTGGTTTATGAGATTCTCACCTCATTTACCCTATTACCCTATTCCTCTTAGGGACATGTGATTAAAAAAGACCCATGTGATTATCCATCATAATTTTTAGCCCAATCTTAAACATGGGAACCATGGCTCAGCCTATGACATGGTTATCATGGATAATTTTTGTCTTTAACTAGACAGAATCCCATGGTCACTTGTTTCCCAAAACCACTTTCCAAATCTCACAACCACCTTTTGTGGTAAAATCTTACCCCTATAAAGGTCAACCTCTAAGCTTGAATAGATGTGTCCATGTCTAAAACAACATTCAAAAAAAATCTACATGGGATATAAAATATTATTTGGTTGATTTTCTTAATTATAGACCATTCCCTTGAAGGATAGATACCAATTAAAGTCAAAATAAATAGACTGATCCCTCAAAGGATAGCTATCAAATACTTATTCAGACTTAGACCACTCCCTTAAACGATGGCTAAGCCAACATCTCAAACTTAATCTCTTCCTAAAAGCTACAATCAGCTCTATCGAAGCATTTTAAGCTTCTCACATTGATCAACTTCACCCTTTTCATAAATGTGAGCAATAGATGACCTTTTCAAAAGAGATTTATCACAACATGGTTGTAATTAGTTCTCTCATGAGAAATTATATTTGTAGACTTCCTACATTGATTAGTCTACACCTTGTAAAGACATGGACTTGTCTATTTTGGTTCTCATGTCACCTATAAAAAGGGTAAGTAAATCCACATCAGGTTATACATCATCCCTTTTCCCTTTGTTTACCTATCATATCCTTTTCCTATATACCCTCTATAAATCAAGGGACTATGAGCTCACTTGACACCCCATGTTTATGATGACACCTTTTCACTAGAAGCATGCTAATGCAAAGCATATGAAAGGTTTATTTTCATTAAGATCAATCCACCCTAGGTTTAATAGGGTCCAAGACAATGAACCCAATAGGCATTTTTCTCAATTAGATTGGTTCACAAGGATGTTGTCTCTAATTATATTGAGTTTTTTACCTATAATTACTTTATGTGTTTTCATTAAAATATTAAATATTATCTATACACATCAAAACATTCTTAAAATAGACCATAATCATAAACTATATCATGAAGAACATATCATAAACCATACAATCCACATGAATAAATTGTATAAACCATTTTCTTTCACATTGAGTAACATTCCCCAATTAATTAAATTTTAACCATATTCAAGCATATACATCATAAACATTATCCCCACATAAAAATATACCTATATAATCAACAACATTGTCTAGAACAAAACATTAAACCATATATCATTACATGCCTATACTAAGAACATCAATCTAAATAATCATCATAATCATAAGTCCATAAATAATCATCATCTATAACATCAAAAACATCTAAGTCACTCATCAACATTAGTCCTAATCATCACATCATGAACATAAAAAAATCCATCTCATAAAACATAAAATCATAATCACCATAAACATTTGAATCATCTCATATAAATCATCTAAATCATACACACACACATCAATATGTGTCAATAAATGTACATATCACTCACTCATATACATCTCACATCAATGGCATGCAGGCTAATATCAAAATACATATATACATATCAAAAAATATACAATCTCATCATGGGCCTACACCAAGATTACCACTACCACTAGCCCCATCTATACTTGTACCTAGTGGTGGTCCCCTTGGGACCCCTATCTGACCCAATATCATAACCCATTGACCTAGGGTACCAGGCATAACCCCACCACCCATGCTAGCTTTGCACCTAGTGAATCTCATTACATAGGGAAACTAATCAAATACCATTGCCTTATAATAATGAATCTCTTATAAAATGACTAAATAACATGAATGTGACACTAAATCTACTGACCCTCCTACTAATATACTTGCCATGCCCACACCAATCTACCCCTGTAATGTGCCTATCTATCCCTAAAAACTACCTACCAACCCTTGTAAAATTATAAACTAGGCTTGTGTCTGGTCCCTCTCTACCATCATAACCTCCACATATCCTTATAGTGTCATAATATAGCCTTGTAGCATGGCCACTTGCCCCTGTAATGCTATAATCTAGGCCAACGCTACAGCCAGTGTTACCACTACCTAAGGATCACCCTATGCTAGATCAATATCCATAGGTCCATGACCCCCATCCCCCTAGCCAAAATCCAATACCATATATCTACCTTGGAACCATGTAGGATAATTAGTAGTAATTCTTACATCATCTCTTTCTTTTATGGGTAGCTCCTCATGGTCCAACTCCTCCTCCTGTGGCTGCATCTTTGGTAATAAAAACTCTACATCCTCTCTCTTGTACCATGCAAAATTAGGTGGGATCCCCTACCTAAGTCTAAAATATCTCTACACTTTCTCAAATGGGATGCACTTTATCTCACCATCCTACCTCTCAAACACCCATCTCTAACTTTACAAGGCTAATGCATGATATTTATACCAAACCCATATAGGCCAAGTCCTTTACAACCTCCAAATTATATCTCTAAGTGTTAAATATCCCTTACACCACCACCATACCCTATCATCACCCCATCCCTCCACTAATAAAATCAAACTCTATATTCTATCAAAAAGTAAACCTCTATATGCATGCCCAATGGTCTCAACACTTGTATGTGCTCATATGCCTAATAATGTAGTATAAACCCCACACTAATACCATAATGCCTATGTGCTCTGAAGTCCTATAGCTCTTTATAGATCTTTAATAATATAACTTGGGCCCATATTAAGACCATCCTCCCATATACTAACTCCAAAAATACCCCCAATAGAACATAAGGGAACATCCCTCCAATTGAATCTAGTAGAGTGTAACAAGTCATTACCAATTGCATCATCATCAACAAGTGTCTCTCCCTGGGCCCACTGATATAATGGCCTAATGTTAAATCCACTAGCATGGAAATTTACATTTTTTATGTCTTCCCTAAACAATATATCCATACAATTGTCATTCTCCTCACTCTTTATATGATAAATCACATCCCCTTAGATGGTTAATCAAGTGATCCTATACACATCCTCTAGTAGGATGCTCATCTCTCTAATCGATAACTAAAATGTATTAGTCACTAGGTCCCATGTCTTAGTGAGGGAAACTATCATCACAACATCTCTAAGAAGGTGTTGGTAATGGTGCATCACTCCAAAACTAACTACCTCCATATATCACTAGTCCTCTATAGACATAACATCTCGCACCTCTGTAAAAATCTCAGGCACTTGATCCCACAGCTAGATCTACTCTCAAGCCTATAAAAAATCACATCCAAATTAAGGTGAAAACTTATCCCTATTTACATTTCCCAATATACAATGACTATCAATCACTAGTACACCTACTAAAAATATTTCATCCATCCCTTTCCTACACCTATCTCTCATAACTACTTCCCAGATTTCATGCACCTGTCACCTACTATGTTCTAGTTAATCTTATCACCTCAATCCTACCTTTCATCTCTTTCTAAATAGTTATTTAAACACCCACCTACCTCTCATCTCTAGCTAAGTTTTGACTATCTATACAAATCTTCAAAATACCCTTAAAACAATCTTCTTCTCTCTCATCTATACCAATCTACAACCTAACACCATTTTATCCCCTAATTAATTGTTTACCTTTGTAATCATTCTATCCTACCCTACATCTTTTCTTAGACAAATATTATATCAATGAATAAATTACCTACATTTCATCTCCAAATAAATACCTATTCTCTACATCTTATTAACCTACAAAACTTCAACCATTCCTCAAAACACTCAAACCATTCTTCTATCTCGATCATCAACACACTATCTACATTTTTCACAAAGTGACCTATCTTCAACAAAAAATATTGTTAACAATCTACCATTTCTTGAATTTACAACACATCCAACCATTATTTTAAAAACATTATCAAAATAAAAAAACCTTAAACACAATTTATAATATGACACAACTATAATATAATATGAATCAATTCCTCAAACTCAAACCAACACTTACCCCCTTCTCATTTACTTTCCTCAACAAAGTAACCTACTTTTAATAAAATGTTATAACAAATAAATACACTCCACCCTACTTACCCCTCTCTTTTTCCCACCCAAAATCCCCCTTTCATTGACCATCAATGGAACCCTCCACCATTGATAATCTCCTTGGGGCATTTTTACCCCTCGAGTTGACCATCACTGATCAGGTCAACCACCAATGATCATTTTTAGTGATTGTTGGCAGTGAGTCTTGAATGCTCAACCTCTTCTAACCCTTCCAAACTCCCTCCTTGTCACACTATTTCTTCTACAACTTCTCCTATGACCACACTAGTTTACACTTTCCTACCCTTAACCCTATTTTCCCTCTTTTTTTTCAAATTTTCACAAAATTTAAACCCTTTAACCCTAGAAAAATAAAACCTAGGGCATATTCTACCTGAACAATTTCCCACTCCCCTAAAATCCCATGCATTTTATACATCCTACATTACAATCCATACCAAATTTAAAATAGAACCTACCTCATTTCACAAAAGTTGATGACATCTCAGTCCATGTCTAGCTACCTTATTGCTTCATCTCCAACATACATCTTAGTTTCCCTCTCAATCACAATCACCAATACCTTCTCAACACCTCAAACACACTTCTAGAAATCATGATAAAATCTTGTACCTAATGCTCAGACAAGTACAAAATGTCAAAATCAACTTGTAAAATAATGAGTAACTTTCATCAGTTGTTTTTTACTATGGGTTTAGAGTTTTTACCCAACTATTAATGGTTAACCTTAACCATCTAGGGTTAGGGTTATACTCAATTTTCCCCACACTCATCACCTTTTTTTACTTGAGCTAAACATCATAGTACACCAAAGTGGGGAAACCCATTTCTTCCTACACCTTGTCCTATTTGGGAGTAACCCTCTCCCCCAACCAACAAGAACTACATTAGGCCTAAATTTTATGTTGGATCCACTATCCATGGGACTATGTAGGTACTGTCTTCTTGCCTAGTGTATTAGGAGTCATCTTGGCCACTCCCTACCCAACCAACCACATAACCCATTCACCCATGTCCACCTTGATGTTGGGCTACTTTTTAAACCAACCTATTCACATGCCTTGTGATGACCTTGCTTTGGTCATGATTGACCACCTTGACTAATTTTGTCATGTTGAACTCTTGCATTTCATACCACCTCATACGTGACCCAACCTTTTGTTTTTTTTCTTGAGAGCACTTCCTACCTTGGATACCTAAGTAAACACTGACCTTATCTAGTAGACTTGATATGTGTGACCCAATCAACTATGACCAATGTTGGAGATTAGTTCCCTCATCATTTATCCTACAACCTAGATTTATTCTTATCAACATTAGCAACTTTAGACTTTGCATAATTTTGACTCTCGCACTTAGTCACATTCTATGCACATATTTGTAATTCAACTACCTACACCTTTTAGTCACTAGCCTTGTGACCTTCATTTTACCTTTTATCAAACCATGATCCAATTTTAGTTTTACCTCATTGCTTCCTAGTTTGAGGGGGAATACCCTCCTCCCATACTCAAGGAAATAAGACCTTGACCAATCAAATAGTTCATTTTTGTTCTACAACTTATTGAACTAAAGCTACATAATAAAAAAGGGTAAAATGTAGACACTCAAAAACATCCCCTCAACTAATTTTTGATGTTAAATTTCCTTGGACCTATTCTCAACCTTCACTAAGCTATTCACCTAGTTAACTCACCTTTAAAAATACCTTTTCTATACTTTAACACTCAGACACTCTTTTCTAAAACATTTTACAAAATTAACTTAGAACCCATTTCCACCCTTTTATGCTTAGGGATACGACCATCGATGGTTAACCTAACCATCGATGGTTAACCCAACCATCGATGGTCAACCCAACCATCAATGGTTAGCTTAACCATCGATGGTTAGGTTAACCATCGATGGTTAGCTTAACCATTGATGGTCAGCTTAACCATCGATGGTCAGGTATCTGAGCTTAAAAAATAATACCTTCTAGTTATAGGTAAGATAAGCATAGGCAAAATAGAAACTTTACCATATAAACCTTAAAGCTACATAATAAAAAAGGGTAAAATATAGACACTCAAAAACATCCCCTAAACTAATTTTTTATGTTAAATTTCCTTGGACCTATTCTCAACCTTCACTAAGCTATTCACCTAGTTAACTCACCTTTAAAAATACCTTCTCTATACTTTAACACTCAGACACTCTTTTCTAAAACATTTTACAAAATTAACTTAGAACCCATTTCCACCCTTTTATGCTTAGGGATACGACCATCGATGGTTAACCTAACCATCAATGGTCAACCTAACCATCGATGGTCAACCTAACCATCAATGGTTAGCTTAACCATCGATGGTTAGCTTAACCATTGATGGTCAGCTTAACCATCGATGGTCAGGTATCTGAGCTTAAAAAATAATAACTTCTAGGTATAAGTAAGATAAGCATAGGCAAAATAGAAACTTTACCATATAAATCTTAAAGCTTACCATCTCTTTAAATTAGCATCTTTATCCCAGACCAACTTAGAAACTTCATTCCTTACAAAATTAACTTAGAACCCATTTCCACCCTTTTATGCTTAGGGATATGACCATCGATGGTTAACCTAACCATCGATGGTCAACCTAACAATCGATGGTCAACCTAACCATCAATGGTTAGCTTAACCATCAATGGTCAGGTATCTAAGCTTAAAAAATAATAACTTCTATTTATAGGTAAGATAAGCATAGGTAAAATAGAAACTTTCCCATATAAACCTTATAGCTTACCATCTCTTTGAATTAACATCTTTATTCCAAACCAACTTAGAAACTTCATTCCTCTTCACTTAGAAACTTTGTGCTATAAATTGAAGTCTCTTGGAAGAGAAAAAGATCCTAGAGATTACATCCATACTCTCTTGTTTTCTTTGTATAGGTACCCCAGACACTGAAACTCTATCCACATGACTTTTAAAGGTTGGAGTACTATTATGATATCTAATTTAATTTATCTTGTCACTAGCTTCCACTTTACATCATGCATGTATTCTTTTCTTGTTTATATCATTTCCTTTCTTCATTAAGTCTTTCTATCTTGATTAGATCACCTGCACATTATCCCTCACTCTCATAATCCATATTCAACCTTCTATTCATTAGACATCCTCCCTCCAAATCCAATTCAATATCCCACCACATTCTCATAGGTAATCATAGCTAGTTATTATAACTATTGACATTTATAGCAACCATTTCTGATCACTTAACTATTGATGGTTATACCAAATACCACCAGTCAAGATGACCATTGTCGATCACCTATCAGGCCAAATAATAGCTTGTTATTTTTTAACCTCCTCACACCCCACCAGGCACTCTTTTTTCTTCTAAACTATCTAAAGCTCCTTTTTATATTCTTTAAACCTAACCTTGACCCACTTTAGCATGGTATTAACCTATCATGATATATTTTTCTATCATATTGAATATGTATGTTACTTATTTCTTATATAAGCATCTATGTGCTTATCAATTTATCATCTTGCATTTCTATTATCATACTATTTTTATCATTATGGGAGTGGATTGATAGCCGTGTAAGAGATATTTCACTTCTTGGATCTAGTGTGTTGCTAGATATTCCACCCTTCATACTCATCTAACAAATAATCTGGTTGAGTGTGGTATTATTGCAGGTAGTCCTTCCTCACCAAAAATGAGCTCTCACTTTGTTTGGTCATCAACGAGTGTAAAATTTAACTAGGTATACATCGATCATCTATTGTTTATCTCCTTTTTCTTGAAAGTTAAAAATAGAGTAATAAATAGTAAGAAACATCAGTACTTAAACAAACTTTAGTGAGCCTTGAAAAGCATGCACTAGATGTGTAGACTTATTACCTAGTTAATACCAGATTCCTGAGTCTAATTAACATTAATTATCAACTCAGGGTGTGTATGCTTTTCAATAATTTCAACACTATATATGCATTATTGATTCATAAATTAACTTACTTTACTATTTGCAGTACAATGAACTTTTATTGAATTCACTAGATAGTTATACTATGAAACTATTATAATATAAATAATTCACACTTATGAATCACACATGTATCACACTTTATATAATCAAACTAATAATAAAATCAACTTACACAACACACTTAACTAAGGAGGGTTAGGATCTTTACTGCAACTCCTTCTGAGGGGCCCTTCCTCATTCAAAACTAAGTTCCAATCCTTCTCTGAGAGATTTTTAAAATCTTCCTATAGAATCAACCTTCTCATTACTTAGATCTATAGTAATTAAAGATTACTACAAAATATTACAATGTTTATAATGCAATGACTTCTACAATTATACTATTATGATATCATCTCTCTAACTATTAATCAAATCTAGGTTCTACCATTAAATACAAAAGGTAATTTATTATCTTTTAACCAAAAACACTAAATTATGGAAAAATACAAATAATTAAGAACTACCCCAGTCAACCTTCAAGTGTTTAGTAACTGAAGTTACTTGTTTTAGGCTTGATTGGGTTAAGGACAATGTATACTATTTTGTTATTTTACTTCTTTGTCTCCTTCCCATTGTATTTGTCCTTCTCATTTTTGGCAACACATCTAAGTTTCCTTGTATGTGGGGAGTCCATACAATAGCTATGGTCCTTTCTAATCATTCATTAGATTCTAAAAATAGTTGGATGTGTCCTTAAGATCTGATCATAATAATGGTTTTTTTAATGTAATGGCTACGAATAACCTATAGGTGGAAGTCTAAAGTTGTTGTGAACAATCTATAGTGGCTATGGGAAACTTGTAGGTGGAAGCCTATAGTTGTTGTGTGCACTTTTTAGTGACTATGAGCAACATGTAGGTGAAAGCCTATAATTACTATGGGTGGCCTCTAAGTGTTGTGCCCAAACAAAATTCATGTAGCCTTATGTTACCCTTCAAATGTTAATTAAATAGAGTTACAAGAGTATAATCTAATTAAAAAAACATATATATATATATATATATATATATATATATATATATTATATATCAATGCACACACAAAATCATAAATTCATTCATTCATTTGTATGAGTCATGGATGGTTATGGAGATTTACATAAAATATATATATATACTAGGTATGGATGAGGATATAAAATAGAGCAATTGGTGGTCTCATTACACCCCCTACTTAACCTCTTACTTGACCTTGAGCAAGCCTTGGCTGCATTTTGAAACCATAGAATTTTATAAAATCTAGGGGCTCAGTGTAGCTTGACCCTTCAAGGATATATAAGCCTTTAGAATCATCAATGTTCTCCCATATTTTCTTCTCAACCTCTCTATTAGTTGGGACCTTTCCCTCCCAATCAGGGATTGGGAACCAAAACAAAGGAGGTTGAAACATTAATCCCAACCATTTCACCCTTCTCTTTTTAACAAGCTCAATATACATGTATACCCTGTGTATGGCCTCCCTAAGGTATTGAGGGGAATAGGGTTCCTTTATTTTTAAACCATCAGAGAGTTCTACCCATCTATGAGAATAATAAAGAAAAAAATTATTTCCATCTCCTTCCATAAGAATCAAATAATGATTATGAACTACTTGCTTCTTTATAACCATGCTTGTGGAGTATTTGAGTTCATGAAGGAGATCCATTCTTCTATTACAATATCTGAATTACCTAATTCACCCCTAATCATCAAGGTATCTTATTTTTATTATTCTTGGTACTCCTACACCTATTTCCTTATTTTTGTTTCATTAAGTACATATGAATAAAATGTATTCAATTAGACATCACCCAAGTATATGTTTGGATTCTAATCTACATCATTGGGTACAACATATTGATGTATGTAAAACTCACTTAACTAAGCTTGGAGATTAGGGCCAACATGTTTATAAAGTTCAAAGAAAGATTTAAGGTCACAAATGATGTAAGATTGATTATTATAGATCATGTCATATCTAAACTTAAGCCATCTTTCTTCTAAGTAGATAACATACACCCTAGAAGGTGATATACACTCCATTAAAATTTTAGTGGTTTTATGCATTTTATTAATCTTTTTCTTTAGATACTTATCCTAGTTTCATCCATTTTCAATCTTTATTTTAAGTCATCTTGTTCTCATATTATTTCAACATATACCTTAAATGTTTGTACCAACTCCTTATGTGAAATTTCATCATCACCAAATTTTTCCTTAAGAAAATTTAGGAATTCATCAGTTTCTATAGGCATGACAGCTGAAAGATCCACATCAATAACTTCTATTATAGGTGTTTTTACAATGGATAGAGGAGGAGTAAATCTATTATAGAAAGGTACCAAAGCTAGAGCATAATCTTCTATAGGTGATTTTTATGGTATATTAATGCTATATGTGGGCAAGATAGATGATGTTGCTATAGGTTCCTCCAAGGAAGTTGTTATAGGTCCCTCCAATAACCTTTCTCTTTCCATAGATAGTTTTACAAATTTTGCTACCCCTAGAAGTGTTTCCAAGTCTATCTTACCTTTCAACTCTATTATCTCATTCCTCAACCTATATATTTCTCTCATATCTTGTTTTAAGGTTTATAACTCTTGGTCATGAGGAACTATCTCTTATTCTACTTCTTCTTCCATAGGCTTTTCTTTAATCAATTCCTCTTCTACTACAAGCTGATTTATCATTCTCAACTCTTCTTCTATGTACCCAATATATCTGAGGAGATCCATATCTTCCTCAATGAATATAGATGGCTTGGGTGATTATACTTCTTCTTTGGTATATTCCTCTTCAGTAGACCATTCAAAAATCTTGAACCCATCACGGGTCTTTCAAATCTTGGGCTCTTTCTTTCCCTTTTCATCCTCATTGATATCTATGGGTGAGAAGGTTATAGTTGTCTTTTGTTTCTTAACTCTTTGAGATCTCCTAAGAGGAGGTCTCCTTATTCTTGATACAAAGGGTTTATTTTTTTTAGTTTTCATATTATTTTTAGGAGGGGTAGTTGTTAAAACTTGTTCTTCATGTGCAACAATTGATAGAAGAACTTCCTATTGCTCTGAATAAGCCATGGTGGAAGGATAAATATTTGGTGATGAAACATTTGGAATAATGGGAAAAGGAATATTTTTCTTGACTTGTGTGGGTAGACTGTCTTCCTCTATGTCATCATGAGGTAGGACTAGTTTCCTTCTCCTTCTTCTACCTATAGTAATTTCATATGGACCCTTAGTAGTTATGGGTTGTCCATTAGCACTAGTGCCCATAGCATCTTTTTATGTAATTTGTTGGGTCTTCTCCTCATTATTTCCCTCTTCTACTGAGTTTCAACATTATCTAAAGTTATAAATTGTTCCCAACTAAGGTCATGTCTAATAGTGTTTACTCCATATTTGGTTATCAACCATATTAGGCTATGATGAGACAGGGTTTTCTTAATCCCCTTTTGGTACTCTTTAGACATCCTTTTTAGAATGTTCCACATGTGATTTGGAACATTAATGGTCCTATCATGACTTAAGTGATTAAAAAATTTAAACTAAAGAGTATAAATTAGAGAGTAACTTCCTTCACAGGTCATATATCTGATGATGTATAAGGCTATTTCCCTCCAGGCTTTAGGTAGGCTAAGTATCTCCACACCATATTTCTTTAGTACTAGCATTTTATTTCTTTGATAGAACTATTATCTAACTTCTTAACTATTAGGTTTGTCTTTCTAGTTTTCTCTAATTTATTGTAGGCCAGTTGCCTAGCTTACTAGTTCTTCAATAACTAGAAATGTGATGCCATGTACAATAGCTTGATCTCTTGTAAAGGATCCTATAAATTCCCTAGTAAGGATTTCTAATAAATGTTACAATTTTTCAAAATAAGTGGTCTAACCAATCTATTGAATTTAACCTAGCTAGCTAGGTCTCCTTGAAGTTTCTCATGATCTGTGGGTTCCCTTCTCACAATTAACCCTCCCATTATACTAAGTTTAGATTTATACCAATACTTTCAATTGATATTTGGAAACACACTCTATTTAGCTTCTAAATTTTTGCCTATATAAAAGTAGGGTTTATTCAATAATAACAATTTGTGGTTGTAGGTCGTAGGTTACAAGTTGTAGGTTATGGCATGTTTTGACATTATGTGAATGGTTGTACTTTCAAAGGAAAACAATGAAACTGATTATTTTCCCTATAGGTTATTATGGTGTCATTATGGTATCTAATCCTAGATTTATGGATCTTTTAGTGCATGATATTATCACCCAAAGCATTCTCCCCTCCCACATGAGCTATCACTTGTCCCCAAGTGACATGGGATGAGTAGGATGAAAGAGATAGAATGGGTTCATGATTGGAGATATAAGTATGGGGTAAGAAGTCATCATGTGAGTTGAGAGTTATTAATGAATGGTGTGTTAATGATTTAATATGATTTTTAATATCATACATGCTATATTAAAATAATAAATACTCTTCTATGGTCAAAATATATGGCATAATTTTTTAAACAATTTACCTAGGGTTACGTCAAGGATTTATATGTGAGTGTTTGCATGTGAGTAATTGATGGAATGTAATGGTTGTGCTCATAGTTATAACTAGATTGAAGTGGGCCCCTTTTGATTAATTATTATATCACAAGATGTTAGGAATCTATAGTGCCCTCAGCTCACCTACATGTCATCATGACAACCTACATAAAACTAGAATAGGAGTCTTAGAGTTGGATGAGAGATTATTTCCCTCCTACCACTAAGTGGTTACTTTAGATTGGTATTATCCAAATTAGGTGTTGTAGGAAAATGAAAGAGGGTCTCCAAGGGCATTGTTACTTTGTGATCTTTATTTGCATGAGCTTGCTAATGATTTGTCTATGTATTATCTTACTCCCTTGAATTTTGTTCCTAGTGAACTTTTTTGAGGTATTTAAGGGTAGATCAGAGCAAGGTTTTGACTTGTCTACTCCAATCCTCCTTCACTCCTCTAGATTATCAGGTGTCTTCCATTTATTGCTCAAAATATCATTAAAAAGGGTATAACTTAGAGTTTGTGAATAACTATCCTACATGTGCTTAGAGAGGTGTTAGGGTATACCTACAACAACTAGAGATGGTGCTTGTAGAAACTACAAAGTTGTGTGCAACTATGGGGAAGGTGCCCATAATAGTTATAAAAGAGCTTGTAGTAAATGGAGGAAGATGAATAGGTTTTCTCTAAAGGATTTCTTATTTTTCATTTTTGTTTTTACCCCTAAATAACCAACAAAGTAATTTTCTATTTAGGCCCATTTTACAGTTATAAGTAGCTAGTAGGCTAATTTTCTACCCAAAGACTACCAATAATGCCTAAAAAAGGTTTTCATTATTGGGTTTTATTTTTTTACTCTAACTTCTACCTATAATAAAATGTTTATTTTGGGTTCTTACCAATTCAACAGTGAGGATGATTGGTTAAGGACCAAGAGAAGGTCTCAGTCTTCATGCTAGAAGAGGGCCAGGATGTCCTCCTCTCCTTCTTCATCTATGTTTTGGCTAGTTCTTTATCAGGTGAAACATCATGTTGATCTATCACATCATTGTATCCATTTTGTAATTCTATATGTATATGCTTGGTAAAATCCTCCTGAGTTAGTAGATTTTTGTATAATTTTAATCTATGGTCATTGAACAATAGATAAAATCTTATCAGATCAATAGTTTAAAGTTGCACTACTCCATTATCATAAACATGCTTAATATTAAATGGACCAAGCCATCTAGTCTAGAGTTTGACCTTGTGATCCTTATATTTTGAATTAAAAAAAGGGACCAATCTCTTATATTGAATTGTTTGGTCTTAATGTACCTATCATGCCATCTAATCTATTATTTTTGTAAAAGTTCTATGTTCTATAATGCTTAATGTTTGTATTCATCTAAGGCATTCAATTACATAATTCTTTATTTTTGTGCCTCAGATATATCCATCCCAAGTGTTAGTATTATCTATAAGGTCTTGTTCTCAAATTCAATTGATAAAATAAGTTCCTTTCCATAGACCAACTCATATGGGGTGAAGCCTATAGTAATCTTCCACATGATTCTATAATCCCAAATAGCTTTAGGAAGTCTATCCTCCTAATCCTTATGGGACATACTAATAGTCTTAGTAAGAATATTTTATATCTCCATGTTGGTGACTTCTACCTGTCCATTGGATTATGGGTGATATGGAGTTGATTTCTTATGCCTAATCTTGTATTGTTGGACCAACGTAGTAATTAAACTAGTAGTGAATTGAGGTCCTTAATCAATGACATTTCTCATAACACAACATATATTGTAAATATTTATTTATAGAGGAAAGCCACCACCTTTTCATCCCTAGCATGTGTAAGAGCCTTTACTTCCACCCATTTAGTGACATCGTCAGTACATACAAGAATGTACTCTTGTTGTTAGATTTTGGATCAAAAGGTCCTACAAAGTCTAGGCCCCATTTTTCTAATGGTTTAATCACCATTTGAGGCTATAAAAGCATCTCATCTAAATGTGTAGGTCTCCCTATATGCTGATGTCTATCACAATGAATAGTATATTTTATTTCCTCTTTATGGAATGAGGTCCAATAATATATTATATTCAAGATTTTTACTAATGTATGCTTAGATGCAAAGTTTCCTCCACAAGGTTCATCATGGTAGGCTTTGAGGATATCTAGAACTTCATCTTCTTTGAGACATCTTCTAATGAAGGAGTTAGGCCCAGTATAGAAAAAAAATCTAGATAGCCATGAATATCTACCACTTTTCTAAATCAAAACTCTTTTTTATTTAGGGAGGAAGTGATGTAGAAATAACCCTATGGCAAGGTAGTTAGCAATAACAGCATACCAAGGTGTGTTAAGGGTGAGGGAGAAAAGGTGCTTATCTAAAAATGAGTCATCCACTATGGTATCTTCTTGAGGGGATTGTAAGTGTGATAGGAAGTTAGCCATGGAATTTTCATTACCAAGCTTATCTATAATGGTTAGATAAAATTCTTGTAATAAGAGTAGCCATCTTATCACTCTACATGGGACAATTGGTTTGTTCATAAGATATTGAATGATTGCATGGTTTGTATGAACAAAGACTTGATACCCTATGATGTAGTGACATAACTTGTTAATAGTATAGAATACTATTAGGAACTCTTTTTCAGTAACTATGTAATTTAATTTTACTGCATGTAGGTTTTTGCTTACAAAATATATAACATAATTGAGTGCTTCCTATTTTTGGCCTAGCATAGCTCCTAGGGTAGTATCTGAAGTGTTTGTGTGTGAATATGTAAGGGAATCTTCCAATAAAGACCACATATAATGATAACTCCTGAAACAAAATAGGTTGAACCTTGTCCCCGCTTAGTGCGAGTGCACAAGCATTTTATTAATTTCAAAAAAATAAGTACATAAGAATGCCTTTACTCTGTTAACCCTTTTACAATGCAAACATGGATTTATATAGTTTTTACCAATGACTAATAAAAACAACTAATTGTATAACCAACTAAATATAGGAAAACAACCTGTAAGGTAATTCTAAATAATAAATATAAAACATTAAAACTACCTAATAATTAAACTAAGTTTATTTTATGGGGGTGTCTTTACTAAAATATGCATGCCCCATTTACAATAATTATTTATTACCTACCAAAAATTTAACCTAATGTTAAGACTTTGGAACAAGTCCTAACAAACCCCCTATGATCCAAAGTCAGGTCTTTGGACACATACCAAGCATTTTTCTAAATTTTTCAAATTTGATTCTGTCAAGGGGTTTTGTGAAGATATCAGCTGTCTGATTGGTAGTTGGGCAATATATTGGATCAAGAGTTTTCTTTTCCACCAACACTCACAGATAATGGTATTTGACATCCATATGTTTTGTTTTGGCATGAAACACTAGATTCTTGGACATCTTGATTGCACTCTGATTATCAATATATAACTGTGTAGGAGCAAACTAAAAAAAACTTGAAGATCTTCAAGAATATGATGAAGGTAAACAATTTCTCTAGAAGCATCCCATGCTACAATATACTCTAATTTTGATAATTAATTTGCCACTGTATCTTGCTTCTTACAACACCAAGCAATGGCAGCTGAACCCATATGCATAGTGTATCCTATGGTTGATACTCTGTCATCCACACATCTACCAAAATCTGCATCACAATATCCAGCAAGTTTGAAGTTCTTGTTATGGCGGTATTCAAGGCCATATGTTTTCATTCCTCGAAGGTAATGAAGTACTCATTTTGCTGCAGGCCAATGAATTTATCTAGGCTCATGCATAAACCTAGATGAAATTCCAACTAAAAATGAAATATCGGGCCCAGTAATCATCAAGTATATCAAACCTCCCACCAATTGTCTATATGTGGTGCCATCAAAAAAGGCATTGCTATCATCCTTAGACAATTTCAAGTTACTTTCCATGGGAGTGAGGGCAAGTTAGAAATCACTCATGCCAAACCTCTCTAATAACTCAGAAATATACTTAGTTTGTGAAATGAAAATACTATGCTCTTTCTGAGTTACCTTTATGCCTAGATAGTAGTGAAGAAGTCCAAGATCTGTCATCTCAAACCCATCTTTTAATTCCTTCTTCACAGACTTGTTATGGTTTTCATCATTACCTGTGAGAAACAAGTCATCGACATAGAGAACAAGTATCACCATTTTCTTACCCTGCACTCGAAAATAGAGAGTATCATCAAATTCACTATGATGAAAACCAATGGATTTTAAGTATGATTCCATTTTCTCATACCAAGCCCTGGGTGCCTGTTTGAGTCCATACAAAGCTTTTATCAATTTACATACTTTGTGTTCAGCACCCACCTATTCAAAACCCTGAGGTTGTTTCATATAGACTTCTTTCTGTAAATCACCATTTAAAAAAGCATTTTTAAAATCTAATGGATGTACTTTCCAACTATTTTATGCTACTAAGGCAAGTACCATATGAATAGTGTGCTATTTGGTAGTTGGTGCAAATGTTTCCTCATAGTAAATACCTTCTTGTTGTGCATATCCTTTTGCAACAAGTTGTGCCTTATGTTTATCAATGGAGCCATTTGATTTATACTTAGTCCTATAAACCCATTTACATCTGATGGGTTTAACATGTGGAGGAGGATCAACTAAAACCCATGTATTATTGTTTTAGATTAAGGTAAAAGCAAGTTTTGAAGGGGCCCTGAAACCCTTAAACAGATCAAGAAAGATAAAACATTACAAATCTCCAGGAAAGGCAAACCCACTAAAAAATAGTAACTAAACTAGGTTTTATAGGGACCTGAAACCAACAATATAAACCATTAAAAGTGCCCCAATTTTTCCAAGGACCTGAAACCTAAATAAAACTAGGCAAAACAAACTAAAAACTAGGTTTTACAAGGACCTAAAACCTCATAAATGGAGACACCAATGCCCACCTCCAAAAATATCAGAGCGGGCTCCCAGGTTTAAACCAGTAACCCCAAGAACACAAAGTCAAAGGAATTGCTCACAAATAGTAGCCAACAATATTTACCTTTGCATGGCATGCCTTCCTCCCTAAGCACCACCACGACATAGGAAGATCTACCATACCCATCATTTTTAATGAGTAGGGCTCCTCTATGGCTTAGGGTTTCTCCATTTTTCCCTAACTAGGGCACCATGGCTCTATCTCTAGCCACAGAGGAAACTAAGTTTCCCCCATTCATTCACTATTTTCTTTGCTAACCAAATCAGGATGGCAGTCTAACTCAGGCTAGAGATACAACCCAGGTTCCATCCGTAATAAGGTAAATTGAAGCAAAATAAAATATCACACAAATAAAGATTTGAGCATTTAAGTGCCGCGCACTTGCACCATGGATCCCAAAAAATGCACTACCCATAACTAGTAGTGCCACCAACAAAACCCCTAGATCTGTCACCACCACTATCCTTTCCATCCACCCAAATGTCTATGATATCACCCCCTCTGCTTAGAGGAATCACCACCATGGCATTCAAAATATCACCAAAAAAAATACTGATCTACTTAGAACTGGGTAATGGTTAGCACGGCAGCGACAAAATGGAGATCCAAGGTAAAAATATAGTTCCACGCAATAAAAATATAGCTCTACAATTATGCACATCCACACACGAAGAAGGGTTTGAGGGGGCCACGCAGATGCGAGCCCCCAGCCCTTTTTAGCTTAGTCCTTGTGTTATTTTTACCCATGTATTATTTTTAAGTATGGAATCATACTCACATTTCATTGCCTATTGACAAACATGTTTAGTAGATGACTCCTCAAAAGTGGATGGCTCAGTGGAAGTAGTAACAACCATAGCATAGATTACCTATTTTTGAAAATTCTTGGGCTCTGTTAAACCAACTTCATCTGTTGTCAAGTCAGAAAAGTACTTTGAGCCCATTTTGGATACTTAGACAAATTATTCAAATTAGGGACTCCATAATTCTCAACATGTGCATCATTTGAAGGGGGACTTAGAGAATTTTCAATAATTTCTAAGTCATCAACCTGTGAACTTGTAGATGAAGGAGAGGAAAGTGAAGGAATTTGAGTCTCATACCATAACTTCAAAGAGTTATCCCCATTATTCAAACCCTTATCTCTTTTTGTATTTTTCCTCTCTAATCTATCAAGTTGAGAATCAATCTCTGCAGTGTTCATAGTCCCAAACTCATCAAATATTACATCTCGACTCACTATGAATTTGCCTGAATCCTATGCAAGCAAATGGAACCACCTTTTTATCTTCTGAATAACCAAGAAAGATGCATTTTCAACTTTGTGGTTCCAACTTAGTTCTATGTTTAATAAGAACTAAAGCAAAAAAACACATCCAAACACTTTCAAGTGTTTAACTTTTGGTTTAAATCCATACCATGCCTCATATGGAGTTTGTCCCAAAAGTGCAACTATGGGGGACTTGTTTCTCAAATACACTGCGGTATTAATAGCTTCGGCCCAAAACTTATCATCAAGTTGTTTATAGTGCAACATGGCATGTGTTATGCCCTCTAAAGTTCTATTCATTTGTTTAGATACTCCATTTTATTGTGGAGTATAAGAATTACTATATTGTCGATGAATACCATGTTCTCGACAATAATCTAAATATTCATTAGAGGTATACTCATCTCCATTATTTGAACAAAGAGTGGCCAAATTTGAACCTATTTATTTTTTGACTAAGTATAACCAATCAAAAAACTTAGCAAAAACTTCAAATTTGTTTTTCATAAAGAATACCCAAGTCATCCTAGAAAGGTCATCAATAAACAAGACAAAGTATCTACACCCACCAATAGATGACTTCTTCATATCACATACATCACTATGAACTAACTGTAAACATCTATTAGCTCTCCAAGATGACTATTTAGGAAATTTTTCCCAATTTTGTTTGCCCAAAACACATGACTCACAAAGAATACTATCTTTGCAAAAAGTGGGCAACCCATTCACCATACCATATCTCTATAAATCCACTAAAGAGTGGATATTCAAATGTCTATAGCAAAGATGCCATAACCACTGTGTAGACATAGTACCTGTACCTATGTCAATAACTGATGCAAATTCTATATTGGGAGGAAGCACCTTACAATGCAATCTAACCAAGTTTCCATCTTCATATCTTGTATACATTATTTTATAATCATCCTTCACTTAATTGATGTAAATGATCCCATTTTCAAGCACAATTTGATAACCTTTCTTTCGAATAGTTACCAAAGAAAGTAAGTGTTTCTTTAATGTGGGAACATACCAAACATCCTCCAAGTATTGTATAGACCCATTAGGAAGAAGAATCTGAATAGATCCAAGTCCTAGTGGTGTATGCATAGACTTATCTACTAAGGCAATTGAAGAGAGAGAAGCTTCTTTATAAGACCAAAAGAAATCTCTCCTAAATGTCATGTGTTTGGTTGCTCTTGTGTCTAAAACCCATACATTTGTGAGCTCATCTCTAGCCTCATATTCGATATAATCAATGTACCCCAAAGTAGTGAATGCATATTCATGGGCAACATTACTAGATTCATCATAGTCATGATTGGCATAATGAGCAGAGTTAGTCTTAGTCACTTTTTGTGGCCTCTGAATTTTATCAAAAGGAATCCTACATTGTGAGGTAATGTGACCAAATTTTCCACATCTATGACACTAAATGTCTGATCTACCTCAACCTCTGCCCCTATATGAGTTATGTCCATGTCCTCGATCACTTGTTTCATGTGAATGTGATTGATTAGATTGTTGATTATTTGAATGACCCCTACCTCTATTTTGATATCTACCTCCTCTGTAACCTCGACCCCCTCTATAACTATTTCCTCTATTTTTTTGATGCCCAGATGAAGATGAACTAAGCTTTGACTCTAAAACATGGGCTTCTTCAGTTTTCTTAGATTTCTTGGGTAGAGAGAGGTCATGTTGGATGAGCAACTCAGCCAACTTATCAAAGGTGATGCCTGTGATCTTGTTAGAGACATGCAACATTTCAAAAAAAATTCTATAGGACCATGGTAGACCTTTCAAAGCAGCAGTAACTATGAGGTCATCATCTAGTTTTCCAAAACTAGCCTTAGTGTACTCAGTAGTGATATTTTTCAACTTAGACATATATTCTCCCATATCCCCATCTTCATCTAATGACAAAGTAAACAACTGCATATGAATATCTATCTTCTTATCTTAGGTTTCTTATCATAAAAATCTGATAATGTTTTCCATGTAGTGTAACTATGAGGAGAATTTTCAATAAGAACATAAGTATCACAAGTACAACAACATTTAATGAGAGCTAAGGCCTTAGAATCATGCAAATTGAATATATCTAATTTAGCCTGCTTTGTTGGCAATGTGGGATTTTCACTCTTAACAATATCCCATAACTCATTAAACACTAGTGAAGCCTCCATCAATCATTTCCAATTTGAATAATTGGAAATTATTAATCTATCACCATCTGAAAGCAAATTATAAAATTTTGGCATTTTGAAATGAAAGCAAGTGCAGTAGAGAAAAGTGCAACAAAATGCAAAAGAAATGAAACAAATATCACACTCACTGCACAAGACACTACTACAAGGTTTTGCACTTAACCTCCACGTAGAGCGTAAAAGAAAATTAAGTATTTTTTATGGGTTTTTCACTTAACCTCACCAAAAAATCAATGATTACACCCTTATTTTGCCACATTACAACCTTATCTCACCATAACAATGCAAAAGAAATATGATTAAAAACACAATACAATAAATGTGTTTTACAATATTCAAATTTAAAAAGGGAATATTCCTTTTTTTTAAAAATATATTCCAAAGCAAAAAAAAACTTTCTCCAAAAAGAAGGGATTTGAACCCTTGACCTCCTCCTTTGCAAGCTTCTAAAAAGATAAGCTTAACCAATTGCTCTAAGAGCATTTGTAAAACATTATACTTAGAAATTTCTAATTATTCTAGATTTTGTGTATGAGGGAAAATTTTAAAAAAATTACATGTGAGTAAATAAATTCAAATTTTTCCCTTTTTACAGCCTTCTCAAGCAAGCTTCCTCCCGTGGGACTCACTAAGACAAATTTTTGATATAAAAAAACATTAGGAATAGCAAAAATAAATTTCTAAATTTTATTACAATGCCAAATTTGCTTGGGATGCCATGGCAGCTCCTGGGAATTTTCTTTTCACCTATTTTCTTTCTCATAGGCCGTACAAATCCATACAGGCTGGGTAAAAAGGATTTTCATTGAGTTTTTGTAAATTTTTTGAGGTGTATTTGCAGGGAATGAGATCAAAATAAAGCCTGGGCATTGGAAGGCCATACCACAGGCCATACAAGTTCAAAAAATTCTTAGATTTATAATTTGAATGCAAAAAATAGGGGTTTAATATCATTTGATCAAGATTGGTAGGTGTTTTAGCTATTAAGAGGCCTGAGAATGAGATGAATCAATAATGGCAGCCATGAATAAATATTACAGAGGGTTTTCTCAAATAAATAGGCCATACAAATCTGGTTTTGGCCAAAAAACAATGAATTTAATAACATTAAAATGCTAAAAAATCATTTTTATGCCAGATGAGGAGGTTTGAACACAAGACAATGGAGTATGAATGATCAAAAAAGACCAGACTGTGGTATATGGAAAATATACAGGTTTAAATATAAATAATATTTTAAAAATTAAAATAATTTAATAATTTTTCAAAATATTTAAACCAATACTATATGGCATACCTTATTTCATGCCAAATGATATCACGTGAATTGATTTTTCACCTTGCTCCTTCGAATTCACCAGGCTCCCAAAATAACCACGCTCTGATACCACTGATAACTCCTGAACCAAAATAGGTTGAACCTTGTCCCCACTTAGTGCGAGTGCACAAGTATTTTATTAATTTCAAAAAAATAAGTACATAAGGGTGCCTTTACTCCGTTAACCCTTTTACAATGCAAACATGGATTTATATAGTTTTTACCAATGACCGGTAAAAACAACTAATCCTATAACCAACTAAATATGGGAAAACAACCCATAAGGTAATTCTAATTAATAAATATAAAACATTAAAACTACCTAATAGTTAAACTAAGTTTATTTTATGGGGGTGTCTTTACTAAAATATGCATGCCCCATTTACAATAATTATTTATTACCTACCAAAAATCTAACCTAACATTAAGACTTTGGAACAAGTCCTAACATATAATAGGGGTGGTGATCAATAATTCCTTCAATTGTTTGAAGGTTGTATCATGAGCAGGAGTCTAGAGGAATTCAATATCTTTAATCAAAAGAGTGAATAATGGTGTTGCTACTTTGCTAAAATTGTTGATAAATCTCATGTAGTAATTAGCATGTCCTAAAAAACTTATGACATCTTTCTATTTCTAAGGAAAAATTAGGTTTTATATGACGCTAATTTTTATAGGGTCAACATTAATTCCTTTAGTAGATACATGGTGACCTAAGATAATGCCTTCTATCATAAGCATGTAGCATTTCTTGTGACTTAAAAATAAATGGTGTTCCTAATAGTGTTATAACACTTTCTCCACATTCTTTAGGTACTCATCAAATGTTTTTCCATAAATAGTGAAGTCATCCATATAGATTTCTACATATTCATTGACCATATCTACAAAGATATTCAAGATAGCCCTTTAGAATGTTGCGGGAACATTACGTAATCCAAAAGGTAATATAGCATAAGTAGAATTACCCTAGGGAAAATTGAAAGTGGTCTTCTCTTGGTCCTTAGGAGAAATTATAATCTAGTTGTAACCACTAAAGCCATCTAAAAAGGCAAAATATTTATTCCTTGCTAGTGTGTCCAACACCTAATTAATGAAGGGTAAAAGAAAATGATTCCTTATATCTTTTGTAGTAAGTTTCCTATAATATATGCATACACACCATTCTCTATTTTTCTTTGGTAAAACTACTTATGGTGAAACCCATTCACTATCTGAGATGGGAGATATAAATATAGTGATCAAGAGTTTTATAATTCCACTTTGACTAAAGAGCTAGATTCATCCTACGTTGTGGTTCTCTAATTAGTTAGCACTCTTATTTAATATAGATATGATGTGTGCATGTTTCTGGGTTGATTCATTGCATATCCTCAAAATCCCATGTAAAAAAACATTTGTTTGCATGCAGCATGCTGACTAGGTGCTTTTCCTCATTTGACTCCAACTTGTTATTAATAAGCAATGTTTTTCTTAGAGAGATTTCAATTTTCTATGAGAGTGCTTTCATAATTTCTATATTGCTAATGGATTTAGTTTAGGTGCAGCTATAAGGTATTAGTTGGTGGAATATTTCCTATACATATGCATTAGAATTATCTTTTTTCTAGAGGCTAGAAAATGGGCACTCAACACATTGCAAGTGGTTGAGATCTGTAGAATGAGTTTGGCAATTATTTTGGAGAACACTGAAGATTATTGTATCTTATTCTTGATCAACCATGGTGCATGCATGGTTTATGGTGAATATAGGAATCCAAGGATATTACTCTACCCCATCTTGTTTAGCCTATAATGTATGCTCTGGTGCCAAGGTTGGTTGTACTAAGGGATAGAGGACCAACTTTATAGTTTCATTTCCATTGAAAATCAACATGTCACATGATTTGTAGTTGATGAAGGCATCAGTTGTGGTAAGCCAAGGTCATCCTAAGATAAAAGGGTATCCACCTAAATTAGACTTTGGCTACAACATAATGAAATATTTAAGATACTCCCAAGAATCTACAATAATGATAAGATCTTTAATGATTCCTTTTGGTCTGACTATAGACCTATCAACCATTTACATCATTGTAGTTATGGTATGAATATTATTCAAATGTAGTTTGTTCATGGTTTCAATTGTGGGGATACATTTTGTTGAGGCTATCAAGAGGTGGTATGTTAGCTTATCTAAGGTGTCTTCTAGCTGAAATTAAGAGGTGGGACATTCATTATGGACTAGTCCAGTTAGGAGTAGTATTTAGAAATTGTGAAAAAGAGGTAAAATTTGCAAAAAGTGGATTTTATCCCATACCTAGATAAGGTGATCATTTAACCCATGTATTTATTTGTGAAACATAGAAAACCTAATCCCCATCTCTTCCTATAGTGTGTATCTCTACTATTTCTAGTTCGTTAGCTATGATGTTAGCTACTTTAGCCTGAACCTCATGACACCTACAGTCTATTTTTTGTTTTTTACAATCTAGATAATAGATGGTAAAATTTTGATCCAAGGTTACTTGATTTTTCCTTAATTTAGGATATCTAGTTGGGTGGAAAAGTGACTAATGATATCATGTTTCATGCCTTGTAACAGGTTACTAACTTCAGATTTTGATAGGCCACTTGTAGTTATTAGTGGAAGATTGTTGCTATTGACTTTGTTTATGGTAGACATAGAATAATTCTTTCTCAAATATTTTATGTTTGTAAATGGTATCTAAGATAAATCTCCCCCACTCATTACATCAAAGGCTTCTAGATAATCTTTTTAGACTCCTTTCAGGAAAATGAGTTTTAGAGGTTCTTCTCCTAGTGTACTTTGCTTGAATTTTTGTACACTAAACATGAACCATTCAACATAGTCTTCTAAAGATTCATCCCCTTCTTAATTCATCTTGAAGATTTCATTTATTCTATAATTTCTTTTGCATCCATATTCCTAATACTTAGCTAAAAATTTCTTTTTCATGTCCTCCCAAGTGTGGACTAAACTACTACGTAGCCCCATGAACCAATGAAGTGTTGAGTCTTAGAGGGTGGCAAGAAAAAGTTCTATTTTTTGTGCATCTTACCTATAATCATAACTTCCATAGAGGATATCAAATTCAAATAAAAAGGTGTTCACTTCTTTTGATAATGTACATTTGAAATTGGACAAGGCTGAGGGTGGGATATTTTTCATTTGTGTTACACCTGTTATATTTGAAATAGGAAACTCAAAACTAACTGTGTCTAGAGTCTTGTTGTCATCTACTCCTTCATTCATGATGGATTTTCTTGTTATATGGATACCAAAGGTACTCAATATCACATATTCAAATAAAATAGTAGTCCTTTCATCAACATGATAGTAAACATTTATTTATTGATTTGTAGTCTTTCTACTAGATGAGAAATCTAAAGATTCTATTGAGATTTTTTTATTTGTTCAAGAAAGCCTTATTAGAATTCTATTCTAATGTTAATCTATTGAGTGTTTAGTTCATAAATTTCTTATCCTTATTTTCTCCTTACTAACTTGGTTAATGCTTCCTCCACTTTTGTTTCCTTTTTCAAATCCAATAATACTTCTTCTACAAGATGTTTCATTCAGTTTGTAGTATTTATTTCTTCAAGATCCCTCTAGATTATAGTATATTTTTCAATAGGATTCTTAGTTGTTACAGGTATTTATGGTTCTTTATTGATAGCAACTTATGGCTTGCTTGGTAGGAATATCCCTTAATAATCTCTTTCTTTCTGTATAAACATTATGCCACACCTTTTAGCTATCCTATCCCTTCCTGCATAGGATTAGTGTCTTTTGTGTTCTGGGGGGTTATTTTAGAATAAGAAAAAAGTACAATAAGGTAATGAAAAAATAAAAAATGACTAGAATTGAAATTTTACCTCTAGAAAGTAGTAAAATTATCTACTAAAAGTAGGAAAATTACTCTAAAAAGCAAAAAATGAAAGCAAAAAAATTAAAGACACATTTTGTAGAAAATAAATTATTCTTGTAAGAAAGTAAACTCTATAAAAAACCATGAACTAAGTAAATTACAATATTGCAAAGAGGCATTCAATATTGTGCACTATCAACATCCAAAGACTTAGATAGCTAGAATAAGACACCAAAGTGTCCTTACTCAACTTGCTCAGCTAGGTAGGACATTGTATTCAAATTTTTAATCATCAACATCCAAGAACTTAGACATCTAGCATAAGATACCATAGTGTCCTCGCTTGACTTACCCAGCTAGGTATGGCACTGCATTAATCAATCTTGAAAAGTAATAATTGATTCTATAAAATAATAATTGACACCCTCCCCAGCAATGGTGCCAAATGTTGTGCAGACTTATTACCTAGTTAATACTAGATTCTTGATTCTGATTAACATTAATTGTCAACCCAATGTATGTATTCTTTTCAAGGATTTCATCACTATATATGCATTATTGATTCATATATTAACTTACTTTACTAGTTGCAGTGCAATGAAATTTTATTGAATTCACCACATAGTTACACTATGAAACTATTATAATATAAATACATAAATACTTCACACTTATGAATCACACATGCATCACATTTTATATAATCAAAATAATAATGAAATCAACTTATAAAACACACCTAACTAAGGAGGGTCAAGATCTTCATTTCAAATCATTTAGAGGGGGGCCTTCCTCATTTAGAATTGAGTTCCAATCCTTCTTTGAAAGATTTACAAAAGATTCTTACAGAATCAATCTTCTCATTACTCAAATCTGTAACAACTAAAGATTGCTATAAAATACTACAATGTTTAGAATGCAATGATTTCTATAATTCTATTATTATACTATCATCTCTCCAAATTTTAATCTAATATAGGTTCTACCATTAAATACAAAAGGTAGTTTATTAGTTTTTAATCAAAAACACTAAACTAGGGAAAAAACAAATACTTAGGAACTACCCCAGTCAACCTTCAGGTGGTTAGTAACTGAAGTCTCTTATTTTAGGCCTGATTGGATTAAGGATAATATATATTATTTTTCTATTTTTCTTCTTTTTGTCTCCTTCCCATTATCCTTGCATTTTTCATTTTTGGTAGCACATCCAAGTTTCCTTGTATGTGAGGATTCCATACAATAGCTATGGTCCTTTATAATCATTCATTCAATTCTCAAGACAACTAGATGTGTCCTTAAGATTTTATAACAACAATGGTTATATTCTATGTAGTAGTTTTGGGAAATTAATAGGTGAAAGCCTATAGTTATTGTGGGCAATCTGTAGTACCTATGGATAACCTATAGCTGGAAGCCTACAGTTGATATGGGTAATCTACAGTGGCTAAGAGCAACCTATAGGTGAAATCATATAGTTGTTGTAGGCACCCTATAGTGACTATGGAAAATTTGTAGGTGGAAGCTTAAAAATACTATGGATAGCTTGTAAGCATTGTGCCCAAACAAGATTCTTATAACCTTACATTACCCTTTAAATTTTAATTAAATAAAGTTACATGAGTACAATCTAATCAAAGAAAAAATATCATTAATTTATAACATATATATATATATATATAATGCAGACACAAAACCATAAAATCATTCATTCATTCATTTGTATGAGTCATGAATGGTTATGGGGATTTACATAGAAAAAAATATACACTAGGTATGGATGAGGCTATAAAATAGAGAAATTGGTGGCCTCTTCACTAGAGTTGTATTCATAGAGCTATTATGGCCAAGATACCCATACTCACTAGATTCATCATCTAAGAGAGTCATTACAACAAATAAAAGAGCAATGGTCACCTATTAAGAGGGAAAATTGGGGAAATCTCACTAGTGAGATTATGGATGTAGGTTGTTACATTCAAAGTATTGAGGACAAACTAAAAGGCTTCAAGGGAAAATATGTCCAACCTCACTCTTCTTATATTCCATCCACTCCTCCTTAGGAGATCATTCTAAGAGCCCCTTTGAGTTTGTCAAGTTCTTCATATGTTTCTTAGACCTTCCCTTATTGGATATTTATTCAAGAGAATTATCAAAAAAATAAAGACATTGTTATAGGATATCTTGTTATTGAAATAACTGACCACTTTAAAGAGAAGATATTCCAAGAGAATATTGATAAGCAGATCAGAGAGTTGAAGCTAAAGACAAGGAAAAAGGAGGAGAACTAGAATCAAAATGTCAACAAGGAGCCTTTATCTTTCCCATCTTGGAACCAGATCATGGAGTCAAGCAAGAAAGATGAACAATAAAATATCATTTAGGATGTTGAATTCAATCAAGAGATCATTTGGCCTTCATCCCTTCCTCCTCAAAAGCTTAAATCCTTTCCTTTATGGAATGGCATTTAAGACAAAGTGTAGCAGAGAGATGAGGTGAAGGTGATCTAAGAAGAGTAGCCTCATGAGCAAAATAAAGTATCTATAGTTACTTATGTATACCTTTCACATCTTATTGAATACTTTCAAGGATCTACCATGCCACTTTTGGAGCAAGATCCTCTTCTTTGTGAGGCAAGTGAAGAAGATGTAACTAAAAATATAAATAATGGTTTAGTTTTCTAGGATGCTAAAGAAGATTACTTGCAAGAGGATTCTAAAGAGTTTGTAGCTAAGATAGATGAAGTGAAAACAAATTTTTATTAAAAATGCATCCATGAGGATAACTCACATAAAGGAATTGGTGAGATGGAGAATATTCCTGATAAAGATGAAACAAGTGTAGTAGATCAAGAAATTTCATTTGACTTCATCCAAAAGGTAGAAATATGTTATCAACATGTTTCAAATAGTAAGAATACTAATGATTTTCATGTCCTTTCATTTGATCATGATGAAGAGGATTTTTGGGATGACTTAAAGAGTTTTTGTGCAAAGTTTGATAGTCCATCTCTACCCCAAGTGGATATTGATGAATGTCTTGTAAAGATTGTTATTGCAGTTGTTCATCAAGAAGAAATTAAAGTCATATTACATCCATGTTTAGATGATTATAATAATCTAAAGACTTTGAAAAGGTACTACCTCAAATGGATCCTAATTTAGAAATCAATCCAAGTATACTAACCGAATTGCCAATACAATCATTGAATGAGAATGTGTCAAATAATGATCAACCTATGAATGAGGTAGAGATAGTAGTCTTGATGCAAGAAAGAAGAATATGGGATGAGGATGATTGGATATTAGATTCATATCTTCAATATAGACACCTAAGAAGGGAAGTTGGAGGCCTAGCTACATCATTTAGAACATATGAACATATAAGTGCTCCCATTTGCAGAAGAAAACTATCAAAAGGAAGCAAATACATTTCAAAGTTCCATATGCATCAAATAGCTTTCCATGAGGACCAACAAGGCGGAGGTTATTTTGTACATAATAGACTAATTTTTGTTATTTTCTCTAAGTGAATATCTGCACATGCTTTCATCCGTTGTTTTTTCCTTTCCATGTTGTTGTTGTCCTTTACTCTAAGTGCACATGTGCACATGTTTGTTGTTGTTTATGCTAGTTTCTCCTATTATGTCTTGATCTACAAGATTTTTTAGTTTTAATGTATATCCTTGTTAGAGTTTTTGATTTATTTGACCATAAATCTAGTAAACCCCTGAGAGTCATTAACATTGTTAGTAATTTGGCCTATCAAGGTCAAATTACTACCCCTATCATACAAAACTTTCCTAAAACTCATCATAGTCTTTTAAATCTAGTCTAACCAAGGAATCATGGCCTAAAATGCATTAATTTTAATAAAAAACATAAAAAATGGATTTTAAATAGGTCATTATCATTTCAAAATATCATTCATTGTCAAGTTCAAATATGCAGATAATCCATGCACAGGGATCAATTTTAAGAGAAAATTGAAATTTTATGAGCTACAGGTGGTTTTAGGACCTCAAATTTTGTAAAAAATGTCATCATGAGTTTTAAAAACTTTTTAAAAAGTTTCACTTCCATTAGATGAGTGGAGATACTTTCTATTTTGTAACAGTCCTTAGCATGCCTGTTAGAGTTCACCATTGGAGTGGGCATCATTATGGAGTGCCACAGAGGTTTATAAGTCTAGATAAAAGTTATAAAATAATGGTATTATTTCTTTAAATCATAATCATAACTTTAAAGAGTTTAAAAACTCTAAATTTTAAGAAAGTCATGTTCATACATGCTTATGTAAGCAAATAGGCGTATATGCCAAAAAGGGATTTTTTGACATTTCAAGAAAAATATGATTTAAGAGTGTTTTTATAGAATGGTATAGACCAAATGATTATTTTTTAATGAATTTATAAGTATGTAAATATTTATTTTCATTTTGGTAAATTTTTTTCACTTTTTATAGTTTTAGACACCCTTCTTAGCCTCCTATTCAGATGCTCATATCTTTCACCACATGTAGAGTTTAGACAAAAAAATATTATTATGTTTTAAGGACCCATATTTAATTATAATTCATTAAAAATTAATACTAATTTAGGTACTATACTTTATAAACAATCATTAAGAGCATAGGCAACCCAAAATGTAGTTAAAACCCCATAGGTAGAATTCTCCGCATGGTAATTTTTTATATAATTTGAAAATAAACCCAATATTTTTATGGATTTTATGGGGGTAAAATTTATATACATCAATGTAAATATTTTGGTATTTGGAGTTTTGTACTTCATGAATCATCATTTTGAAGATTCAGCTTCAAAGCTTGCCTAAAACCTTAAAAAAGCACTTTTGAAAAAAGTTGATTTTATTTCCATAAAATTATTATGGATCAACCTAAAACCTTCTAAAATATCAATTAAACTTATATATTATTCCATAAATGTCAATTTTATGTATGGAATTGTACAAATGAGGACAAAAATCATTTTTTAAGGGAAAAAGCATGTAAAATGAAGTACATAATAGTTAAATGAAATATAATTAATGGAGATCAAATCCTAATAGTTATTATTCATCATAAAATTTTAATTTGGTCATAAATCATCATATAAGTTCCCCAAATAACTTGATCAAAATGGTCAGTCTGTTGAAAATTCAAGCAAAATAGGCCTCGTCAACCTAATTGACTAAATGAGAAAGGTTTTCTCATCACAATCACATATTTGGTGATGAATAATATTTTTTCAGGTCTAATTTGTTGTTTTATTCAAATTTAATGGCTTCTTATTTTATGTCTAATGGTGTCCAAGTGCATAGATTAGCTTTTAGGCCTAATTGGTCTAAATAGCTTAATTGATCAACTTGTTAAGTTTGAGTTTGGCATGGAATTGGTCATAAAAGAGTTAAAAATGGATTTAAACACTACACACCTATTGTTCCAAGATTATTTCATGAAATTTTTAACCTTGAAAATCTTTTTCCATGCAAAGGAAGGTTATTGTGGGATTGATTAGTCTAAGCTCCTCATCTATTTTTAGCTTTTTCTGCAAGTAAACTTTTCAAACACTTCAAGGCTCATCAAATTAACTTCAAGTTTTTTATTCCTCTAATATGTGGTGTTTATTTTTCATTCAAGATTATTTACTTTTCAAACAAGGGTCCCACCACCTATTTTCCATGCCAAAGCTTGAGAAAGCATGCATGCTTTGTGAAGGAAAGCTATTTTTAAGAGTTTTCTAAATATTGTAAAAGGGAGTTGATTAAATAATTGTAAATGGTTTTGGTCTTTATTTAATTAAAAAAGAATATTACTTATGTATATCAACTCCACTTAGGTTATTCTTAGCCTTTAAGACTTATATATTGGATTTTCAAGCCATTATTATATTATTGTTAGAACTAAAGCATAAATTATAATCTAGACCATACATCAATAAAGAAGATTTTTATTTTGCATATGAGTTTTAATAGATAATAGAGTGTAATTCACTTTTTGTCAACATATAAGTGAGATTATATCTCCTTTTGTTAGGTCCATTCCTCACCTATTTGTTTCTATCTCACCTTCTACAAGTTATTTGAAGAGTAAAAAAAGAATTTTGTAATCCAAAGTTTTATTAATATTTAATCTAAAATATTTATGTTTGAGGGAAATATAAGACTTTTATTTATTCACATGTGTTCATTAGTTTTAGCAACTTCTAGAGGATATAAAAAATTTAAGTGCATCACCCAATTAGAGAGGATTTATTTTTAGTTTTCCCTTCCCCTTTTCATCCCAAAAATCATAGTGGATTAGTTTTAATTGATAAATTTTAAGGGAACTAGCCCTCTCTAGAGGTTCATCTCAACATAGAGCCACCCACACTTTGATAAGTTCTAATTTTACCAGTTGGAGTGAGGGTGTGTTTTTCACATCTTTAAATAAGGCATACTCTAGAGTGATAACAAGCACTTGCTACCTTAGAGACCCACCAAAATCTAGTCATCTCTAAGAAGACTTACGAGTGTACCCAACCACCATGCCTAAATGTAGTCACACAGTCAACTTATCTCTTATCGGTCTAGCACCGACCTTTATTTTTATCAGCTATGGTAACCTAGTCTATGTGTGATCTTGGATATCACACCTTTTTTCATACTTTGTGCACCTATTTATGCTTTAGTGCCCAACTTATCACCCAACTTCATGACATCCACCTTCATCATCACCATCATCCACCTTGTCAAACCCACACCCGATTCTATTTTACCTCATCACTTCTTTATTTTAGGGGGAACACCTCCTCCCATACTCAGGGCAACTGGACCTTTGATCAACATCAATTTCTATTTTGCATCTTGATTGATTAAAGATGCATAACAAAAAGGGGGAAATGTAGACACCAAAAATCAATACACTATAATTCAAAATGTTGTAATTCACCTAAACTACCTTGGGACCCTCTTGGGATCAATCTGACCCTTTGACCCCTAACCAAGCCTAACATGTAGATAGTTTTTTCAAACTAGCTTAATCAACCTTTTACTTATTTCCATCCTTCACCCTTGACCACTAATATTCAAGATGACCATCAATGGTCACCTTAACCACCAACAATCAGGGTGTACCTCCTTAACCACCAACATGTAGTCCACCCACCTTGCTTTTAAATTTGTGTGTGAGCTATTGCATATTTGAGTTATAATTAGAAACCCCAATTCACATCTTATTGCAAATCTCTTGCCTTTCCTATGAGAAGAGAGGAGTAAGAAGGAGAAAGGAATCTGTAATTGTTATCAAGAGCTTGTTCATCTAGAATTATTATTTTTAGGTCAATCATCATCAACAAATTAGTGAACCAGCTACTATGTTAGAGATCCAACTTGTCATTATAGCTCTACCAAAGCATCAAGTATCATTACTTTGTCAGAATGATATCAAAATCCACCAACAATTCCACCACCTCAATTAATTACTTGATTAGCTTTTTACAAGATAAGTACTTGATTTCCATCTTTCAATTAATTTATTTGCCTTTCACACTTAGCCCACCACCAACCCATCTCATATAATCCCACTTTGTGATCCTATTAATCAACCATTTATCAACTCAGATCTACACAAAGTAACCATTGATGGTTATCTCAACCATCAATGGTCTATCCAACTACTGACAGTCACCTTAACCACTGATGGTTAGCCTAACCACCAATGGTCACTATGGTAGTAAATTATAGCAAGTTGTTTCTACCTACCTACTCCCAACCAAATCTAGTTTTCTATGTCCCTACTTGTTCATATACCCCTACCTAATTTTTTGAAGTAGACCCCAATCACCTAGCACTAGTATTAATTATCTTATCACTATTTTAATCATTTTTAGTCTATTTCTTTATCAAGTATCTCTTGTATTCAATTTTAGTACCTTTTTATTATTGATGCAAGTACTTTCTATTATGTTTATTAATTTAATTATTTAAAACTTGTAGATTGATAGCCCTCGGGGAACCTCTTACTTCTAGGATCTAGATATCACTAGGCAATCCACTCAACTATCTGTCTAACAAACAAATTTGCTTTAGTTATTTTTTATTTGTAGGTCATCCTCCCAATCCAAAGAGGATCTCTCCAAAATCTTTTGATTCAACATGTGCGCAATGAAATAGGTTTTTTAACCATACCCATACTTAGTTTCTTCTTTTCCCTTTCTAAAATAATAAGTTGAAATTCACTAAAACAACACCATTAGTATTTTTAGTGATAAGTCAACTTGTATGACCAATTTAACACATTTGAGGGATATAACCTACTTAGAAACAACCATAGACATAATATACAAGTCTCAATCTTCAACCTTCATCCATTTAGCAATTATGACTCGATCAACTCTGACTGCTACAATAAATCTTTAAGAAATAAGGCCTTTCTTATAGGGTCCACTCACTTACCTGATAAAATAATCACACTTGAATGTTCTTGGGAGATTTTAATGAAACCTCCAATCACTTAACTAGTCATACCAAACCATTATAATTAATTTAGAACAAGATATTTTTCATCAAGTCATTATTAGGGTTCTTTAAGGGTTTAAACCAACTTCATGTCTTAACAATCATTCATAAAGCTTAACCCCTCATTCTAGAAACCAATGCCTATAAATTTGAAATATGATCCTTCCCCATCTACCATGAATAAATTATGTTTCCATGTAGAGGTTACATGTGCCAATCAACACTTGAAAGTCCTTCTCAAGTTAAAACCCTCCATTCTATGCACTTGAGAGACCTTAAAGCACTTTTTATTGCCTTAACCTTTAAATTTTGACATAAAATTTGGTCAACTACTTGAAATAACATGACATACCTTTGAAAACACTCACCTATCCATACTTGCCTTGGAAATAGAACCTCATACCTTATTAGGCCATGCTCTCTCTCTTTACTCTCTAAGCTTTGATCTACAAGCCACATTCGGCCTTAAATTGACCTTTAAGTATCTTTTCATGTGATCTCCACCTTATATGCATGATCATAAAAAATATCACATACTTAGACAATGCCAAACAATCTTGATATATCTTTTAAATAGCTTGTGTTGCCTTATTAAGCCAAGCAAGCTTTAAATATGGTCTAGTTTCATATTAGGTCTATAGGTCTTACCCCTATAAGCTTACCCTAAGACTCGTCTGAGTTTTCCAAAGCCTCATAATCAGACTCAAACAACCTCATATTTCCTTTTATACCTTTTTGCATTCATCGTAGTAGGACACCAAGCTTATACCTTCTCACAAGGTCTCTTCATGCTATAACTAGCATCATGACTAGGCTTCTCAAGTACTTGAAGCTTAACAACTGACCTTGAAACACTCCTTGATGCTTCTACACCTTGATCACATATCTTTCATGTTCCTTAGATAATATCATACCTATGTACATACCTCTTCATGCTCATCATGCACATGCTTATGATATGACTATTCTTTTTATGACTAGGCTTCTCACGAACCTTATACTTAAGGATTGGTACTCAAACATGCTTACCTTGTTCTAAACTTTAACATAAACCTCAGAAGAATCACTAGGTTTCCTTTAAATTCTCTCTTAATGAAGAGACAATAGCTTTCCTTCAAATTCTCTCTTGTCACATGACTTCCTTGTTATATACCACTTCACCATGCATCTTTACTAGATGAACCTTGACATCAACCTTAACCTTGACATCAACCTTGACATTCAAATCAATTACATAAACCTTGACCTTGACATCAACCTTGATTTGGCATCAATGACAACACTTCTCAACAAAATCTCTCTTTGTCATTGATGGCAAAATATTCTTCAGATTAAGCACTCTCATCTCCCCCAATCTAGTCAAAATTCCTTCTTGAACTTTTTCCCATTTTGAAATTAATGACAAAGGTTCTTCAAAAAACTACTATATATAAACATGCCTTTTTGAAACATAGGTTATGAAGCAACACAAGAGCATGTTCCCCCTTACTTCATGCATACCTCCTTCAAATAAACTCATAACACAAGTCTAATTCTCAACAAAGATCAAACTCTATCAATAACCTCAATATATCTCCCTCAAACCAAGCATACACCATTCTTATACTAACATAAGAGTGTCTTCATGAATCCTAATGAAGTTACCCCTTTCCATAGAGCACTAAAACAAAACTAGTTTAGGATATTCCCAAGTCTCCTTGCTTTCATAGGACTAAATGTCTTTCACTATCCTTTTAGGCTTAATTGGCACTAGAGGATTTATCTCTTCATCAATCATTTGATTATCAATATTAGATGAAAACATGCATTCATAAATTTATTGTACATCTAAAGCATGTTATATCATAGCAAATAATCCACTTAAGCTTGTAGACTGATCATGACTCATCTTCACTATCTTTGGTTTCCATACATTCATTTTCCTTCTTTCTTGCACTTTAGGGGCTTAAAACCTCCTATATGACTTGATGACCTCCTAACTCTATTAAGACAAAAAATTGTAATGTGTCTTATAATATAATAGTTGTAGGAAACCACCTTATACATACCCATTTGACTTATGTGAAATATGACTCCTATCATATTTTTATAAGTACACATTTTTGGAGGGTCTCCTACACTCTCTTTATTTATGACTAAACTAATTACATACAAAATAGTAACCATTGAATAAATTAGCATACCTTATAACATTAGGTTGTTTGATAGGTATTTTCATGTTGACCTTATTATCTTTAGTAGCCTTCTCTTTGACTTGAGATGCCACTTGTTGATGCTTCTAATTGTACCATAGGTGATCTTAGTGTTAAATAACACTTATCTTTTTAGGATTTTGAGAATCCATGGCATGAGTTATAGTTTGTGACTATTCAGTGATTGTTTGTGGTGGAATAGAAGTAAAATATGAAAACTATCCACAATATTAATTTGATTTAGTGGTTGGGAGCCATAAGGGTCTATACTAAATGATTATTAATAATGACCTCTAAGCTAGAGTGAATCTTGAAAAAAAATAAGAAAAAGGAAGGGTAAGGAAGAAAGAAATATGATTGCAGGTTTTCATCTCAAATATTATGACAAAATTCCAAATACGTTGAGCACATTTGAAATAATTTATGTTATAAAATAACATAAGCTCAAATTATATCTCAAATTATGCAAAATTCAAAGGAAAAATATGAATCATAAGTAAGAAATAAGTTTACTTTAAAGGTTTGCTTTTATGATCTGAATAACCTAAGTAAATCTAAACATAGAGCAAATTAAAATGAAGTATATTTAAGATATTTACAGTCAATTTTGAATTTAGCAAAAATTAATATCCCTATGATAAATAATGTAACTCAAATAATAAGAATCAATCAAATTCCAAATAACTCCCTATAATTGAGAAATAGCATAGACATTTAACAAAAACTATCCAGACAATCTTTTCAAAAAATTTTAGTTGTATTAAATACTCCCAGTATCAATTACTCAAAAAATATCCCCTTTACAAATGGTAACCATCTACATATTTATGGGAAACATAGGTAGTTAACTAGTTAACTTTCAAAAATATCTAGATGTGGATAAGGATATCTATCTTTGATACAAAGCTATAATGTGAAAAAAAATCATGCCAACTTGACAATAAAGAGTATATGCTAACAAACTAGCATATAATTTACAAAAATAATATTCTTTTAGTAATTTCATTGGTGGGTCCATCCAATTAGCCCTATCTAAGGAAGCCTTTCACCTTGGTGTATTACTCCTTAATCAACTCAAAATCCACTGCAGGCTTCATTAGACAATTCTCTTCTTTATATACCAACTTGTCAAATTCACTATCTACCCAAGATATAATTTTCTTAACACATTTTTCTTCTTTAATTTGCTTTCCTACAAAATTAATGGTATCAAAGGTATTTTGGTTATCCCTAGCTAAATGACCTTGGCTATCTTTGATGCCTTGGATGTGGGTATCAACCCTCTACTTGAATTCTTCATCATCAATCAAGACTAAAGTAGTTGTTTGAGAAGGGTTATTTAATAGATTCCATATAAGTTTCTCAATTTAGTTTACCAAGTCTATGTCTCTCTTGATAAATTCCTTTACATCACTAATTTAGGTGATCAAATCTTCTTGTTATCTACCAAAACTACCATGAGGATGTCTAGATGTCTGAGTTTGATAATATTGAAGTTCAAGGCTTACTTTATCTTATGCACCTTGATGATCTCCTCCATCTGAGCTTGAGAATTCTACCACTGGGTGATTAAATCATATGCCATCTCACCTTGATGGTCTAAAGCATTCAATCTAGACTTAATTCTTTTCAAATTCTTTAATGCATCCATCAAGGATTTATTCAACATTTCCAATATATTTTTAGGAATTGTCAAGAAGACTTGAGCTTCCAAATCTTGATTTTATATTTCTAAGTTGAGGATCCTCTATTTTAATCCTTAAACTCTATCTAAGGCCATTATTGATTGGGCTAGTACCACACTAGTTACATCCTCATAAAAAATAGGATGCTCCCTTGCTACCTACCCTAAAATAGGAGTTAAGCATATAAATGGCTCCACCTTATGAAAGGTGAACTCCTTAGTACCAATATTAATTTTCTTGGTCACTACTCTTTCAAGAGTTGATGTCTCTAGATTAAATTAGACTTGATGATCAAACTCTTTCACCTATGGTTGTTCAATAATCTCTACATTTGAACTCCTAGAGGCTCTTGAGGTACCAACACATTGGATTTCCTTGTTGTGAAGAATCTAGATGCTTCTCTCTACTTGTTTGTTCAACATATCCTAAATCTATGGCTTGACATTATCCTGAACACCTATGTCCACTCGATTTAGATCTAGTGAAGGAGAAAGAAATATGATTTTTTGTAACTTCCCATAAATAAACCAATCAAGAATGGTTGGTCCATAAATAGTATTCTTATAACTGAAGAGGTTTATTTCCCTAGTAAGGTGAGTGAAAGTTAACCTAGGCCTCTTTCTTAGATCTAGAGGAACTAAAGATAATTCTACCTATCCCTTTCCACTGCCTAATGGAACCAATTCCTTTCTTACTTCCTCAAATGGATCTTATTCCTTATCCAAACCATAAGTAGCCATGATGTTAACAAGGGTACTCTCCACTATTTATCTAGTTTCCAAAGCAATTAAGCTGATAAATTCTATTAGGGAAGAAGGCCTTGGTGAGGATGCTAAATTTTGAGGCTTTTAATAGGTGTTTGTTTAATCTTGGACTCTTCACTTATAGCTTTACCTTTTCCTTTTGCATCCTCAAGTTTCTCAATCTGAGATGACTTTGTCAACTTTTCCTACTAAGGCTTAGAAGATTATATCCCTCAACAAGTGGTTCTTGATGTGTAATCTAGTGCTCCTACTAACAAGTTATACTGTAAAGGATGAAACTATCATATTTCTCCTAAAGGATTATTATCCTTGACTAGCCTGCATTCTAAAGTTATGTTGTGGTTTTTAACCTTAGATAAGACTTCTTCAAAATTCTTTTCCCTTGTGTAAATACCATTTCCCACACCTGGTTAATGCTTATACTCAATATTTGGGACCTTCGTATCTTGAATATGGTTAGCCACTCTATTATTGGGGTCTCACATCTAAAGATAATCTAAATAGAAATCAAAAGAGTTCCTATTTACCACCATGATATACATCTATTTCCAATCCTTGATTAAAATTCTACCAATGTCTAGTGGGAAGGGATGAACTTGAGCCTTTTTATTCTTCTTATAGTGCCATTTTATGTCTTGGATGATTTGATAATCAATTCATTGCTCTACAAGCTTACTGGGAACATATATGGGTAGTCTATATGGTGGACCATAATTCCTTCTATCCTTATTATAGTGTAATCTAGATAGAGCCACACATCCCCCATGGTCTCCACTTTTTTTTAATTAGAGGATGAAGTCTAGGCATAGGAATACTAGTGATTATCTCAAAAATGACTCAAAAGACACCATCACATATGAATTACATATGATTCCTATATTTTAAAATATGTAGTTAAGAGTAATGATAGGAAATGGTAGTCCTACCATCAGGGGACCAATTTTGGATGCTCAAGAAATTAATATATTCTAAGAGTGAGTTTAAGAGGTAAGAAATTATAAAGAAATGTCTGGAGGTTTTTCTCTTGATGGATGTAAATTGTTTGGCCAAGAAGAAACTTATTAAATCTCCAATGGGAGGGGTTATGTTCTACTCCAACATGCAATAGACATAAGACACCTAGACCTTACTCACATAAGTTATAAAAGAGGCACAAAAGGCTCTATTTAATAAGGTCATAGCTACCCTAACACCCTCTTTAAATTGGGTAATAATAATCTCACCATTAGGGGTCCTAAAAACATGGGAACCTTAGATTAACCAAGGTGAAAGAATTAAATCTAGGTTTTGGGATTTTTTCTGTTCTCTCAAGGATGGAAGATCAACATGAGGTAAAGGGAGATTATAATAAGTTTAAAAGGCCATGGGAGCTATGTATGCAACTTTATTAACATTTCCTTCATGAATAATCTATTCTCCATCTACTTTGTAGTCAACAAAAATAAGAACAAGAAGGTCGATGCAATGCATTACCTCTGGTTTAGCAATTGCATGATGAAGGCCTACCATCTGAATTAATACTAAATCCTTATATCTTTGGTACACTAAAGAATTTATCTTTTCTTCTTGAGAATTTGGTTGAAAATATTTGACAAAGAAGAATGATTCAGACCAATTCATGATTCCCTATACATTCAATGTTGTTGAATCTAACTCTATGTCTCTAAAGACCTTTCACCATATGAAGTAAGATAAAGCTCAACTTCAAGCTTCATTTATTGCCTACCCACTATCATTGATAACACTATATTGTAACTATAGAGATATCAAATTTCTTACTAAGGCACCTACTCTAAATTTAGTTCAAAATTATCTCAAGTGTCACATAATCAATTTGGACTGACTTTGGCCTTCTTTATAGAGGGTTTAGGGTTTTTTTCTTTAATGACCAAAACATCAAACTCTGATCTCATACATACCTTAGATATAATGGAACCTTACTTATCATATCTCCTATGTTTTAAGTCATGAGATATCTTTCATTTGGATCCTCCATACTTACATGGAGCTTATGTGGTAGGGTTTTCAAAAGTCCTTTTTATTTTTCTTTGAAAATATAAATTTAGGTCCTTACATTTCATTGGTTCTTGATCTTTGAGCTCATTAATTGTGCCATGTGTCAAGATTTTGTGGCCTTTGAAAAGTATTCAATTTTTTCATGCCATTGGATCAAATCCAATAAGCAAGTGATCACCATTGAATCCTTTGGGAGAACTTGAGGATTCTGGGTTAATGTACACCATTGGATCAAATCTAGTGAGCAAGCGATCACTATTGGATCCTACAAGATGCTTGCCCTTTTAATTAGTAAAAAAGACTTAGGCCAAGATTTTTCTATCTCAATCTTGCCTTCATAAGAAAACTAATAATTTATTAAAAGGATTTAGAAATGCCCCCTTTGATTAGGCTTAAAATTTTATCTAAGTTAAATTTGATAGGTTTAATCTTGTCAAATATGTCCTCACAGTGTCAAATGATAGGGGTGAACCTATCAATTTTAAGACAATAAAATCTTTCTATTTAAATTTTAATTTTAAGGGTTTGATCCCATCAAATACATCCTTGTAGATGTTAAATGATGGGAGTGAACCTTTCAAATTTAAAACAATAAAATTTATTGATCCAATAACTGAATGCCATGTGTAAAACCATTGAGAGATATCAAAGCTTCAGGGATTATCTAAGTTAAATTTGATGGGTTTGGTCCCATCAAATACATCCTTGTAGATGTCAAATGATGGGAGAAAACATATCAAATTTAAGATGATAAAATCTTTATATCTAATGAATGAGTTCCATGCGTAAAACCTTTGGGAGATCTCAAAGCTTTGGGGATTGTCTAGGTTAAATTTTATGGGTTTGGTCACATCAAATACATCCTCATAGACATCAATTGATGGGAGTGAACCTATCAAATTTAAGATAATGAAATTTAATTCACACCATTATATTTTAAACCTCTGATCAAGTGATCATCATTGGATCCTTACTAGGGCCTGAATTATTAACTATATGCCTTTATAAAAGACTTTGAGCTTGATGCACCATTGGATCAAATCTATCAAATAAGTGTAAAGTGTTATATCTACACAAGCACATGAATTTTAAGTTAAAACCTGATAGATTTTCTTGTAAATGTTTAAATTTAAACCATAAGGGTTTTTTTGGGAACCTTGACTTCTTCTATGGAACCTAAAATTAATAACCTTCAAGATGATTTTTTAGCAACATTAAAAAACATGATCAAACAATCTTTCACATTTATTCCAGGATATAGAAGTTCTAGAAACAATCATAAGGGTCCCCTTTTCAAAAAACAAAGATGGGGGTGGAGGGTGTTGGTCTCAACACCCCCTTTTGGTCTTCTTTGAAACCAAGACCTATCTTCTCACTATAGACTTTTGACTACTCAAGATGTCATCTAGAGCCTTAGTTCTCTTTTCAAACTTCATAAATCTCTTTACCTTACTAGATTCTTGATCTAACTTAGCTTTCAAGGATTCTACTTTAGTTTCATAGTTGTTGCATTCTTCCTCTTTAACCTTTAGGATTGCATTGAGTACCTCCTTTTATTCCTCAATTTGATTGATGATCTCATCATACTCATTGGAATTTTTACTCAACCTTTCCTCAAACAAGCCAATATTCTCCTCATAGTCCTTAACAAGTGATCTTAGTTTGTGATTTTCTCTCCTTTGGAACTTCAACTCCTCTAGGGCACTTACCAACTCTACTTCAAGGTTCACTTTAGCTTCTTCTTCATCTAATTCTACATCAACCATAAGACCTTTCCCATTTTATCAACCCTCATTTTTTGATTCTATGTCCATGAATAATATTTCATAATTGTCTTGTTCAAGTTCATTACAGCCATTGTCACTCTTAAATTATCTTGAGTCACTTACATCAAAAGAGTTATCTTATTTAGTATAAAAACTTCTCTTTTTTTTGAAATTTTCTTTCTTGCCTTCATACTTCCTTAACTCCTTATTTTTATTAGGCTTATAGGCCCTCTTGCCATCTCCATGACATTCATCATGTTATTCATCATGCTTATATTTATCCTTGTTAGGAAATTTATATGCAAAGTGACCAATCTTTCCTCAATTCAAACATTTAAAGGGAGACTTACCCTTATACTTACTATATCCAAACCTCAACTTCCTTAAAAGCATGGCTTTCACTTGATCATCATCAACATATGAGCATTCCTCATCCTTGGCCTTATTAGATTTTGACTTCTTCTCAACTTTGAAAGTTTATTCATTATTTGGAGGTCTTCCTTCATTAGTTCTCATATAATAGGTAGTAAAGTGCCATGAATCCCATCCATCTCTAGCTTGTCCAAATCTTACATCTATTTTACTACAAACACCTTAGAGTCAAACTTAGGAGTTAATGATATAAACACTTTTTGAATAATAATATATTATTTCACTTATTCTCTTAATAATATAATGACATTAACAACTTTACCAACCCTCAACAAGTAAGATTCAATGTTTCATCTTCACTCATCTTCAAGCTTTCAAACTATCTTTGGTGGGTCTACAACTTGGCCATCTTCACCTCGGTGTCTCCTTCATAGCTAGTCTTCAATTTTTACCATATCTATTTAGTTGATTTATAGTGCATTACCTTCATAATCTCTACTTTTGATAGGCCACAAAGACTAGAATTCATTTCCTTGGAGTTATTTTCACTATCTTTCTTACCTACTAAATTAGTTGGTGGAAAAGGAAGAGCACTATAGCCATCCAAAACTAACCACAAAATATAATGACCTTGATGCATCAAATATATCTTCATCCTAACATTATAAAAGGCATAATATCCATTAAATAATGGATCCTTACTGGTAGAGAAACCACCTTGAGCTTGTTACCTAGCCATCCTTCTAGGATCTTCCTTTAGGATTTTAGACTTGCTTCAAAGGAATAAGATCTGATACCAAATATTGGAATAAAAATGAATGGGGGGGCTCAATCAGTATTCAAATACATTTATTTCAATTCCAATAAATAATTGATGAACATTCATTCAAACATGTGAATCAAACAATGCATAATCAATCAACTATACAAGCATGAAATATAAGAACAAAAGATAACACAAATTATGTGTGGGAAATGCTTAAGGGGATGAAATCCCATTGATATATGAAAATTTAATATAGTTTTATAATACAAACATCAATTTTAGTGAAGCACCAACTTCACATCAAACACCAACCCCAACTAACTAAGCACCAACTCAACTAAGATTCAGCAAGCACCCACTTATAAGGAGGCACCAACCCCCTAAATGAATTAACACCAAATTATCCACTTAAAACACTTGATCACATTTATATTACATTTTTCCTCATACAATATATTATTATATCCTTCCTTATCTCTACACACACTTATATCCCTCTCAAACTGGCTTGTAGCCCTTTTCACTCAACTAACTCTCTTATTGACTTGATTAGGTCATATGAAGAACCTATATCAAAGATTCATCACTAATAATATATTATTTTATGATGGTTTATAATACCTTATTATTTTCACCAATGTGTTATCTTATTTTCTTTCACACTACTCTCATAAATAATCCTAAAAATGCTTAGTATTTATACAAGTCACTTGTTCATATCCTTCTTAGTTGGCCAAACACCCTTACCCTCTTATTTAAACCATGAAATGGATATTAGGAATTCTCATAGTAATTTTTAAAACTTTATTTTACTCCCTTTAGGTCTGACCATCTCAAATAGGCCTTAACTCACCTTTAGGTCTCATAGAGACCTAATCCCATTAGGTCTCTTATAAGACACATTACACTTTGTCTTAGTTGGAATACTTAAAAATTAAAAAAATGGTATATACATATCATAAAACACTCAAATATATCCTTGATAATCCAATCTAGGATTCATAACACTCTTTTATCACAAACCATTACTTGGAGCACACCATTAGTACTATTCATATTAGCCATGTGCATACCTAGAAAGTTTGTCTTAAATAACAGAAGCATTAATACAAATTTTCCAAGAAACAATGGAAAAAAATAATATATAAAAAATATACATGATATAATTTTCATCACCATATTATTTAAACTTCCCAACATAGGTAAAATTTACTCAAGCCCTTCTCTACAAGTATCCCACTTAGAACTACCAACTAGCCTCATAACACAATCATGAAAACTTGATCTTAAAAAACTAAAAGAATAATTAATATGAAATTTTATACCTTAAAAATATATTTTTTTACATAGATATATCACTATAAATTATAATTATCACAAGTTATAATGCCAAATATTGGTCTTATAGACCAATATTTTGTAGTACACACAGTGAAACCTGAACTAGTTCAATCCCTTTTATCTTGAAAATTTCAATCACTTTCACTAAATATAAAATATTATAAAAATAATTTATAGTAAATATATGTCCCAAAAAAAACATAAAATTCATTGGATACTCCAACTCATGTCATAGAGCCTCAAACTCATCGTTATAACTTGCTTACCCAGAATTTCTAGTCTACCTTGAAGACTAGTCATGGTGATTTTGACCTTCCATACTTGTGTAGACACTTTTAGAAATTTTAAATGAATTTATATGATATTATGATATAATTATAAAAATATAAGATATAAATATAACATGTTTAAATGACAATATTGGTCTTGCATACCAATCTCATAGTCTTGTAGCTCATTATCTTATCTGAGCTAGATTGGTCAACATATGATCAATATTTTCATCATATACAATGATATAAAAATATTATATCTAATATTAACATGTATTAAAGGTATTTAAAAACATATCCTTGAACTTGGATTCATCCTTAATCCATGATAACACATCCCTAATCACCTTCTCTCTTTTGTTTGGTTTTTTCATTGTTTGCACCATTAGGCTTTTTAGTGATAGGTCAACTTGTATGAATAATTTAACACATATGAGGGATAAAACCTATTTATAAACCACCATGGACATAATATAAAAGTCTCAAAATTCAAAATTCATCCATTTATTAACTTTGACTTGGTCAACTCTGATTGTTATAATAAATCTTTAAGAAATAAGGCCTTTCATATAGGGTCCACTCACCTAACAAACCAATCACACTTGGAGGTGCCTGGGAGAGTTTTATTAAACATAAAACCACTTAAATAGTCATCCCAAACCATTGTGATCACTTTATAACAATATCTTTCTCATTGAGTCACTATTAGGGTTCTTTGAGGGTTTAAACCATCTTTCAGTCTTAATGATCATTCATAAATATTAGCCCCTCATTCTAGAAATAAATGATTTGAAATTTGAGATAGGACCCATACCCATATACCATGATATATTAGGTTCCAATTAAAATATTACATGTTCTAATTAACACTTGAGAGTCCTTCTTGAGTTGAGAACCCTCCATTTTATGCACTCAAGAGACCTTAAAGCTTTTTTTCTTAACTTAACCTTGAAATTTTGACCTTAAATTTGGTCAACATACTTGAAAAAACATGACTTATAAAAACACCCATATTTACATACTTTCCTTGGAAATATAACCTCATACCTTATTAGGCCATGCTCTCTCTCTTTGCTCTTTAAGCTTTGACCTACAAGTCACATTAGGAATTGAAACTAACCTTCAAATCACTTTCTATGTGATCTCTACCATATATACATGATCATAAAACATCTCACATACTTAGATAATGTCAAAAAAACTTCATATGTCTTTTCAAAATCTCATGTTGCCTCATTAGGCCAAGCATGGTTTAGAGATGGTCTAGTTGTGTATTAGGTCTGTAGGTCTTACCCTTGTAGGCTTACCCTAAGAATCACTTGAGTGATCCAATGATTCATAATCATACTCAAAAAAAATCATATAAAATCTTATACCTTTGTGCATTCATCTCACCAAGCCACCAAGCTTATACCTTCTCACAGGGTCTGTTCATGTTATGACTAGCATCATGACTAGGCTTCTCAAGTACTTGAAGCTTAACAACTAACCTTGAAATACTCCTTGATTATTATACACCTTTTTCACATTAATTTCATGATCTTTATACAATATAATACCTTTGTACATACCTCTCCATGCTCATCATGCACATGCTTATGATATGACTATGTTTATTATGACTAGGCTTCTGAATAACCTTGTACTCAAGGATTGGTACTCAAACATGCTTACCTTGTACTCAACCTTGAAATAAACCTTATAAAACTCATTATAATTCCTTAAAATTATCTCTCATTAGTGAGACAATAGGTTGCCTTCAAATTCTTTCTTATCAGATGGTTTCCTTGTCATATACCACTTCACCATGCATATTTACCACATGCGCCCTGACATCAACCTTGACCTTGACATAAAACTTGACCTTAACATAAATTAAATAAACCTTAACCTTGACATCAAGGACAACACTTCTCAAAAATTTTGGCTTCACCTTTCCTTGGCACCTTGGCTTGGTTGCTTGGATTATGAATTTGGCATGGTAACATTCCTTGCATGAATATTCTCTCTCCAAATAAGCATTATAACAATAAACTATCAAAATATTTGGAGGCATTTAAGAATAATAACTTTACACCAAGTGAAACTATAAATCAATATATGTTGCCTTGTATTTATAGCCTTAAGAATTAAGTCTCACCTAAGGTGAGTTAAGGTTTAGTTTAAACATGTAATGGATTCAAACTAACCCTAGGTGAATTGAGACTAACTCCTATTATTTTAAAAAAAATCATGTAATTATGATTTTCAATTACTAGGCATTGATATCACATTAGATATTTTGGGATACTTTAGAAGAGCTTGACAACTCATAAAGGTAATGATAAAAAGGTTTGATAGTTTGAATTTTAGAATTTCCATTTTTAGATATTCATTAATTATAAATGGATAATTCAACTAAGAATTTAATCTTGTTTAATTAGATAATTCATTTTGATTAGAATTTTAGCTCTTTAAAAATTTATTCAATTACCCTACTTAATTAGTCCATAGACCAAATTAATATTTGCTATGCTACAAAGTGATTAGGGATGAATTTATGAGAGGTTTTTATTACGTAAAGGATAGTACCCCAAATAGGAATGCCTCAACATGATTTTGAGTATTGATTAATAATGCATGACCAAATTTGAGATGTTTAATGATTCTTAGGCTTAATTTACAATGTTTGGTAGGAGTCAGTCAGAAGTTAATTATAGATAGAATTAGGTGTCTATAGTTTGCCCTTGTTTGGAAAGGCATTGCAAGCTATAGGCACAATAATGGCCAAATTTAGGATGTTTAGTGACTCCTACAATTAATTTGAAATGTTCGGTACAAATTAGTCATAAATCTAGTTAGAAGCTAGTTGTAGCCATAATTAGATGTCTATATTTTGCCCCTTTTTGGGAAGGCATTATAAGCTATATGCATAATAATGTATTATTAAATAATAGAAAGGTCATGTATGCCTAATTTTACAATGGTGATGGATGATCTCTAGATGCCCTCTCAATGGAGTAGTTGGCAAAGAAGTTCAGTGATCGATCCCTTGAAAAAAGGAAATAATGGGACCAAAATGGGGTTAAAATGGTGGAAAAGACTAATTTGCCCAAAGGTAGTTATAATTAGTCAACATGGTGAGATGCCTCAGTTGGGTAGATAAAAATGATTATTTTCTCAAAGGTGGTTATAATAATCATAATATCATGGTAAAAATATAATGATTTCCTAAAGGTGGTTATAATCATCATCATATCATGGTAAAAAGATAATGATCTCCAAAAGGTGGTTATAATCATAACAAATGAAAAAATTGATTTTACCAAAGGTAGTTATAATCATTGACAAGATAAAAAAATGCCTTAGATGGGTAAATAGAGATGATGATTTTCATAAGGTAGTTATAATTATTAGCACAATGAAAACTTTCCCCAAGTGGGTAAATAATGATAATGATTTTTCCAAAAGTGGTTCTAATCATTAACACAAAGTGGGCAAAGAATGATAATGATTTTCCCAAAGGTAGTTATAATCATCATTATTGTAGGTAGGATCAAAGAAAAATGATTTTCCAAAAGGTGTTTAGAATCATTAGTACTATGGGTGGGATAATATGGAAAATTAGAAAATGTGGCCTACTTACTAAATCCATACTCACAGAATAAGAGTAAGCTAGTATAGAGGAAAAAGATGAATTTGGGTAACTAGATAGTATGGAGATGCACATTCTAATTTGCAAGGATTATTTTTTTTCATGATTTAATTACTCTGTATGTGAGGAATGATTATAATAAATCAATAATTTTTAGGTGCCAAGGATAAGTACCATGGCTGTATTATTTTTAAGATTTCCTAATCTGATTTTTGTTGTAACACATGATAGTAGTTATCATGATATAAAATACCATGATAACCTAGTTGAAATATGCATAAGTACTAACACATGATCCAATAAACAATTGAAAATAATGCAATAATGATAAAAACCATGGTGGACTTAAGTATAATTCATAAGTAATCACCCAATGAACATAGATATACTAAGACATGGCACAATAAGGAAAGAAAATATAGGAAAAGAAATAAAAAAACACAATAAAACACCAAGAAATGAAAAATAAAGACATAAAAACACAAAACAACCAAAAAAACATAAATAATGGTTAATCACAATGTTAATGTAAACAACACAACATAAATTAGAAAATAGACTATGCCTCTATGCTACAGAAGATAATGAGACAAATAAAATGAGGGAATAGAAGAAAAGGAAGGGGTAGCCAAGTTAACTCTAGATGGACTAGGCAAGTGGGCATTGCCTACATATTTTCATGGATGTAAGAACCAACATAAACTTCATGCCAAATGTAGTTCTCCCAAGATATGGGATAGAATAAAATGATAATTGAGAAAAACATGATTGTATCATATATGAATAATGGGAATGGGCTCTCAAAATGGTGAGAGTATGAGATGAATCCTAGTGGTCATTAATGTATCAAAGGTGAATACATAATACATAATAAAAAGACTCATAAAATGGTGAGAGTATAAGACTTAGGCCAAATAAGGATGGGGATACTAAATGATAGGAGGTTTCTTATGACTTAGCTAGGGATCATAGAATCCTTAAGTCAAAAAGTGGTTGATATGGTGATTATTGAGATTTTATAGATCATTTTCAATTGTTTTTGTAAGTTTTGAATCTTCTCAACTTAATTATGAATTATGAGACACAAAATAGTCCAACTCACAAAATGGTGAGAGCGTGACTTAGGTTGCCCACAAAATGGAAAGAGCATGTCAAAGGGGTGATTGATCTAACCTCAATGTAAATTGAGTGCTACCTACAAAGTCTTAGGATGGGACCTTAAGTCATAGTTTCACCTTACAATGGATGTATCTAACTAGGTAGAAGTAAGTTCTCAAATTAGGCAAATGGCATAGTATGTCATAGGAATGGAAAATGTGGGACTTCAAGGCATGATAAAGGTGTTGTTCCTAATTTCTCATAGGTAGTTATCATTAGGAAAAAATATCATAGGTCAATGGTACTAATTTTCCAAAATATAGTTATAATTAGTGACACAGAGTAGGGTACTTATTTTCCTAGAGGAACTTATAATTAGGGACACTCAAAATGAAACAAAACAAGAAATGAAAGATATAGATACTAAAAAAATATCAAACTAGTCCAAAATATGGACTATATTTAGAATACTAAATCAACTCCTAAAACTTTATTTGAATTCCCTCACTGAAGGTTCCTAAATAACTAATAGAACCAAACCAAGGTCAAAGGGGTGGTAAGGAGGGTAAATACAACCTTGGTCAATAGGAAATGTATGGTAGAATGGTATAGGGTATAGTACAAAGAATAATATTGATATTATGGTACAATGTAAATGTGCCTCATAGACAATAATTTAAGTCTCTTAAGTGAATTAATGCTTGAGGTATATAATTTTCATCAGCTCATCAAGTTCATCCCCATCTAGTGTAGTAAGTTTGTATGCTTTGGAGCCATAATTTACAACAATGATATAGGGGATATCCAATTGGGTTTGAACTTACCCTTTTTATTCTTCTCAATCATGGTTTTCTTTGAGCACAAGGTCATGCCAATTGTATTGGCCATAGATTCAATTATGGTATGCTTGAAGGCTATTGATAACAACCATGCTTTTCTCATTAACTCTAGCTCTTGTAGATAATCGACTCGATAATCTTCATTATCAAGGACATGCTTGAGTGATATAGGAAGATAAGGTAATTTAGCCTTAATGGGAAGAATGGTCTCAATGCCATAAACTAGGGAATATGGAGTGGTTTTGTTTGGGGTATGGTAATTAGTGTAGTATACCCAAAGGACACAAAATATTTAGAGGTGTTAATTACGACCAGTATCATTGAAAATATTTTTAAGGATGTTGACAATGGTTTTTTAGATGCCTCTACTTAGCCATTACCTTAAGGATAATATGTAGTAGAAAAATGTTGAGTGATGTTGTACTTGGCACAAAGCATTTTGACATCCTTGTTCTTAAATGATCCACCATTATCAGATATAAGGTTAGATGGGATACCATAGTGGCATATGAGATGATTGAATATGAACTTGGAACTCTATTTTCCAGTCATGTAAGTGAGGGGTATATATTCAACCCACTTAGTGAAATATTTGGTAGTGGTAAAGATGTGTTTATGGCCATCAGATGAGGCTAGGTTAATCTTCCCAATGAGATCAAGGCCTTATGTAGTAAATGGCCATGGATTAAGCATTGGATTTATTAGGTTGGCTAGGATATGAATTATATTGGCATATCTTTGACATTTATCACACTTTTTAACATAAGTAATTGTATATGCTTCCATTGTTGGCCAATGATACCTAGTGCATAGGAATTTTTGGTTAGGATAGACCTATTAGAGTGGGCTCTACATACTCCTTCATGAACTTCCCATAATGATAATGTTGATTCTACCAAATTTAAAAAACCAATAAAAGTTCCATTAAATCTATAGTGGTAAAGGGTTGGGATAAGCAAGGTATAACATGAGGTTTGGTGGGTAAATTCCCTTTGTTGTTTATGTGATAGGTCTATTAGCATGATATAGTCATGAAGGTAGTTAAATAGGTTTGAATACCATCTAGAAATGGAACCAACAATATCACAGATCATTGAGATGGCTGAAGGTTCATGACTAGGTGCTAGAAGATGTTGAACAAGGAATTGATATTCTTTTGCCTTGTTTGTGTGATGGATCAAAGATCCAATGGTGGTCATGGCATCTATTTTTCTATTAATAGCCCTTGGTATGTGTTCAAATTTTATATTGGTAATTTATTATTTAAGATTGTCAACCATGGCCTTGTATGGTTCCAACTTGTCATCTTTGGTCTAAAATTGGTCTATAACCTAATTGATGGTTAACTGAGAATCACCATAAATTATTAGATGTTGAATATTCCATTACACTACTTGGTAAAGCCTTGCAATTAGTGATTTGTATTTAACCATGTTGTTAGTACAAATAAATTTGATATGGAATGATTTAGGGATAAGATCCACATGTGGTGTAATAAACAATAGGCCTACCCATTATCCATGTGATGTGAATGATCCATTAAAATACAATTTCTAGTGCTACTCACTAGGAGGTGTTTCAATGATGTCATGATGGACTCATTTGGGAATTGAAAATTTAGTGGTTTAGTATTTTCAAGGGGGGCTTCAACAAGTTGATTTACAAGTAATTATTCCTTTATAGCTTTTTTTTTGAGATATTCTATCTTAAACTCACTCAAAATCATGATCCATTTATCCATCTATCCTTGTAAAGTTCTCTTGGATAGTAGATACTTGAGCAGATCTACTTTGGAAATCATTATGGTCTTTTTTTTAAGCATGTAGTGCTATAGTTTCTGTGTTACAAAGACCGTATCTAAATAAGATTTTTCAATAGGTGTATAATTGTGTTCATACACAATGAGTGTATGACTTATATAGTACATGGCATGTTATTTTCCATTGTCATAATGTTTAGATAGAAATGCCCCCAAGTTTTTGTTTATGGAAGATATATATAATAAGAATGGTTTTTATGAGATAGTGGTAACAAAATAGGTGGATTGGTAAGGTACTCCTTTGGGTGTTGGAGGGATTTCTAAAATTATTCATGCCAATGAAATTTTACAACCTTATTTAGTAAGTGTGTAAATGGGTGGTATTTATCATCCAACTGAGAAATAAAGCATCTAATAGGTTAAATCTTGCCCTAGAAACTATAGAGATACTTCAAATTATAAGGTGCTAATATCTCAGTAATGGATTATAATTTTATAGGATCAATTTTAATGCCTTTTTGAGAGATAATGAAGCCTAACAATTTTCTATAAGTGACACTAAAAATACACTTCTTAAGATTAAGTCCGACCTTGTATTTATGAAGCCTCTCAAATATTCATTGTAGTGAATCTAGATGATCAATATGGGCCTTTGATTTACCTAATATGTCATCAACATAGTCTTTAATAACGTCATGCATCATATCATGAAATATTATGATCATATATCTTTGGTATGTGGCCCTAGCATTCTTGAGAATAAATGGCATAACTTGATAATAAAATGTTCCCCATGTGCTAGTGAATGATATTTTGAATTGGTCTTTGGGCATAATTTGAATCTCATCAGACCCTGAAAATCCATACATAATTGAAATCATTTCATACCCCAATATGGCATAAAATATCATGTTAATGTTTGGTAGAGGAAATTTATCCTTAAGGTAGGCTTTGTTTATATCTCTAAAATTAGTAAAAATTATGATTCTTTTTGTCTTCTTACTCATTGGAAAAATATTAAAGATCCACTCTAAGTAGTTAATTTTTCAAATTCATCTCACTTCTAAGAGTTTTTCCAACTTTATTTACTAATATAATAATTCAAGGATGAATTTTATGCTTAATAGGTTTGGCATTATGATGTACAATAAGGTGGTGTACAACCAAGGTGGGGTCCAAACCTATCATGTATAAATAGGTCCAAGAAAATATGTCAAAAAATTCCCTCATAAGGTCTATAAAGATTTCATGTTCATCCTCAATGAGGGATGCACCTAATTTTATCCATTTTAGGTCATATGGAGTCCGAATGTTGACTTTTGTAGTGTCTTTTATGAGGAGAGTTAAGTAATCTTCCATAAATGTTGGAAATGATTTTAATTGGCCTAAAACTACAAAGTCCTCTATTTGGACTAGTTCTTCAAGCTCTCTTAAACAAGATGAATTAAAATCTCCTAATGGTAAGGATGGCCCTGTTACAAATACTATTGGAAACTCTTAGGTAATTCAATAAAAGTCATGTTGTTCCACCAAACTATACTCAAACCTAAAATTAAGTTAACTATTGGAGGTCTCCTTTGCTTCATTTTTGAAAAGGTGAACACCACCATCTAATGGCACCTAAAATAGGTTTTCACCAAAATACTATCCTTTCTCTTTACTTTTACTCTGGTCCAAGAGTTCCTCAAAGAGATTTTGACTTTTGGATCTCAATGTTTTACTTTTTTATTTGTGGTTAAGTGTGTTCTCACATTATCCAAAATAGGCTACAAAACCCATTTTTATATATAAACCTTATTTGTGGTCTCCTAATGGAACATTATCTCTTAGGTATAGAAAATTACAAAATGCTTCATCATTCTCAAACTCATTTACATGCACTATAGATTCTTGTTAGTTCCAAGATATAAGTTGAGGGTGATATACAAGAAGTAGATTGCGTCAACTTAATAGGGTAAGGGTAAAAATGTCATGGGTTTCAAACAAATTGGTATTGTCAAGGTATTCATAAAGGCTATGATCAGACGCTACTTCACTATCAACATCATCACTAGTCACTAGTGTTGGAACATGAATAAGGTATGTGGGGCCACCCCCAAGAAGTTTAAATTTGAGACCATAGGTTCCTTTTTACTAAGTTATATAGATTGGATCAATAGTATCCTATTTATTTAGATTGAGGCTTCCTCCTTCATAGGCTTATTTCTCCATGATCCGGTTAGGAATAGGTTATTTGGAATTTTTTTAATAGTCAACCAATTTATCATTATATAAACATGTTTCATAATTTAAAATTGGGCCATCTTCTTGGCTAGTATCTAGTATGAAAATTATATGAGGTCGACTATGAATTTTACCCTTTCCCTTTCATTTTCATTCCATACAAGGTGGCTTGAAATTAGGTCTTCCATAGGAGTTGGGGTTCTATTGAAGCTTGGTAATGTGGAATGTGTCATGGGTCAATTACTCTCATGGGCCATTGGTCAAAATGGTAAAATAATTAGACAATTCATGAGGTGGTATATGGGAAGATGAATCAAGGTTATCAGGGTCTATGCAATTGGCCTCTGACAACTCAATAGTATTTATTTATCTTTGTCCTTTTTGGGAACTGAATCTAGGCCAAAATAGTAATTATAACTTTTATACTTAGCCTTTAAATATTTTCAATGTTTAAAGGGCTATAAATCTCCATTAATGGTGCAAAAATTTGAGACACTGGTGCAATGTTGAAGGGATTGCATGGATTTCATGTATCCAAGGTCTACTCAAGAACAAACTGTAAGATAGGTCAAGGTTTAACACATGGAAAAGTGTATCTTGGATCAAGGGCCCAAAAATAATTGGAAATATAATGGTGCCTTTTGATTCTCTCTCTTCATTGTCTTAGGCCTTGATAGTGATTACTTCTAGCTATAGTTCAATTGTTGTATATCTAAGATTCTTGATGAGCTTTAGAGACACAATATTCAAGACTGATCCATTATCTATGAGGATATGTTTCACTTCATGTCATGATATGAGAAAATAAATTTATAATAAATTATTATGAAGAGGGCTAAGGGATAAAAGATCACTTTGGTTAAAGGTTAATTATTGGCTTGGGGCTAGATATCCAACCAAAGCTTGGAATTTGTCTAGGAATATGTCATTGGGAATTTGGGATTGGCCTAGGAACTCTATAAGGATGTTTTTTTGGATATTATACATATATACAAAATCTAAAATTTATATTTATGTGGGTGTATTTTTAAGTTATTCCACAATGTCAAATGTCTTTTCCTAAATAGTGGTATATGGCTTGGTCCTAGTGAGGATGGTGGGTTGGATTGGTTTGGTGGAAGATGATTGTGGGTTAGGAATGGTAATATTTGACCACCTAGTTGTGATTGCATAATAAATATTATATATAAGAGCATCTTTGCTATAAATTGATGGTGAATGGGGGCTAGATAGGATAAGTCTTACTTGCATCTACACTTATTTATTGTCATAGGGTAATGAAGAGTCATTAGTATAAGGTCCCAAAATATAAATGTTTGTCCCTAAATGATCCTATGATACTTATACATATAAAGATATCAAAATTTAATTATGAAACTACTGAAACACACAAACCAACCCAAAAAGGTCAAAAATATGAAATAAAATGGCCCAAATGGTATAGTGCCAAAAATATTCTTGAAAGTTATGGGAGGAAACTATTGGATATCATACTTTGATAGTAATTAACACAATTGTTTTAACCTTTTAGGACTTAACCTATGTAAATATTATGTTTGATTAAAGTTTTGAGTGTGATCATAGACATTTTAAAATAGAGAGGAGGTTAGAACAAGTGTTAGTTTCATAAAAATAATGAAATCAACACACTAGCATGCTAACATCTCTAAGCCTAGATCTTATGGGGATCATAGTGAACACAATACATATGCAATCATAACTAAAGTTCAAAGAATGATAAATCCCTTACCTTCCTTGAGAGCTCTAAGTGATTTTTTCATGGCTTACCTAGCTTGTGCTCAAAGAGTCTTCATCAATAGAGTTTGCCTATCTCCTTCTCTCCTTGTCACCATTGTGACTTGTGGCTTGGCTTATGCTTGATGTGGCTTGAAATAGCTTTTAGCTTATGATTTTAGCATTATAACACTATTTCTTCCAATCTTTATATAAAAATTACATTATAACTTTACACTATTTAAGCTATCCAAATGAAGAGGCAAATGCTTGTATTTATAGGCTTAGGAACTAACCCTAACTCAAGGTGAGTTAAGGTGTAGTTTAAATATGGAATGGATTAAAAGCTAACCTAAGTGAGTTTTTTAACACTAGTAGAGTTAATAGGTGTCAAAAGCTCATTATTTTCAATGAATAATCATGGGTGAGATATTTTGAGATATTTTCAAAGGCTTGAAAACTCACAAAAGGTAATCATGAAAAGCTAAGATATTCTTGATTTTTGAATTTCATTTTTTTAAAATTTCATTAATTTCACATGGATAGTTCAATTAGGCATTTAATTTGGTTCATCATGTTAATTAATTATGTTTAGTATTTTTAGCATTTTCAATATTTGATTTAATCTCATGCACCCCATTTAATAGGTGTATAAGCCGAATTGCATGTTGTGATGCCACAAGTTGATTAGAGATGAATATGTGAGATTTTTTTGTTCTTATGGTAGGATACCCAAATTTTAGGATATTTAATGATGTTTAGGCTTGATTTACAATGGTTGGTAAGAATTGGTCTAAAGTCCTATCGAAGGCCATTGGTGGCTAGTTTTCGGTGTCTATAGTTTACCCCTATTTGGGAAGGTGTTTCAAGTTGTAGGCATAGTAACATATTCTCAAAGAATGAAAAGTTATTATATGCTTATGAATTTAAAAACAATAGATGAACTATAGGTGCCCCCTTAAGGGAGTGGTTGACAAAGGGGTTGGTAATTGGTCTTTCAAAAGGAAGAAATGATTGGACCAAAAGGATGAAATGGGGTGGAAAAGATTGATTTCCCCATAGGTGGTTATAATCAGTGGCATATGTAGTTACCCAAATTAGGGAAGACAAATAGGATGATTTTCCCACAAGTGGTTATAATCATCATCATAGGTGGGATAAAAAAGGTAATGATTTTATCAAAGGTGGTTATAATCATCAAAAAAGGTGTAGGGTAACAAAAAATTGATCTGCCCAAATGTGATTATAATCAGTGAAAGGGAAAACAATAATTTGCCTATAGGTGGTTATAATCACTGGTAAGATAAAAACATGCCCTATTTGGGTGGATAGAGATAATGGTTTTCCCAAAGGTGGTTATAAGCATTATCACAATGAAAATGTCCTCTAGTTATGCATAAGAAAGTGAATTATTTTTCAAAAGGTGGTTATAATAATTAAAGTTCAAATGGATAGAAACAAATGATTTGTCCAAAGGTGGTTATAATCATTAGTAATGCAAGTGGTATGGTATACAATGACTTACCCAAAGGTGGTTAGCATCATTGGTATCTAGATAGTGGAAAACATGATATTAAAGATGATTGCAAATAAGTACAAAGGATAAAGATTAATTTGGGAAACCTATTAGTAGGGAGATGTTCATCCAAACTAGCAAGGAGGAAAATTATTTCATTGTTTAAATACTTTGTGTAAGATATTATTTGGATTAAATTGAGAATGTTGTTGGTGTTAATGCTAAGGAGATATATCATTACTTCATTATCATGTAGACTCTTGGATATGATTTTTAGTTTATCATGTGATGGTAGGAATCATGATAGAACACCATGAGGACTTGGCTGAAATATACCTAAGGACTGACACATGATCCAATAAACAATTGAAAATAATGCACTGATGATAAAAACCATGATGACAATGTTGACATATGAATATGGATGGATTCAAGAATAATGCACAAGGAATCACCCAATGAATGGACATATAATGAATCAAGGCACAATAAGAAATCAAACAAATAGTAAAACAAATAAATAGACAAATAAAACATGAAGAAAGTAAAGAAAAAACAAAATAAAGAGAAACATAAAACAAACACAAATAATGGTTAATCACAATGTTATTACAAATAAGATGAAGAACATTTCTCATAGACTATAGGATATAACTAAACAAACAATCAAAATGGGGGAATAGAAGAAAAAGAAGGGGCTGGTTAATTTATCTCAAGATGTACTACGCAAATAGATGTTGCCTACATAGTTCTATGGATGTAAGATCCAACAAAAGCATTAGGTCAAATGTAGTTCTCCCAAGAAATGGGATAGAATAAAATGATGAGAAAGAAAACATGATAGATATGATTGAGTAATATGGGACTGAGCTTGAAAAATGGTGAGAACATAGGAGGTGAGGCCAATAAGGATGGGGAAACTAAATGAAGTGGTTTCTTGTGATTTAGTGAGGGTTCTCAAAATCTTTAAGTCAAAGAAGTTGTCTATTTTTCTAATTTTATAAAATAGTTTTTAAAATGTTTTTTGTAATTTTTTGAGCATCTCAACTCAATTGAGAAGGATGAAATACTAAACGATCCAATATCACAAAATAATAAGAGTGTTCAAACATAAAATTTCTCTTAAAATGGGTAAGAGTGTGGCAAAGGGGTGACTGAGCTAACCTTAATGTAAATCTAGTACTACATACATAATCCTAGGATGGGACCTCAAGTCATTGTAATGTTTCCTTACATCAGAGGAATTTGACTAGTGTAATAGTCAATTCAAATAAAATAGGAAAATTTGGAAAATGGCACAGTATGACATAAGCATGGAAAGGAGGTAATTTAAGGCATGACAAATAAGTGGTGCCCCTAGTTTACCCATAGGTGGTTATAACTAAGAAATAACAACATAGGTCAATGATACTAATTTTCCCATAGGTGGTTATAATTAGTAGCAAGATGGTGGGACACTGATTTTCCCAAAGGTGATTATAATCATACCCACTTGGTATAGAATAGAACAAGAAATGAAGGATGAAACTTCCAAACCACTATCATTCTACTCTAAAAATATGGTCTCTATCTAGAATAATTGAAATAGCTACTAAAATTGGATCTAAATCTTCATGTTCAAAATGGTCATGAAACTAATGGAATGGAATCAAGGTCAAAGGGATGGGTATGGAGAGTGAAAACAACTTGATCAATAGAAAATGTATAGTAGAATGGAATGATAGAATGATAAAGTGATAGAATATTAGAGTAGTATGGTATAAGGAAGAAATTCAATAATATGGTACAATTAAAGTGATCCTCATAGACAATACACTGGGTCACTCAAGTGAAGTAATGATTGAGGTGTATAATGTTCATTAGCTCATCAAGTTAATCCTCATGTAGTGTAGTGAGCCTATATGCTCTAGCACCATAGTTTGCAATAATAATGAAAGGGTCTACCCAGTTGGGTTTAAACTTGCCTTTGTGTTTCTTCTCATCCATGGTATTATTTTTGTTTTCTTTAAGAAAAAAATAACCAAGCTCATATTATATTTATTTCACATGCTAGTTTTAGTAGCCACAAAGTCAGTTCCTGTATGTTTATAGGTTTTTTACTATGTCAAAGCATTTTTCATCAAGTAAATCTAGCTCTTTTAGGTGAGATACTCAATAGTATTCATCATCCAAGACATGATTCAAAGATATGTGCAAAGAAGGTAACTCAACCTCAATAGGAATAATGGCATTAGTTCTATAAACAATTTAATATGGAATGGCTCCTATTGGAGTAAAATGATTGGTATGGTATGCCCATAGGGCATGGAATATTTGAAGATTCTAATTGTAGATGGAATCATTGATAATCTTTTAAGGATATTGACAATGGTTTTGTTAGATGTTTCTTCTTGGCCATTACCTTGAGGGTAATATGTATTGGAAAAATATTGTTTAATCTTGTACTCGGTACATAGTGATTAGACACTCTTGTTTTTCAATGATTTTCCATTATTAGATATAATTTTTGAGGGGATATCATTGTATAAAATGAGATGGTTGAATAAGAATTTGGAAATTTTCTTTCTAGTCATGTAAGTGAAGGGTATAGCTTCAACCCACTTAGTGGAATATTCTATGGTGGAAAGGATATGTTTATGGCCATCAGATGAGGTGGGGTTTATCTTTCCAATGAGATCAAGGCCCCATGTAGAAAATGGCCAACAAGAATCAAATTAGAATTCCATTGACATTTATTGCACTTTTTTAAATATATAAATGCATCTGCATCCATCATTAGCTAGTAGTACCTAGTATGAATTAGATTTTTGGATAGGACTAACCCAATAGTTTTGGATCCATATATGCCTTCATGAACTTCTCATAACACTAATGCATATTTTCTCAAAGTTAAACAATGAAGTAGAGTTCCATCAAAACTTTGGCAGTAAAGGGTAGGTCCAAGTAAGATATAGTGTGTGTTATGGTGGATAAAGGCTTTGGATTGTTTGTGGTATAGGTTTGGCATAATTTGGTCATGAAGATAGGCATATAGGTTTGAACACCAAATAGATCTAGGATCAAAAATATCATATATCATTGCAATAGTTGAAGGTTCATGAGTTGGTGCTAGCATATTTTTAATAAAAAACTAGTATTCTTTATTTATGTATATATATCAAATCAAAGATCTAATGGTGGACATGGCATTTATTATTATTTTTTTGTCCCTTGGTATATGTTGAAATTGGACATCAATAATCTATTATTTGAGAGTATCAACCATGACATTGTATGGTACCAACTTGTCATCTTTAACTTGATTGATGATTAAATGAGAATCACCATAAACCTTTATATGTTATATGTTCCATTTTACTACCTATCAAATTCATGTAATGAGTGATTCATATTTATCCATGTTTTTGGTACAAGGAAAGTTGATCTAGAATGATTTATGGATAATATCCCCCTATGGTGTAATGAATAAAAGGCCTTTTCCTGATTTATATGTTGTGAATGATCCATCAAAATATAGCCTCTAGTGCTATTCCTCAAGAGGTATTTCAATGATGGTCATAAAGTATTCATCTAGGAATTAGAATGTTAGTAGTTCTGTATCTTTAAGGGGTGATTTAGCAAGATGATATGCAATAACTTGCATGTTGATGGCTTTCTAGTTGACATATTTTATCTCAAACTCACTAAGAATCATGACCCATTTGGCCATGCAACCTTTTAAATATGTTTTATATAGTAGATACTTGAGTGGATCTACTTTTGAAATAACCATGGTCTTATTATTTAACATGTAATGTCATATTTTTTGAGTTGCAAAGACCATAGCTAAATAAGATTTTTCAATGGGCATATAATTGTGTTCATATGCAACCAATGTATGGATTAGATAGGATATGGCATGCTCCTTTTCATTATCATCATGTTGAGATAGAATTACCCCTAGGAATTTATTAGTAGCTAACAAGTATATTAGGAATGACTTTTTTAGAATTGGAGGCAATAAAATAGGTGGATTTGATAGATAATCCTTCAAATACAGAAAAGATTTGTGGAATTCATCATCCTAATGAAATATTACATCCTTATTTAGTAGATGTGTAAATGGATGGCAGTTTTTTTCCAACCAAGATATGAAGCATCGAATGGATTATATTTTACCCTGTAAACTATGGAGCTACTTTAGATTGGTCAATGGTGGCATCTATATAATGGCTCATACTTTGGTTGGGTTAACTTCAATGCCCCCATGACACACAAGGAATCCAATAATTTTTTTGGAAGTAACTTTAAAAACATATTTATTAGGGTTGATCTTGACTTTGTATTCATAAAGTGTCTCAAATATCCTGTTTAGTGTTGTTGGATGATCAAACCTGATCTTTGATTTAGCTAGTATATCGTCGACATGGTCTTTACCAATATCGTACATCATATCATGAAATATGATGGTCATGGCTCTTTGTTATGTATCCCTAGCATTTTTGAGACCAAATTTCATAACTTGATAATAGAATGTTCCCCATGGAATGGTAAATGCTATTTTTTATTGGTCTTTTAGTGTAATTCAGATTTGGTTGTATTCTGAGAATCTATCCATTAATGAAAGCATTTCATAACCTATTTTGGATTTGACAATCATGTCAATGTTTTTAGTGGAAATTTGTCATTGGGTCAAGATTTTTTTATGTCTCTAAAATCATTACAAATTATGATTCTTTAAAGCTTTTTGCTAATAGGTACAATATTGAAAACATTCTCTAAATAGTCGATCAATCAAATACATCTTGCTTCTAAGATCTATTCTAACTCTTTCTTCACTAATACATCAATATGAGGATGCATCTTACATAATTTTTGTTTTATAGGTTTGAAATCAAGATGTACCACATGGTGGTGTATAATTAAGGTGAAGTCTAAACTAGGCATGTCAAAATAGGCATATGCAAAAATATAAACAAATTCCCTCAATAGGGTTGTAAAGACTTCATGTTCTTCTTAGTGAGGGATGCACCTAATTTAATCCATTTTGGGTCATTTAGATTCTTGATGTTAACTTTTATTGTGCTCACCACTATAAGGGTTGAACCATCTTATAGAATGGTCAATAAAGATTTAAACTAGCCTATAGTGGTATAATCCTCTATTAAGATTGGCTCTTCAAGTTCTCCTAGGCATGATGAATCAAAATCCCCTAGAGGTAGGGAAGGCCATGTGACAAATAATATTATAAATTCTTGAATGATTCGATCAAAATCTTATTGTTCTTCAAGACTAAACTTGGACCCATAGGCAAGTTCATCATTGATGGTCTCTTGAACTATGTTTGAGTAATTTTGAACACCCACATCTAATGGCATGTAAAATAGGTTTTCACCCCTAGACTATCCTTTCTCTTTACTATTTCCCTGGTCTAAAAGCACCTCAAAGAGGTTTTCACTTTGGGACATTAATGTTTTATTTAATTATTTATGGATAATGGTGTTCACCTATTCTCCAAAATAGGCTTTAGGATATAGTTTGATTGATAACTCTTGTTTGTGATCTCCCAATAAAACATTATCCCTAAGGACTAGAAAATATCAAAATGCCTCATTATTCTAAAACGTGTCAACCAGCACTATTGATTCTTATTGGTCCTAGTCTATCAATTAAAGATAATATAATAGAAGTGGCTTATGGTAAATAACTGGTCGAAGGATAAAAATGGATTTGGTGTCAAACAAATTGGTATTAGCCAAGTCATTGAAAGGTATATGATTAGACTCTAATTTACTATCAACATCATTGTCACTAGTATTTGGTGATAAAACTTGAATGAGATATGTGGGGTCACCCTTAGGAAGTTTAAATGCAAGTCCATAGGTTCCTTTAGACTAAGTGGAAGATATTGGCTCAAGTGGTCCATATTGATTTAGCCCAAGGCCTCCTAATTCATAGGCATGCTTTTCCATGATTCTATTTGATATAGGGTACTTGGAATTGATATAAAAATCATCTAGATTGTCATTATACAACTAAGATTCATCATCTACAAGAGGGTCCTATTATTGGCCAATGGCTGGTATGAAAATGATAGGTGTTAGACTATGAAGTTTCCAAATTCCCTTTCTTTACCATTCCATGCAAGGTGTTTCGGATATAGGTCTTCAAAAGGACTTGGGGTTCTATGTAAGCTTGATAATGTGGAATGTATTATGGGTTAAATATTCTCCTAGGCCATTAGCTGAGATAGTATAATGGTTAGATATTTTAGGAGGTGACATGTGGAAAAGTGAATCAAGGGTATTAGGGTCAATGAAATTGGCCTCTAGTGAATCAACAAGTATTTATTTTCCCTTATCCTTCTTAGATGGAGATCGGTCATGGTGTACCCAATAAGCTTGATGAACTTTAGAGACATAATATTTAGGCCTAATCGATTATCTATGAAGACATGCTTCACTTTTTACTACATTATGGAAACTTATATATAAAATGAATTGTATACAAAGGGCCAAAGGATGGCATATCACTTTGGTTGAAGATTAATTGATGGCCTAGAGAAAGGTGTTCAACCAAAGATTGAAATTTTTTGGGAGATATGTCATTGGGAACTTTGGATTGAACAAGGAACTCTGTTAAGATGTTATTGTGGATTTTAGACGTATGCAACAAATCCAAAATGGATATTTATGTAGGCATATTTTGTAATTGTTCCACAATTTCAAACATCTTTTCTTGTACATCAGGAAATGGTTTGTTTCTAACCAAAATGGTTGGTTAAATGTGTGAGGTGGTAGATGGTTGTGGGCCTAGTTTGGTAAACTTTGACGTTTGAGTTATGATTACATAATAGAGATTAGATGTAGGAGCATTATTACTAACAAATGATGGTAGAGGAGGACCAAATAGGATATGTATTGATTAATGGTACACTTATACATGGTCATGGGCTAATGATAAGTTATCAATATAAAGTCTAAAGGTGGGAATACCTACTTGCTAATATGCCTATATAGGGTCTCAGGTAAATTAAGTATCAATGGCATGGGTCATTTTATTAGGAATAATTAGCAATGGTCTTATTTGATTGGTACTTGGTCTCAAATTGATGAAGATGGGGGAAATGTGACCTCTTGCAATATGGCCTATAACCTTATTATAGTCATGTGAAACTACATGGTAGGTTTGTTGGTTGTTGGCATCATTCCACCCATTCATTTGACATTGTTGGTTCTATTGTTGATTTTATTACTTTTGTTGGTTCTACCTTGGCTATTGATAATATTATTGTTGTTGTCTTGGTTATTGTTGTTGTTATTGGTTGTTATGTTGTGAAAAGGGATTTTGATATATGTTGAGGTTTTGATTGGATGTGGAAGTTACACGATCTAATATTATCTCTCTATTTTCCAACATATTCTCAATTAAATGTTTAATTTTTACACAACATCACAAATTATGGCCATTAATCCTATGATACTCATATAATTCATTTTGCTTGTACCAATCTAGATAGTCAATGCCCTTAGGATAGTGTTTTATAATAGGCTAGTTAATCATATTAGCTATAGAAAGCTTGAAAAACACCAATTTAATGGGTTCTCCAAGATCACTAAAGATGTGATGAGTATGAATAGTTCTCCTTGTAGGAAGGGCTTGTAAATGCATAGGTTTTTATGTTTGTTATGCTACTCTAGGATGATATGTTTGCTACATTTGTTGAATGGGTTATTGACTAGGAGTAATTTTCATATGCAACATGGGATAAGAAGATGATGTTTGTACTATTTGGACATGTCACAACTTGTTTACTCTATTTCCCACAACATTCTTGTTGTGATTAAACTTCTTAGGTTTGTCATAATTATTGGCCTAGGTTTATTATGATGCTTACACTTGGACTTGGTTATGATTTTGGCCATTATTTTGGTTTTAGTTATAGCTTTGATTTGATGAGGTAAGCTTAATGATCCCTTTGTAATAAGGTCTCTTTCAATTAACAAACCTTTATCAATGATTTCCTTAAAAGTGTGTGCACATTGTAACTCCAAATAATAAGATATCTCACTATGTAAATTTTTAGTAAACATAGTGGCTAATTGTTTATCTAGTAGACTATCGATAAATCAGCTTACAAGGGCTCTCCATCATTGTAGATAACTTGCAAAGCTTTCACTAGCCTCAATTTGGCCTATGTCAAGTCTACCAATGAAATATCATGTTCAATATTGTAGGATGAGTGTTGCATGAACTTGTCTAAAAGATCATCAAAATTAGAGACCAGGTTCTTGGGAAATTTTAGGAACCATTCCAATAATTGTCCTTATAGGCTCTTTAGAAAAAATAATAAAAGGTATATGTTGTTATAGGCCACTAGATATCATGTAACAAATAACTCTATCAAATGGGCCTTGGGGTCACTTTTCCCCTTATATTTTTTGAATGTAGGTGGTTTGTGCCCTTGAGGAAATGGTATTTGCAAACACTCAATGTTAAAAGGGTAGGAACACATGTTGTCCAATTTAAAAAAATTAGTATATTTCCCAGCTTGGATGGTGGTAATTACATCCTTCATTTGTTTTAGATCTTTGGCTAGGAAATCAATGGGAACATTGGCCTGAGGTGGAAGTTAAACAGTCACAAGTGGATTACTTTGACTGGGGTATAATGTAGGCATTTGTTGGGAAATGTTGGTTTAGTTTGGGAATGGACCAGGAACATGTATACATATATTAGGGTATAATTATTGAAATTACAAACATTGTTGTGTGATATTCTAGTTAAGATTGGGTATATGGGCCTGGTTTTGAGTAAATTATGACTAACTAGTCAAACCTAGCTGATTGAGGTGAAATTTTGAACCAAGAATCTATTATTGAACTTGTGGCATGTTTGACACAAAAGGCAATTGTTGCCAAATTGGTACTTGTGGAACATTGGAACCTCTTGGTTACACAAATTCTTATTTGGAAGTAAATGTATGTTGAAGATTCAACATTTATCATTGACCAATACTTATAAGCTATTGATTAGATATCATTTGTGATTTCAATGGTATTTTGGTCTATGACTAAAGAGGTATGTTCATCACTACCTAGAAAGGTGAAACATTAGTTACCCCTTATTTTGATGGAAATTTTTTTTACCTCTATTACATGGGTATGCTGGATTGTGCCTATTATTTCAAAATTTTAGTCATCACCTATTATGGTAGAGTAAATTCATCACATTGTTTTGAGGCATGGCACTAATCATTGCTTGGATACTTAATACTTAATGTTATGTGCTTGATGAAGTAGCTAGTTAAAGATTAGAGGTAGTTGTTTATGGTTGGGAGGTATAAATTCCTTCACCTACATTTGTAAACCAATCATGGTGTTGACTAAAGGCACATTTTTTTGACTAGTTGTTTGTGCATTTACACCACTCTCGTCTGGATTGGATGTTGCTTATGCATTGTCCACTATGTTTGGCTCACCTTTTACATTGAAGTGTAAGATACTTATTTAATGGTGGGGGCATTGGACATGTTTCCAACTGAAGTAATTTGTGAAAATGTGTTTATACCCTAATTATATTAGCCTATCAACTTGATTAAAACTCTTGTTGAAGGAACTAACTCAATAAGAGGATCACTTGACATGGTCATGTTGTTAAAGTTGTGCACTAAATTCAAATATGTTTGGTATGTTATTTACATCTATATGAAGTGGTCCTCTATGAGGAATTTTATTTTGATAAGCATATTAGGTTACTAATATGGCATCATCACTATGGCATGAGGGTTTATAGAAGATGCATGTTCAATGGTTTGATTGAAATGCATGTTTAAGGAAATATCACTAGAACTGGAAAGTTTTCATGGGGAAAGTCTAGCAAAAACTTAGCCCCCACCTCTATAGCTCTAATTAAAACTTTTTCCTTGTTCAAAATTAAGTGACTATCAAAAAATTAAGTATCATAGGCCAATGGCATTATAACATAGTAAGGTTGATGTTGGACTTGTTTTGTAACCAAAGGTACTCTATCTAAGTATTATGTCATCTACTCTTGGTCTTGCTCTCAGCATAGAAGTGTGTTGACCAAATAATGGGCCAAATTATCTTGGATATATTTCTCTAATTTATTGTTGTAAGGTGGATAAGGATCTTGAACAAAGTCTTCTTGTATGACAACATTTTCATAACCTAGACTATACATGACACCACTACATGTATAATGAGACATGGTTAAATCAATGGTGAATATTTCACAACAAAAGGGATTAGATTTATAAAAACTCTAAAAAATAATGTCTAAAAAGATAAAGGGTTCAAAATAGGTCTAACCTGGTCAAAAGGATGGAGCTATATCTCCAAAATGGTTTGTGATAAAACTTGGTATAAAACTTTATAATGTCAAATGTCCAATGCTAAATGTCTCACACAAACAAGGTCAAGTGGATGAACTAAAAAAAAAATTCCAAAATCTAGGGACAAAGTGCTCCAAATAGGTCTAATCTAGGAACATAAAATTTTCTAAAGATTTTAGCCAAATGTGGCATCAAAATCTAGGCTCAAACAAAGGCATGTGCTAGGACTCTTAGCCAAATGTGGCATCAAAATCTAGACTTAAAACAAATGGTTATTTAATATAACAAACTTGAAACACTTTGGCATGTATTAGGCACTTGATTTATAACATAAAATTGATCAAATTAGCATGAGACATGAAACAGAAGGCACTTGGAGATAGACTATTTTCTCCCAAATAAAGGTACAAACAAATAGTTTTTGAATTTGGGTAAAGAATTAACCTAAGTTACAAAACCCAAAAATAGAAAGATTAGTATTTAAGCCCAATTAGATAAGGCCTAAATAAAAATCAATCAATGTTTGAATTTGAACTTGTCAATGTTAATTAAAAATTTTACTTAGGAAAACTAAGATTTTTTAAGCAACAAGCTAGACAAAATTGAATGGCATAACAACACTAGATAAAGACCATAAAGGCATACATGGTTAAAATGTGAAACTTGGACACAAGACAAGATGATTCTTTGAAATAATTTGAATAGTATAAAAATGTTATCACTCTCTAAAGATGTAAATAATGGTTTGTTTCAAAGACTCTAAAGCACAAACTTGAAAATGATTTGGGTATTGTAATGTTACATGTTTCAATCAAGTGACGTACTTAATATTTTTGACACAAAACTTAAGGTAAAAATCATAGTGTCAAATGAATGGCATAATGCCTCCTCAAATAATAGAGTAGTGTGGACAAACAACTCATTTATACATGGGAAGACAAACAAAGTTTTAGACTCAAAGACCAAGTAATAAAGGAATAAATGAAAAAATATAAGTAAATCATCCTAAGACCTAAATTAACAAGGTTGGTCAAATGGGGTTGACTAAAACTAGATTTTTTGCATATCTAGATTGGTCCAAAGTATGATTAACATTAGATATGCATCACATCAATTGAGTTCATACCAGTTAACTTACTATGCAAAGGTCTATTCCTTTACATAGTGATTCCATCAATGGACTGATTAGTAAAATCCCCTAGTTAACCAAACCTGACTCGAGTCTTCTTCACAAAAGGAGAGGTTAGTCTCTCAACCCCTTGGCTCTTGTAGTATATGTGCTCTAATTTATATACCCCACCGTGGATCAAGGTGAAAATACTACCAAGAGATGAAACCCCAGGTTAATGATTCCCTAAAGAACTCATGAAGAAATTATGAACTCTCCTTCACCAGCCAAATTTCATGAAAATAAATGACTAAGTGGAAAGACTTTAGAGGTTGTTTTTAGATCACCTAAACCATATGGGTTTTGGGGAGAGCCTAGACAAAAAAAAATCCATGCCTTGGAATAGGCACAAATTACAAGTGAAAAGTTTATTTTGATCACCCAATTTCCATATAAGGGAAGGGGGAGAGCATACATGCACTCTTCATTTTTCATAAATAAATAAACAAGTAACAAACACTTTCAATAAATTATAATCTAAGTGAATGTTTATTTTAGGCACCAAATTGAGATATGTGATAAAGTCTTAAGACCCTTGGATTATTTTAAAAACTTGTAAGAATTTTCACAAAAAAACTTAAGCAAAAACACCTATGTTCATTTTAGGCACTAAAACCAAATATTCAAGACCTAACCATTCTTTTTAGGCACCAAAATTGAGTGTTCAATACTTAAAAATTATAGGTTACTTTTAATCACTAAAATCAAATGCTCAAGACTTATCAATTATTTTTAGGTACCAAAATGAAGTGTTCAAGAATTAGCTAAATTCATTTTAAACACACAAAGTGAAATTTTCATGAGTCTAAACTTGAAAATTCATGTTATATTCTTGCCTTGGACTTGCAAGGGTTAGATATTTTCCTCTTACTTTGAATCACAATCAAGGATGAGCAAACAAGATTTATCAATATATCTCTTAGGTTCGCTCTATATTTTTCACATAAAGACTGATATCAGCTGCTTGTGATTGATGTTGATTACTAGAGAACTGATGTCAATTGGTAATAATTGATACTAGTTGATAGAGACCAATATCATTTACCTATGACCTAAATTCAAAAAAAAATGATTACAAAAATGTTAGTTAGCCAAGGTTAGCACATAAACTCCTCAAAAAACTACAATGATATGGTTAGGCAAGGAAAATGCAAACTAATGAAACCAAGAAATAATCATTATGAGTAGTAAAAAGATTCAAAATTTATGTTTTATAAGTCATGTTTTACCCTAGAACTTGACTAATGATGGTCACTCAGAACTGAGCTCGCTTAGGTAGAACCGATGATGGTTAGGTAGAATTGATGTCAGTCTTTGTGTAGATCCAAGTTAGCATAAAATAAAAATATGACAAAAACAAAGTTAAAACTCTAATTTTGAATATGTTTAAGCATTCATTTGAAAATTTAAGAGTTGCATCTTGGTATCCTTGATATGTGGGGTACTTAGGGTCCCATAGAGCATGACATCTGTGATCATAGAAATTTGACAATATAGAGGAAGTTAGAACAAGTGTTAGTTTTATAAAAAAAAATGAAATCAACACACTAATATGCTAACATCTCTAAGCTTAGATATCAGGGAGAGCATAATTAATAAAATACATATGAAAGCACAACTAAAAATCAAAGAATAAAAAATCCCTTACCTTCCTTGAGATCTCCAAGTGATTTGTTTGTGTCTTTCTCAGCTTGTACTCAAAGAGTCTTTGGTAATGGAGTTTGCATGCCTCCTTCTCTCCTTGGCACCATTATGGATTATGGATTGAAGTAGCTTTTGGATTATGATTTTGTCATTATAACACTATTTATTTTAATCTTGTTACAAAACCTAAATTATAACTTTACTTTATCCAAGCTCTCTAAATGAAGAGGCAAATTCTTATATTTATAGGCTTGAGAACTAACCCTAACTAAATGTGAGTTAAGGTGTAGTTTAAATATGGAATGGGTTAAAACCTAACCTAAGTGATTTAATTAATCCTAGTAGAGTTAAAATGTGTCAAAATCTCATGATTTTCAATGAATAGGCATGGGTGAGATATTTTGAGATATTTTCAAAGGCTTGACAACTCACAAAAGGTAATCATGAAAAGCTAGGATATTCTTGATTTTTTAATTTGCTTTTTTAGAATTTCATTAATTGCACATAGATAATTCAACTAGGAATTTAATTTGGGTTAGCATGTTAATTAATTTTGTTTAGGTTTTCTAGAATTTTCAAGATTTGACTCAATTTCATGTGCCCCATTTAATAGGTCTATAAGCTAAATTACATGTTATGATGCCATAGGTTGATTAGAGATGAATTTATGAGAGGTTTTTGTTTTTTATGATAGGATACACAAATTATTGATATCTCAAAGAGATTATAAGCTTTGAAAAATGATTCACAATAAAAATTTGGGACGTTTAGTGATTCTTAGGCTTAATTTTCAATGATTAGTAAGAATTGATCTGAAGTCTTGTCAAAGGCCATTGGTGGCTAGTTTTAGGTGTTTACAAACCTATGTAAATATTATGTTTGATTAAAGTGTTGATTAGACTAAATTAGGTAAATAATAATAAATAAATACAACCACTATTTTGTTATAGAATTGACTAGCTTTGAATTTTCTAAAAATAGTAATAAATAGTGAAAATAAAGACTTAGGTTGAAATCACTTGATACAAATGATCTGAGTGTTAGAATCTAAGATGGAATCTAATCTAAGTATCATAAACTATATCCTTATGTCATAACCCATCTTCAATAGTAGCACCATAATTGGATAGTAGTGTCAATATTGGTAAAGTGGTGGTAGTGTCCTCTATGCAAGATTGTCTCAAGCATATAGGTGCACCTATGTTTGGAATCTTGCATTTTGTTCCTATGTGCAAAAATTTTGAAAGCCTATATTTTTCCTATAATGACTAATGTTTTTTTTCAAATCCTTATCCTCCATACAACTAAGGCATAAGTTGAAAATGTGTGTTCATTAGTAGGATAGTCTAGAAATCTTAAACACCCTATTGTGAAGAGAGTTACATGCATACCACTACTCTGAGAAAGGATCAAACCTAATGTATTTATTCCCACCTAAGTGTTGGTTCAAGTGCAATTTATGTTAGTATTATAGTGTCCTTGAGTGCTTTGAATGTACTTAAGACTAGAAATCTATAAAATATAAGCTTAGGGTTATTATGGATGGTAGTATGCATAAGTAAGGAGTAATGGGGATTTATAACTTTAATTATGATCAAATTGTTTCATGTTTTAGTATGTATTTTTCATATAATTTTTCTCTAGTGGTTAGAGGGATAAAATTCATGTATTTATACCAGTCTATTTGATGTGCGGGTGATAAAATATGTCTATGCCAACCTTATGAAGATTTAGTTTTTAAAAATATGTTCATTCAATAAAGTTAGGTCAAAGGACAATAGTGCCATTTTGGGGACACTAGTGTCATATGAATCTAGTATCCTTATTATGGCACTAGTGTCCAACTAGCAGAACACTTGGCACAAATGGCCATGATCAAGAAATGAGGGTTTGGGACTACTTTTGAGCTAACTAGGGACACCTATGGCCTATATGAAGGATAGATAAGTGATATAATATGATCTAGGATATGTATAGGTATAAGTTATGGATAGGTAGTCTAAAGTAACACTCTTAGCACTCAAATACAACTTTTGGGTGATTATGTTTCCACTCCTTTATCTAAAAATATAGAAAAGTGAAATGATTAGGATAAAGGAAAAAGAAGCATACCTAGACTTATTTAGGAAGTGATGCCCATGAAGCTAAATATGAGTATGTGAAGTTGAGTCTGCATATGTGAATCATGATCTAATACATGTCTTGTAAATGAAACATTCATAAATCAATCCTTACTTAGAAGATATAAAAAGTAATAGACTATGATTAGTAAAGAAATAAAACTAAGTAAATATAAGTAAATATTAAAGTAATGAATACACCTCATTGGGCACGTGAACCAATAAACTTGGTGATAACTTTTGTGTGTGCATTTATATATTTATCAATTAGTGAATAACTTGGACTAAGTTGATCTTTCTCTCAATCCTCATGTGTGGGTGACTTAATAATTCAATCCAATTTTAATTCCATCATTTCCCACCCTTTTTTGGTGGATCATTACTTGTGAATAACTTGGATTGGACTAATAGTGTGTCCAACCCTCTCGTGTGGATGGATCAAGAACTCAAGAAGGATATGAATCCATAATTTTCCAACCATAAGTAGTAGATTCATTTGAAACTAAACTATGTAAATTACTAAAAATGTCTAAGTATATTTAATTGTGTATGTCAGCTCCATAACCACTTGGGTATTTTAGGTGACTTTGGGATACTCAAGAATTCCAACCAATACAGATGGAGTAAGGCATGAAACTAGTGAAAAACTAGAATATGATGTTAGATGTATATAAAATATATAATGACATGGAAACTATCAATCCATCTAATCAACTGGTGTGTAACTGAGCATACAAAAATAATGTGCCATGTACATTCCCCCATATTTGATATAGAAGTATATGGATTATAGATTGAGCTATAATAAATTATATCTAAGTAACTAAACTAATTATGAGAATGGTCATGATGTTCATGATGCCCCCAATTTGAGAAAACTACTATTAATATGACCTAAACTAATATAAATCTAATAAAAAAATAATTAAAATTGATAAACATGTAACTAAATCTATGAAAACCTATATTGTGCCTATTGTATTATTCTAGCCAATCTAGGTTATTTTGAAATTGAGTCTATTAGACAATAGCACCATATCTTAAAAAGTAGCACCATGTGGTGATAGTGTCCTCATTTTGTCACTAATGTCCTTATGGTCTGAATTCTATTCAACTATACTACTTTTTGAGTCACTATGTTTACCTATGTCTATTTTTTTGTAACTAAGCCTATGTGCTAAAAATGTATTTTGAATGCAATATAAGAGCCCGATCTCTATGACAAACCCATATAAATTCCCCTTATTTTGATGGGATTTATTGAACCTATGCAATAATTATCCTCAAACTAAAAATCTCTCTAAAATGTGTATTATCCCAAGTATATATGATAACTACATGATAATCCAATATAATATGCATACATAACATTAGAATGTAAGAGAATATAAGCATAAGTATGTAATTTAAGATTTATTTCATGTCTATTATTTGATAATGGTGTCAATATAGATGTAATAAATGAATGTAATAGAAAATTTGAGTAAAAATGAGTAGCTACCTAGGGGATGTGGCATGATATCCATCATGACACCCAAGCAGGAAGGGTAGATGCATGAGGTTCCTCATGATATTTAAAACTGGTATGTGTAACAAGAAAAGACAATAGTCATGTCTATGATGCATACAAGAAAACATACATATAAAACATATGAGATAAACAAAATAGGTTAAGGGGACACAATACAAGGGACATGGGCACATGTCACTAAATTTGAGAAAACAAGACATACATGGACATATTTAGCAATAATCAAGTTGGATTAGAGACACGCATATAAGGTCATGTACAAATATCCATATATGCAATCAGGAAAGCATACACAAGGATATGGGAAAATGTCAAAATCATACATATTATGGATAGAAGTTGTCTAGAGCCAAAGGGTAATGGTATAATCAAATGCCCTCAAATAGAAGAAGTAAATAAATACAATTAAGTCTAAACAAGGTAGTCTAGAAATAAAAGTATCCATGAATATGGAATAGAAATATGTGTAAGATCTAGGATGTACATATGTTGATTTTAAAGTAATAATAGTTGGTAAAAATTTTGGGTAAGAGTAGCATGATCAATATCAAGATATAGCAATGTTAAAACTAGGATTTATAGTATAGAAAGATAGAACCTATTAAATCAAGATGGTGTATAGGGTTCCCCCAAATGGGAGAATGTGTCAAGTGAAGACCTATTATTCGGTGTATATTCCCCTAGTGGGTAGATAATAACAAGTCTAAATTAGTGTAGTTGATTAGAGTCTTGTAAGCAATCTACAACCACTCAACAAGAACAAGTGAAGCATGTATGTATGATAAAACTGACTATACTAAGATAGCTAGCATATGAAATATCTATAATATATAAGAAGTATAAACATAACAATTCATACAATCTATAATTTTCTATTTTGTGAGTAATTATTTGAATGTTTTAGTGTTTTTTGACATATTATATTATTTTTGAATTTTATGGATATAAGATATATACAAGAAACATGAAATGAAATATGTACAAGGATAAAAAGAAAGGGAAAGTGCGTACAAGAAGAGAGAAACCATACTAATTAATGAGTCTCATGGGAGACTCACTATCACTATGACTTGTGTCAAATAAGGGAACTATGATCATGTGTGCTATGTGAAAGGGTAATTATGATCCCATAATCTACTTTATTGAGTGATTTGTATATATATCTATATCTACCTATGTAGTGATGCTAGGAATTTGTGGCACTAATTATGGTTTCTTGTTAACTATAGGGGTCTTAGGAACCCATCTGGTAGAATTTGTAGGTGACATAGGTGCCCTATGTTGAGAACCCCAATAAACCAATAATACTAATCTTATCAAAAATTGAGTGGAGGAAGGTCATCTATAATCTATAACATAACTCTAATGTAGTTTTATTTCTAATAATGGTCTCATGGGAGGTTATGCATACATGTTGATACATAGGAGTAGACCTTGTCTGTGATGGTGCCTCTACTAAATTTTTTGATGTATAAATAGGAACCATGTTCTGAGATATAACTAATAACTATTCCATATCTAGTAATTGTGTTGTAACTAGCTATGGGATAGGTAGAGTATACTCATATGTAATAACCTCAAATTTTACCACCTGATTTGCATGTATGTATTTCATGAATCTATGTATTATGGATGGGATGGCTCATAGCTTTTGTATATATGGCTTACCCAATAACATATTAAACACACATGAACCATGTACTACTAAGAATTGAGTGACCACATATTCTATTCTAATTGGTAATAGAAGTATAATATCCTTGATGGAGCTCTAAACATGACCACTAAAACCATTGATAAACATGTTTGTAAGGAATATATCTTAATTTAAATACTTTAAATTTTATAAAAGTGTCATAGTGAACATGTTAATTATTTATCCATTGTTAACCATAACACTTTAGATAGGATGATTATATATGTAAGCTCATATAAAGAGTGAATGTAAATTTGTATCATCATCCACAATATCTTAGTTTGAGAAGGTGATGCGTGGTATAATTATAGCTATGGTGTGGTACATATCAATTGTATTATGTAATGGGTGTGCCTCCTCTATAATAGTATGATATGAATTTGGTGGTGGATGTGCCTGATATGTGTAGTGAACACCTTAATTTCTCCCTACCTCATTCTTTGGGTGCTTTGGAAATAGATCTGAGAATATATTTAATGCCTTAGCTTCTATTTGTTGTATTTTTGGTGCCTTTATGGGTGTGCCCACATCAATAATTTTAACCTTAATCAAATCTTGCATATTAGGTTTTAGGATTATATATTTGTTTGTTGTATGGCTTTGTGCCCTATGATACTCATAAAATACATTAGAATTATAATTTTTCAAAAGAGGTCATGTCATATAAACCTCTTTTATGGGAAAGAGAGATATCATATTTCATTCATAGAGCTATTATAAAACCCATGCTAGTGATTCTGGAAGGTTAGTGAAGATTCAACATTGAGGAGCTAATAAAACCAAATGAGGAGATGGCTTTGAAGTTGTATTAACTATGGAATTTTGGTAAATATTGTTCTCAATAGCTCAAACCTTATATGGAGGTTTGCTTTAACTACTAGTAGTTGATTCTAATCCATTGTTATATTTTAATTTTCCCATTGATAGAAGCTTGAACTCTCTTTCCTTTATTATGTGCCATAATTATGTGAATATTGGAAACTTCTTAAACAAGATAGCTTCATGTAATTCTAGTATAAGACTCTATTTGAAGATGTCCTAAAGTTATTTGTCTACCATGGGGATAGTCAACTTAAATAATATAGTCTTCTGTAATATGTTCTTTTGACTTTTATTTCAACTTTGTAATTTGAGCATATGAAATCTTATCAATGATGTTTATAGATAAGCATGATAAATTAATGTCTACCAAAGCATTAATTATTGTGATAAATTGATTAGATAATTCATAAAATAATTGTAAGGAATAATCCTTTATATTATGTGGAAACAACTTTATGAGAATCCAATCATTGGACACATATCTAAACATGTTACATGAAAATATTAGAGATGGTGTTCTAGGTCACCCTTACCATCATACAATTTAATTTTAGGTGCCACGAATCTAGTTGGAAAGGGATTTGATGCTATATGGTTTGACAAAGGTATATGCAAGAGAACTTTAGAATCCAAGGCATGTGATGGCCTAGTGGATCCCCTCTCAAGACGTAGCACCTTAGCCTATAAAGTATGAAACTTGTGTATAAGGGATTGTACATATAGAGTGGAGGAACTATCCATAAGAGGTGTAGCTTTCACTGAAGCTTATTGAATTAAATTTTTAGGTTGTGCTAGCTAAATTGGACCCACTATAGGTGTAACAATGTTATTATCTAGGGGAGTTGAATATTGACCATTGTTTGATTTTTGAAGTTATTCCTAAATAATATTGATGAGGTCATCTTGCATGTATGAATGTTTGGAAATAAAATCTTGAAATTATTTCTTATTGGTTTCATCAAATCAGTTGTTGAATTTTTCCATTGTAGCTTGGGAAGTAGGAAAATAAGTGGTTACATATTTTGGACCTTTTAAGAATTTTAATCTAAGAAAGATTGCACAAAATAAATATTTAAATAAATCTAAAATTTTATAACTAAAATATGAGCATAGACACAAAAAGGATATAAACCCTAAAATCATCTAGGATTAGGATTTGATCAATGTTTGAAGTAAGTCAAGTTCACCAAATGGTTTAACCTTTTAGGAATTAACCTATGTAAATCAAGGAAATAATAAGCAATAAATATAACCACTAATTTTATTTATAGAATTGACTACCTTTGACTTTTCTAAAAATATTAATAAATAATTCAAATAAAGACAGCTAGAAAACACTTGATATGGATGATCTGAGTGTTTAAAACTGAGATGGAAGTTGGTCTAAGTGTCATAAACTAGATCCCTATGTTATAACTCATCTTAGAAATTAGCACCAAAATTTGATAGTAGTGTAATAATTAGTAAATTAGCACTAGTAACCTGATATTGGTGGTTTTGTCATCTATGTAGGACTATCCAAAGCTTCTAGGTGCACCTATGTTTAGATTCTTAAGTTCCATTCATGCATGCATAAATTCAAGAAGACTGTATTATGTCTGTAATGAATGATTTTTTTTGAAAACCCTAATCCTCCATATAACTAAGGAATGAGCTAAAATTGTGTGTTAGTTATTAGGGTAGGCTAGACATTCTCAACACCTCATTGTGAAGAGAGTTGCCTACATACCAATACTCTAAGGAAAATCAATTATGATGTAGTTATCCCCACATAATTATTAGTGTAAATGTAAGTTATGCTAGTATTATAGTGTCCTTGAATCCCTTGAATGCGTTTGAGACTAAAAATTTGTAAAATTTGAGCTTAGGGATATTGTGGATGGTAATATGTAGAAATAGAACAAAATAGGGATTGTTAACCTTAATTATGCTCAACTTGTTTCATGTTTGAATGTGTGTTTTTCATTTGATTCCCCTCTAGTGGTTAGAGGGATAAAATTCATGTATTTATACCATTCTTTTACTTATGTGGGTGATAAAAGATGACTAGGTTTACCTTATGAAGCTTTAGTTTTTGAAAATATATTCATTTGGTAAAGTTAGGGCAAAGGACAATATCACCATTTTGGGGAGACTATCACCATGTGGGGATAGTGTCATTATTATGGTGCTAGTGTCCATTTGGAAGAACACTCAGTAAAAAGGGCCAAGATCAAGAAATGAGGGTTTGGGATTACTTTTGACCTGATTAGGGACACATGTTGCCTACACAAAGGCTAGATAAGTGTGATAATAGACTCTAAGATAGGTTTAGGGATACACTAGGGATAGGTGGTCTCAAGTAACACTCTTATAACTCAAATACCACTTTTGGGTGATTAAAATAATCTAAAATTTATTATCATTATACTAAACACATGAAAAAATGAAACACAAAAGAATAAGACCAAATATCCCTATGAGAAAATCAATAAGTATACATAAATTTACAACACAATATCATGCAATAAAATAAAATAAATAAGATAGTGTAGGTCCAAGATGATAGTGCCAATGAGTTCCCTAATTTCAGAGAGCCAAAAAAGGAATACAAAGTTGCATTGGAAATTTTAAATTTAGATCATTCATTTCCATAGAGTTTCATAATGTATAATGTGTACCTATAATCAATGATGAACATGATTATGTAGATTAATGTTCTAACTAAAATTAAGCATAGTTAAAATTAAGAATAAATAATATTTAAAGAATGACTACACTTGTGGTATATGTTCTTGTGTTAATTCTAGAGTATTCTCATTCCCTTTCAAGTGGAGATGATATAGGTCCCAAATGGTCCAATCCATATGGAAAAGGTTCCCTTAATCTTTTTATATTATTAGCAAGAGAATTGAATATGGCATCAAACATTTTTTGTATTTTTAGAACCTCAGAATAGGTTCATCTATGAAAGGCGGGACCCTAAAATAGGTTCATATGTCAAAATAGAGCCCTAGAATAGGATCATACATAGATTTAATTTATTTATTTATTTATTTATTTTTTAAATGGATCTTATATCCAAAGTTCTTATGTAACAATAATCATTCCCAATCAATCTTAATTATTAAAAATAGAAAAGATGTTTACATGAACAACATTCATGCCCAAAATTTGATTTGTCTATATATGATGTCATAATATTCCTACCATAATTTCATATAATTTATGTACTTTTTATCCATATAATCAATATAACCCATGTAATATCATAAATCTACTCAATTTGACTCATGTAATATGATAAATTTTCTCAATCTAACTCATGTAATTTGATAATTTTACTCAATATAACCTATATAGTCTAATAAATATGATTGATTTGACCCATGAAACATGTCTCGAACTATCATATATTTTCTTAAATATTTTTCATAATAATGCCCCACATTTACCTCACATATGGATCAATCTATCCAATGTGTTCCATATGAACCATACAGTACACCTTAGAATATTAATTCTCACTCTTCTATGGTATTAATATGTGAAGAAATCCTAATCCATTTCCCATTTTTATATAAGGGATAAATTATATGAATTGCTCATCTCAAAATACAAATTATTATGCATAATGTATTATAGATAAAGATGCAATCATGTAAAGTACACCTATAAACATGAAAGGAAATGTTGCCATGCAAAATTTTAACTTTTGTAAGTGAATACAAAAACATGTAATCCCTGGAAACTAAGTGGTATGTAATTTTGGAATTAAATATTAGATTCTCATGAATATAGGTGTAAATTTATTCATTCATCAAATGTTTTTTACCAAATTTAAATATTAATATGCTTATTAATTTTATCTTTATGCATGTGGATACATTATTGTTATTTGAAGCTATATTAATAACCCCAATGGGTATAAGAATAATCATATAAATAATAGTTGTGACAAACATGCCCCCATTTTTTTGAATAAGGACCCACATCAAAGATGAATAAACTTGTAAAACATTTAGGTATTTATGAATTAATTGTAAAAATCATTAATTATTTGTTCCATTAATCCTTTAAATTTCAAATCTTGTTCAATTTTTTCCTAATATTCATATCATGAATTAATTTTTGTTGAATATTGTTAGATGAATCAAGTTTCTTCTAAGTTTATCCATGTATGTTGGTCTTGACTAATTTTTGTACTATTTGGACAAGCTCACACTATGAGACTTGTGAGGCATTAAAATGGACTTCTTCATCCTTTTCACATTTTTTTGTATGCTCTTTTATTGTTTTAAATATGTGTATTTAGTACTAACACATGTATTATTTGTTGTGCATGTTTCATCTCCCCATTTTTAATTTTACACACTTCTACATAGATTATTTAGAGACTATATGTGTTTCTATCGCTAATTCACTTTTTCAGATTATAAAGAGAGAGAAGAAACTAAAGAATAATGGACAAGGCATGAAGTACCTAGATGAAGATCGTGCACCGTAATCCAGACGCTTGTGAGCACCCCTCTTTGGCTGTGGAGGAATGACACCTGCAAAGCAGAAGAACTTGGACAAGAAAATGTTAGATAGATAGACAGTGGGTTGCCAAGCGAAAGCTTGTTCTCGGAAGTGTGAAAACTTCCTTAAGGGAGGTCAACCCACTATTTTGATAAAAGATGAATGACTGATAAATGATAGAATGCTAAAATAGACTGAAATGATAGCAAACTGAAAGAGAAAAGGAAGCAAAGGCTTACCTGGAAGAAGCTATCAAACTGGTTACAGTCGTCGGCATCGGTGGTATTACCGGCGTCGGTTGTCAAAGATGCTGATGTCGGTTATGTGGCTGACGTCGGTCGGGGTAATGACCAGCGTCGATCGAGGCAATGGCCTCTAAACAGGTCTGGTCAGGGTCTTAGTCAAGGCTAGACAGAGTTTAGTCTGTCTCTGTTTAAGGGCTCTGTGGACGAAGGTCTGAGTCTGCTCTGGGTCTAGTTTGAGGATGGTCTTAGTCAGTTAGGGGGTCAAAAGGATAGAGAGGGACAGAGAGATAGAGGAAGCCAATCTGGGAGATAGGAATCTGGGTCTGGGTGACAGTCAGGTCTGAGGGTGTGCTAAATCTAGTTTAAAAGCAGATGACTAAAAAGCATGAAGAAAATAAACAGAGAACATACCCGTGCCCTGCTGAAGAAGGTGGTGATCTTGTTGCTGATGATGCCAGATGTGAAGCCTGTTGCTGATGGAGAATCCCTGTTGTTCACTTGCAAAAGTTTGCTATGTACCTGAGGGAGAGAGTCAGATTGATTGGCAGAGAGGTCAAGTGGAAGGATGGATGCAAGGGTCTGATACGAAGGTTCAAGAGTCAGGATGCCAGAGAGAGAGACGCAGAGAGCGAAGTGAATTCTGTTTGCGAGCTCAAGGGTCCAAGGGGAGAGAGGAAGACAAAGGGTTAGACAATTTTTAGGTGTCTACATTTTCCCCTTTTTGTCTTGTTGGTTGTTCTAGACGAACTGCAAGACAAAAATAGGAGGTGGTTGCCCCAGGTGAGGGATGATGTGGATTGCCCCGAAGTATGGATGAGGTATTCCCCCTCAAAGCGGGAGTCGAGGGAAGGAACCTGATGTCGGGTGCTGATTTGACAAAAGGTGGATGAGAAAGATAAAAAGTGAGTGAAAACACTACAAAAGTCGTGATTGCACGTATACCACGTCACGGGATGGTCGGGTCAAATTGTCACATGTCGAGGGTCAAGGAGTGCCAAAATTGAGGTAACCGGGCCCCAGCATTTAGTCGTCTACTGATCGGGTCACTCAATCTAAGCTGAAGCTCTAAATGGTCATCGTGTTCTAGGTATCCCAGGCTCAGGAAGTGCTCCCAGAGACACGAAAAAGCCACAAGTAGTAGGGATCAACTGGCTCGCGATCCTATACTTGCGAAGGGTCAAAAATAGTCTGTAGACAATTCTGCTAATCAGCCGTGAGGTAGCATACACGCAAAAACAACCAAGGCAACATTGTCTTGGAAGTGGTCGAAGGTCGAAGGATGGTCATTGGTCAAGGGGATGGATGGACGAAAGGATGTGGCCGAGCTAACCTCAGAAAATGTCATGTGATCTGAGTGTTGCCTACATAGCCCTTGTGTGAAGGGCCTCAGGCCAATGTAGTTCTCCCTAAAAGGGAGGAAGGGTCAAAGAGATTGATTGGTCTTGGTCAAATAAAATGATTGGTCTTGGTCGAAGAAAATGATTGGTCTTGGTTGAAGAAAATGATTGGTCTGGGTCAAAGTTGTCGATAGACTGGTCGTGGTCAAGGTCAAGGTCACAGAAGGGAAGGTTTGTCCATCAAAGAGATGAACAAACGGGGGTGGTCGAGCTAACCTCAGAGGATGTGTTATCTGAGTGCTACCTACATAGCCCTGGTCATAGGGCCTCAGACCAATGTAGTTCGGAGTAAAGGTCTGATTGATCAATGATTGGATGTGGTCAAGTGTCGAAATGATGAAATTGTGAGGGGAAGAGATGTTGCAGCCTTTTCCAAATGGTGTATTCTGCAATATTGGTCGAAAGGTCTTTCATCCCTAGCAATTTTCCATAGTCGTGATGGATGTATGCTAAAAATGAATGGGGTCTATTTATGCTTCAGCAATTATTGGTTTATGCTTAACATAAATTGGGTCTGGTCGATAGTTTCCATGTGTAATGGTGTCCATGGAAACTATGGGAAAAGGACAAGGCGATACCTGATGTCATGTTGAAAATGTTGAGGTTAGTTTGAAAATGTTGAAGTTGGTTTGGTTTAATGTGACCAAAGCAAAAGATAAGTGAAAGGCGACTTGCTATTTCATTGACAAAGACCAAAAAGGACAGCATGGATAGGGGTTGTTAGAACAAAAGCCCCGTGTATGCGTTGCGTCGTGGACCAGTGTTGTGTTAGAACGGTAATCGAATCACTTTGATATTAAAGTGAGCCCGAAGTCCCCTGAGCAGGTGATAGGAGGTGGATAGGGTAACCCAGTTTAAGAGCAGGAATAACCTTGCCCCTTTTTATAGGAGACCCTGAGACAACTACAAGCCAAGTCCATGACCCGTTTTTTTTTTTTTTTTTTTTTTTTTTTTTTTGGTGCAGGCTGATCGATGCGGGAAGCCTACATAGAGATGTCTTTTGATTTAGTGGTCATGTTGCGAAGCTGATCAATGTGGGAAGCTTCTAAGAAAGGTTGCTGTTTGATAGCCATCCTTCGAGGGAGTGGTCTATATTTTTGCTTTATATAATGTTTGAATAGCTGTCCTTCGAGGGATCAGTCTATTAGCTACAGCAATGATAGTACATCTGTCCTTCGAGGGAGCAGTCTGTCTTTTTGATTTGATTTTGTGACCTTGGATATGTTTTGACATCTTGATATATTTTTTGATTTTTTGATTAGAGTCATGGACAAGGCTGTAGAAGTTCAAGGACTCCCCTTTTATTAGGACAAAGCATCCATGCATCATAAAAGAGTTGTAGAGGACTTGTTAAAGGGAAATAGGGTTGAAAGGGATGAGGATCAAGAGGATGAGGATTGCTTAGGGGACGAGCTCAAGTTACGTGTCAAGTAGATGAGTACTCGACTAACAGAAGAATGGTCGAAGATGCAAGACAGAAAGGGGGGCTCAAGGTCTGATAAGTCCCTGGGCCATGCTAGTGTGTTAAGGTCTGAGTCAATTAGGAGTGGACTTGCCCCATTTGGCTCTTTCCAGATTGGCCAAATGTTGATGGTGGATGTGAAGTTGACTGATATGGTTGTTGATTGGTCGAGACTGGTTGAATATTGGTTGAATGATATTTGATTGTTGATTGGTCGAGAGTTGGTTGAAGTGTGGCAAAATGTTTGGTCAAAGTTTGTCGAAGGTTTGGTCGAAGGTTTGGTAAGGTTATGGTCGATGTCATGGTCGATGGTTGGTCAAGACTTGGTCGAGTTTTGGTTGAATGTTTGATCAAAGTTAGGATAAGGTTGGATTCCCCCAGTCGCTTAGGGAGAATGTTGGATAGATTAGTCAAGGTTGACTGAGGCTTGGTGATTAAATGGACTGTGTTAATGTCAAATAATGGGGTCAAAGGCAGTAAAGGGACCATAATCTATCATGGAGATCCCAATTTAGGCGATGAGGTTGGAGAGGCATGGGTCGGGGTTGATGTTTTGTCGAAGAGGTGGTTAAGGGGGTCCTTGGTGAAAAGGAAATCATTTCTTCGTTGTTGATGAATGACAGCTTTGAGAGCACAACAATGCTCAGTGTCATGTCCCAGAGTGTGATGATAGTTGCAAAATTTAGAGTTGTCGAACCAAGATGGCCTTGATCCGAGAGTTGATGAATGGGGTGGTGTTGAAGGTTTGTTGATAACGTGGTTGAAAAGAGGGGTGTCATTCCCAAGACATTGGCGAATGGCGACCTTGAGGGCATGACAATGCTCAGTGTCGTGCCCAGGTGTGTGATGATATGCGCAAATGCAAGTGTCGTCGAACCAGGGTGGTTTTGGTCCGAGAGATTGATATGGTCTGAGAGGCAGGAGGTCGAGGCGAGAGGACTGCAACAATTGCCGTAAAAGCAAGGTATAAGAACCTGCTAACGGGTCTAGATGTCTTATTGCAGTAGGGGTTGATGACTTTGGTTTAAGAGGCATAAGAGGCATTGGTCGATGGTTTGAGGGAGATACATGTTTGATGGGTTGAGGGAGTAATGGAGGCGACGTGCCTCTGTGAAGGATGGGAGTAGGCAGTACTCCTATTAAAGTGGACGGATGCGGGCCTAAGATTGAGGGCAATGATGAAGGTGGAGGAGAAATTCTCCGATGTGGTCTAGTGGCTTTCGTTAGTTTGGGTTGAGGGCCACTATTGTGTGAGGCAAGGTTAGATGTGGGCTTGGGTTTGGATGTGGACGAAGGTGAGTGAGATGTAACAATCTCAGGCAAAGGGCAAGAGGAAACCGTGACTGGGTCTTCCTCAGTTGAAATGGGTAAAGAGACTGGTTCTTCTCTTGGTGGAGAAGAAATAGGAGAGTGTGGCTCCTCCAGATGGCAGGAGGTAGGGATGATTATGCCTTCCGCTTGTGCTTGAGGAGTAGGCAAGGTATGGTCATTGGATGAAGGTGGGGCTAATGGTGTAGGTGTGGTCAAGGCGTCCCCCAATATACGAGAAATAGATGGAGGACTAATAGGAGAAGAGGGTTCTTCATCTTGTGATAGATGAATAGGAGAAGACTCTTCTGCCTATGAAAGAGATTGGTCAGAGACAAGAGGTAAGATAGTGTTAATCGTGTGAATGTCATGGTCATGAGAATCTTTGGTTATGGTTTGGACGTTGTTTTGAGTAGGCGGATGATTTGGAAAAGGGTGTTTGAAGATGTCGATATGTTGATTGGGTGGGGCGTTCAGGTTATCTAAAATAAGATCCCCCTTGTCGATCATGTCTTGGACGATGTTTTTGAAAGTTCGACAGTTGTCAATGTCATGGCCTTGGACGCAGTGAAAGTGGCAGAAGTCAGCCTCTCTATACCATGTAGGGAGGGCTTTAGAGGGGTCAAATTGAGGTGGTTAGATTGTAGGGAGATTGAGGACCCCCTGCTTGAGAAGTTTTTCCAAAATGGAAGCGTATGGCTCTCCAAGTGGAGTGTAAGAACGTTGGATATACCGTTGTTGGAATTGTTTGGTAATGCTGGAAGATGTCGAAGGTTGGGAATAATTCGTTGTTGTTGAGGATGGTGATCTAATGACCACAGTGTTGGCCACTCCTTTGGACTTGGAGTTGGCAGAAGAAGAAGGTCTGGAAGAAGAATGGTCAGTAGATTTTGCATTGGTATTACACAATTTGACCTTATCTTCTTCAAGGGCACGGAGTTCAAGCTTTTGAGCCATGATGAAAGCTTCGTCAAAAGTGCAAAATGTCTGAATCCACAAGGTAGAAGAGATGTGGTTGGCACATGCTTGAGAAAAGAGCTCGATGAGCTCGGGTTGAGGCAAGGAGAAGGAGAGCTGGTTAATCAAGCCTCTCCAACGAGCGACAAAATCGACTACAGATTCGTCGTTAAATTGCCTGATGGAGTAGAGGTCTGTGATAGAGACTTGTTTAGTAATGTTAATAGAGAAATGGTCAAGAAATAATTGGGCAAGTTGGATGAATGAAAAGATAGAATGTCTGGTAAGAGAGCTATACCAGTCAAGGGCAGGGCCAGAAAGTGACATAGGAAACGTGCGTAATAATAACGCATCGTCGTGGGCAATAAGGTAACAGACATGTCTGAATGCCCGTAGATGTTGCTATGGGTCTTCCTTACTTTGAAAGCGAGTGAATTTAGGAAGCTCCCAATGGTTAGGGTATGGTCGAATAGGGACAGAAGGATGAATGGGCTCGTTGCAGATCTGCTCGTATGACAAAGTATTGCTTGAACTGGAAATGGAGGCTTCGAGACTGGACATTTTATCCATCAGCATCTTAATGATGTCTACTGATGGATTGGCAGGTTGGGTGCCCCCTAGCTTGTAAGGTGCTTGGAAGAGGCTAGAGGAGGCATGCGACATAGTCAGTTGTACAATGTATGGATGACTAGTCGCAGGGGTAGAAGTGGAGGCTAAAGGTGGCTGCGTTGTGAAGGTTGAAGGGATAAGTTGACTGGGCACCGCCAAAGGTGGTTGAATGGCGGCACTGGTAGCAAGATAGGTTGGCACTCCTACATTTGTGGGCGCAAGAGTATGAGGGGTCGAGACAATCAAGTTCTGATATGATGTAGAACTTGGTTGAATTGCAGGTGGTTGAGGGGATAATGGAACCCCGATGGAGGTCGGTCTAAAAATAGATGGGGAGGCCAAACTTTGCGTATTGGCCATGGTTGGGTTAATAGTTGAGGCAAAAGGCTGAGTCATAAAGGGTTGGGTGGCGAATGGTGTGGATGTCATTGCCACGTCACCCGAAAGGTCTCGCGTTGGGTTTCTTGCGAGATAGTTTTGGAGGGCTGCGGTATTGAGGTCCAAGAATCTCTTGAAATCTTGGTCCCCTCCAAGGATGATGGGAATTTGAGTTGGGGTCGGGGTCGGGGTCGGTCCTGTAGGAGTTCTTTCAGTCTCCGAGTGGAACTCCATGATAGGACTGGTTAGGGACGAGGGATCGTGGTCAAAAAGGAGGGTCAGATTCCAGAAACTATGTTTTTGCAGTTCCAAAAACTTAGAATGGAGTTTTTGACAGAGAAGGGACAGGTTTTAGGTTGCTGGTTTTAAAAAAAAGGATAGTGACAGAGACCGATGTCAGTTTAAAAACTGATGTCGATAAGAAATATGGCCGACGTCGGTCAGATAACCGATGCCGGTAAGAGAGGAAAGCCGACGTCGGTGACAGAACCGATGCCGGTGACAGGGGAAAGCCGACGTTGGTGGTAGAACCGATGCCGGTGACTGTGTTTTCCAGAGAACCAAAAGATTTGAAGATTCTTGGGAAAACAATGAAGAAAGCGTCCTCACTCACTCAAACAAACAGATGAGAAGAGAAAAATAGAGAGAGACAGACAAGCCTAAGTGGTAAATCCTAAGAATTAACTTTAGAATCTTGTGGCTTATGCCTTAGATGAATGTTTGGGGAGATTGGCTGTCAAGAAGGTCCTAGAAGAAGAAGTCTAAAGATGGTTTCAGGTGTTGTTTTAGGTGCTCAAAAATTTGTGTTAGGGTCTGGTATGTGGCCTGGTGCTAAGGAGCAAGCTCCCCTCACTTCACGATTCCAGTGGTTAGCTGGTCTCGCTTAGCCAAGATATACCTCGCCTAGAGTTTATCCTCCACCAGAGAACGGAGTGGGCTTCCCCCTTGGTGATGAAATCCAAGTAGGGTCACCGGGATGGGTAAGGTATCCGCTGGGGGATGAAATCCCAGTCGGGCCTTGTCTCAAGTAAGTTTTATGTTCATTTTAGTGCATGTGGTTTGGTAGTGTAACATCAAGTGTCTACGATTTATTCAATATGCGTCTAAGTTACTAGATGTGGACTAAGAAGATGCAAGCGCAAGCAGAAATGAATGTAAAGTGTTTTAATGCCCAAGTCAAAATGTGATGTTTGTTATGAAGACAAGTTTGAGAAAGGGTTGAGAGTATGATGTTTAGACTAGTTTAGAAATGCAAGGAAGAAAGATTCGTTTTAGTCCTGCTTATAGTGTCATTGAGAAGAAAAGAAGGAGGAGAAAAGGTAAGAACCTAATGCTCCTAAATGAATGAAGAAGAAAAGGAACCCAGGAGGAACCTAGGGTCCCACCGGGCGTGCCAGAATGTTTCTATCGCTAATTCGCTTTTTCAGATTATAAAGAGAGAGAAGAAACTAAAGAATAATGGACAAGGCATGAAGTACCTGGATGAAGATCGTGCACCATAATCCAGACGCTTGTGAGCACCCCTCTTTGGCTATGGAGGAATGACACCTGCAAAGAAGAAGAACTTGGACAAGAAAATGTTAGATAGATAGACAGTGGGTTGCCAAGCGAAAGCTTGTTCCCGGAAGTGTGAAAACTTCCTTAAGGGAGGTCAACCCACTATTTTGATAAAAGATAAATGACTGATAAATGACAGAATGCTAAAATAGACTAAAATGATAGCAAACTGAAAGAGAAAAGGAAGCAAAGGCTTACCTGGAAGAAGCTGTCAAATTGGTTACAGTTGCCGGCGTCGGTGGTATTACCGGCGTCAGTTGTCAAAGATGCCGATGTCAGTTATGTGGCCGACGTCGGTCGGGGTAATGACCGGCATCGGTCGGAGCAATGGCCTCCGATGGGTCTGGTCAGGGTCTTGGTCAAGGCTGGATAGAGTTTAGTCTGTCTCTGTTTAAGGGCTCTGTGGACAAAGGTCTAAGTCTGCTCTGGGTCTGGTTTGAGGATGGTCTTAGTCAGTTAGGGGGTCAAAAGGACAGAGAGGGACAGAGAGATAGAGGAAGCCAATCTGGGAGATAGGAATCTGGGTCTGGGTGACAGTCAGGTCTAAGGGTGTGCTAAATCTAGTTTAAAAGCAGATGACTAAAAAGCATGAAGAAAATAAACAGAGAACATACCTGTGCCCTGCTGAAGAAGGTGGTGATCTTGTTGCTGATGATGCCGGATGTGAAGCCTATTGCTGATGGAGAATCCCTATTGTTCACTTGCAGAAGTTTGTTGTGTACCTGAGGGAGAGAGTCAGATTGATTGGCAGAGAGGTCAAGTGGAAGGATGGATGCAAGGGTCTGATACGAAGGTTCAAGAGTCGGGATGCCAGAGAGAGAGACGCAGAGAGCAAAGCGAATTCTGTTTGTGAGCTCAAGGGTCCAAGGGGAGAGAGGAAGACAAAGGGTTAGACACTTTTTAGGTGTCTACAATATGATCTCAAATGTATCATAAAATGTCAAGTGTCCCAATTTAATTCACTATGCATTGCATACTCCTCACACCTCTTTGCACAAAAAATTCACCTGCATAACTGTGAGCTATTAGTTTCTTGCCATGTACCTTGTTTTAATATTTGTAAAATTAGGTTTTCATAAGGGACTATACCCTATACAAGAATAAATTGGCTAGATGTACAAACCTGATAGAACAAGTAGTCTATCATAATATAGCAAAATTAAAAAAAAAAAAATCATAAGTAGTGAAAAGATTATAGAAATGTAGTATAAATTCCTTATAACTCAAGATAATGATGGAATATAGAGAGATATAATTAATTATTAGTCTTAGTGTTTTTATTGATCTCCTTAAATTACTTAAATAATTTTGATTGGGAAACATCTTCTCCCCCTAATATGGCCTTCATTTTCTTTTCATAAGTTGGTATCTTAGATTCAACATACCTTATCTTTGATAATAGATTGAGAGTATCCATGATTTATAGGATTCTCATTATGGTGATCTTATTTTAATCCATTGGGTGTTGATATTTCCATTGATTTTTAATTTTCTTTTTCTAGATTATACATTCTTTCTTTTATGTTCTAAAATTATGTACTTATCTCCAAGATATTAGACTTGTGTGGTAAATCCCATTATTTTAGCTTATTTTGTTGACCTCTTCTTTATATATCTTTTGATTTTTCATGAATTAATGAAGAATGGAATTTTGAATTTCAACATAATCCTCAACTTTGTTGAGTCTATTTTGGTCTTTAATCTCATCCATTACCTCTTTAAAGTCCTTGGGGATGGTGATATCCTATTTTTGTAGATTAATTTTACCTTTGTCTTCCTCTATAAATTTTTCTTGTTTCCCTTCCTTTGTGACTTTCTCATAGATTTTTTCTTGATTATATTTTTCATTTACCATATAGAGGCACTTGGAAACCTCTTCCAAGTTAATCTTATCAACCTCTTCCTTGGGATTATTGCTCAGATTTATCTTGTCACCCTCCTTCTTGGGATTATTTATTAGAAGCAGGGATTTTTATGAGGCTTATTTTTTGGGAGGAATTTTATTCTTCTTTGGTTTGTTCTAGCATAAAGATAAAATTAGGGGTCTTTCTCATTATTATTAGAGTCAATGAAGATCAGGATCTAGTCATTAAGGTTATTCTACTTAGGTTTTGTAGAGCTTCTCAAAGTTATTATGGGGGGAGGCAAGGCTTGCAAAGATTTTTTTCTCCTTTTTCTATAGATTAGGGTTGATAGGGTCCAAGTTTGAAGAATTAAATAATTTATATATGAGGTAATTGATAGCATGGTGTATGGATTCTTGATTTTTTCCTAATTTGACTTCAAATATAGAGTTTTCAATGGAAGGGAGAATATAAAAAGGTAAACTTATAGGAATAGCATGGTAGAAGTAATTATAAAAGGGTAAATTATAATGATGATCCAGAGTGTATCTCTTGTCAAGTGTGGTGTACCTCATAATTTATTAAGTGAATCTATCAAATGGTTTGGGAAGATCCTTCCAAAGAAAACCTCCAATACATTATGGTAGTTATTCATTATCTTTCATAAATTTAGATTTTTATTCCTTTTAGTTTCTACTAAATTTAGTAAATTTAACATCTTCCAATTTGAGAATGGTGACCTCATAAATGAGACATTTAATGATTTGAATAGTGACATTATTGATACAAAAAAAATTATCATTCCAATTCTCTACAAATTTCTTGGACAAGTGTTTCTCTTAGCCATCAATTCTGGTGATGAAATTAATCAGGCCTCTAATTTTGAGAATCTCCCACACCTGGAGATCATGTTTGAGGTTTTCAATAAACATGGGTTCTATTTTTTTTAAATCTCATCTCACCTATTATGGTTAAAGGTCCTAAAATTAATGTTCATGGAGATCAAGAGAAAGAAGGTTTCATTTCTTTTATTACTAACCTTAAGTTCTTTCTTTATTATTTTTCTAGTTTTCCACATGAGAGAACTAAAATCATTGTTGTTATAAATTTTGGTCATCATGGTAAAATTTTTGGAGCATCATAAGTCCTTTTGATTATTATGATAATATAATCATATCTTTATTAATGATTACATTTCATCTAATGGGTAGTTCCTCCTTATTTCCCCATACCTTGAAGCATGCCACCACCACTCCCCTATTGGTGATAATTTATGCAAGCTAATTTCCTTCCCTTTATGTGTGTTTTATAATTATCTAATTAAAATATTTGATTATGATTATGTTTTCCTATATTATACTTTCAATGGTCCAACTAGCCTTGTTGATTCTATTTAGACTATTAATTATGTTTAGATAATCTCCCTCCACTAGAACCCTATTGATTATAAGATACTTCACAACTTGAATACCCCAAAGGGAATATAGAATTTTAGCCATATGATTATTTTGATGTCCCTTACCTCCATCATAAGTAGTGATCATGTATCTTTTGTCATTTTTGAGTAATCCCCCACTTCTTGTCATACCAAGATTACATTTCAACACCTCATCAAAATTTACTTTTGTCCATACAAGATTGGGGTATCCATATGACCTTTTTATAATATCAATAGTTATATCCTCTAAAGGATGAGTTGATGAGGGAAAGATACATTTTTTTACAATCTCTTCTTTTTAGACTTGAGATTTATTGGTTTTTATCATGTTTGATTACCTTCATATTTTCAATGATAGAATTAAAAATTTTGTTGGCAACTATGTTGTGAGGATTTTTTAATTCTTTGAATATCATGGCATGAATATCCTATCATGCCATGTACCTATTTAATATTATTTCACGTCACATTTTTATACCCTTGAACCCTCATAATGCGCGTACATTTAAATTATGAGGATTCAAATTCAAATAACTTGGATCTATTCATAGAATGTCACATTTCATATACACAACCTCTCTCATCATAAAACCCTTGTAATCCAATAAAAACTTGGACCAAATTTAAATAAATATGAAGCAATGACCAATTAGTAAAATCCACAAGTCACATTCTCAGAGTCTCATTACTACACAATCAAAAAATATAAATATCCATAAGGGAGGACCTAAAATTGACTAACTACAAAATAATCAAAATAGGGTGTGTGTCAATTTTGTATTTTTGATTCACCTCATAGCCTTGAATGGATTAATAAATTATAAGGATTATGATAGGGTAAACTAACTAGAAAGCTTAATGCCTCTAGTCTCAAATACATTATGATAGTACAATGTTGAGTACCATTTATAAACCTAGGGATTGTGAGACTCTAAACTAATTATTTAAAGACATGTGGCTAGTCTAGAGGCACTTACACTTTTATAAATCACAAATTAATACCTACTTAGTCCATTTGGAAAATAAAAAATAATACAAAACCTGCATATGGAATGATATCAAGAAATGCATGTGGTCTGTGATCACTTTATTTTTCAAAGATAGAAAAAAGGAGAAAATAAAAATTGTAAAGGTAAAAATAATCCAAATAGATTCAAAATTCCACCTTTTAGCATTTAATACACACAAACTACTAAAATTAGTCCATCATCCTAATATTTAAGGCAAATACAAATATAAAGATTCATTCATTCCTTTACTATTTGCATTCATTGAAATCAATTGTGAGTAGAACCTCTCCTTAAAGTATTGAGGATTATGAGAGATAATTCTATCATTTGAAATAATAAATTGAAATGTGAATTGATAGTGAAAACTAAAATAAATAGATTATAACATAGAAATGGATTCCTACTTGTTCTAATTTGATAATTCACAATTGTTCACATAAACTTTATTCATCCCCAATGCCTTGGTAATGACTTTTAAACACTAAAACACCATTTTTTTTAATTCTATATAACAAGACCAATACTAGATGAGGAAATCCCTACTTCAAAAGACACTGATTACATAAATTACCTAATGTCTATTCAAAATTTAGGGTTACATAAAATACAACTAAGCTAAAGGTATTTACTGACATAGACCTATCTTATAATGTATTTTTAAAATAAAAATAATTAGAGGATATAGTCTTACTGTTAAATAAGATAAATCAAATTGTTTTCATTATCAAGTTATCTAATAAGTGATAAAACCAAATGCCACAACATCTAACATAGATATATAGTTCAATATGGTGGATATGATAACATTCCCATCAATCTATTAAATCTAGGATTTAAAATTGGTGTAGCCATTATGAATAAAACATATGGAATTACACATATATCCCACATAAAAAGGGTTTGGGTGCGTTTTTCTCTATGATAATCAATGACAAGCATGTAACTACCCTATGGTGAATAATTTAATTTACTATAAATAATAAGTATTAAGGTTAATAACTGATAATAACTTTTATATAATTCTATATATAGTTGACATTACTTGTGTTATTATAATTTTTGACAAAATTCAAGGATGGTCCCATACTATAAGATCAATTATCCATTTTCATTTCTTATAATTATATGCATAGAGATTCAAGTGGTTTTTGGTGAAATTTTTGGCAAGAGTATTTAAAAAAAGTGGACAATTCTTCATGCAACAAAAAACATATATCATCATTTAATGGATGATCATGACCTATGTTAATGGGACCCTAAGTGGAATGTAAAGGTGCATATCAAGGCCCCAAGAATAAAATTTTGATTGTTTATAATCATCATTATCATATTTTTTACTAGGTATTTAATAATATATAAGATAATGAATAAACGAGAATAAAAATGCATACAACATATCATATTGACACCTCCAAATCCTAAGCAGCCCACAGAATCAAAAGAAAGGTCAAATGCCCTTAAAATTAAATATTAATGTCTAAGCATAGAAGCCAACCTAAGGATAAATGTAATACATGTATTTCTTCCACCAAAACTCTCTAAGAGGACCAATCTAATGTATGAGGTAATGAAATAACTTCCTCTTTTCATCTTAAAAGTTATTTTCCCTTAGTTGTAATTCATATAGTCCTTGTCTTATTAATACACAATTTTATTATAATAGATAGTGGTCACCCCTCCTCCTTCTCCTTTAATTACATAAATTTAGGATGTCCCATTATCCACTCATCATCAAATTCCCCAAATAAAAATTTTCATTCTTCTTTCCCCAAGGAAGGTTGAATAAATGGTTAGGATATATACAAGACATTTGGGCCATTGGCTCTAAGGACTACCATCCAATGTCATCTAGTGAAATCATTACATTTCATTATCCAATGTTATTTTATTTCTCAAGAATAAATTTCACCTCTTCAAGTAAATATTGCAACAATATATCCTTCATTGGTCACCATTTTAATTTTAAATAGACAAGTACCTCTAATGGACTCTTCAAAACCACAATACCCAAAATTGACCCACTTATAATTATGCCTACCTCTAAGGTCATTATCATGATAGGTATTCAAAACATTTTTTCTCATTTAGTTTATAAACCCAAAGAGTCCATATGGAAAGAAAAGGTGACCAATGTTGTGTTGGATAGGGAATAATTTGTTTCCTTTTGTTTTCAATAGTTCTCCACTCTATATGCAACAACATCTCTTCCCCTAATGATTATTTATCCTATCCCAATTACAACATCTACTCTTACACATCTATATTCCACTCCCATCACAATAATAGAGACCCCTATTTTCACCCATCCATAAAAAATTTCATGGTTGACCTTATAGTCACCATTCCCTAACCTACCTTAATTCACCCATCTCTAGTTGCATTATCCATACTGCCCTCATCCACTACCACTTCCATGCCCCAAGAAAATAATAATTGGATATAGTGGATTGAATTGGCCAAGGTGAAGAGATAGGATATGATCATAATTAAATAGCTAGAGGCAAGATTAAAAATTGAATAAGATAATGAGAAAATCATGTAAGTAACCTAAAGGAAAATTACGAAGGGAGAGACTTTGAAAATCCAAAAGATATAAAAATAACTCTTGAATATAATCAAGAAGAAAAATCTAAACTAAGGGATAAATATGAGTTCACTAAGGATGTTGAGTTTGTAGAATCTACAATAGGGGAGTTGCCATATAATGTCATCCAATGTATGAAATAGAAAATGCATATATTAGAAACCCAAACTAGAATAGGATTCCTTAAGGGAATTATTGATGAAATAGAGAAATCATTATAATCCCTCTATGTGATTATAGTTCAAAACTTCCAAGCCAAAGGGAAAATTTCTCCTTGGAAATAAAAGGTAAAAAAATATTGAGGCCATATTATTAAATCGGATGAAAATTTATGAAACTTGAATAAGGTCTTACATAATAACCTACTCCATTATTTAAGATAGTTGAATTTATATGACATTATAATATGTTATAATTTTTTAATACACATGAGGACCTTAATAAATGAGTGGGTGAAAAATACATATGGATTTCAATTACATTGACAACACCACATATATAGTTTTGTAATTATTTCAAGAGGTAGGTATAATCTCATTTTTTAATCTAAATGGTAGATTACATTATTTTGTTGATTTTGTTGCTAAATTGGCTAAGTTCATGGTTGATTTTAAAGGGAAGATGTAGGAAGAAAATATGAGAGATAGCATAGAGTTGATCAAGAAAGTAACATATTCTAAATAAAAGATATAACATTCTAGTTAAATGAATGAAACACTAAATACCCCCTAGCTAGCCTACAACACTTTTATCCAATAAAAATTAAATTTTCAAAACATCAATCCTAAACATGTCTGAAATTGATGAATATTATCAATCATGTGTAATAGCCTTCAAAAAAACATTTTTAACTACATAAAAGATATTTTTGGTAGCTTATTACTTTTTAAAAAACATTTTACCCTTATTTATATGATTTTGTATATATATTTATATTTAGAAAAGTTTTTTTATAACTTTGCATGCAATTTATAATTTGATATGAGGAAATGCCCATCTATTTTAATTAAATATTTTGCATTCACCTTTTTAGGATACAAATATTTTACAATAGAAGATTGAAATTACTTGGAAATTACAAATGAGTTTGGAATGTGTTTATTCTCTTGATTTATGAATATGGATGAAATATTGAATTTAATAGGTTAGTAGATGAAATTTCCATGTGATTAATTGTAGATTAGTTGAATTTAGAACTAGTTATTGTAGACACATAAATATAGTCACATGTACTTGATAATGATAATTATTGACACATCCTAAACCACATTAATTTCAAACAAATACTATTATTAACCATTACTCTAATCATTTAATCAATGTGTGGGCTCAAAACGTTTTTTTTCCATTACTACTAAAAAAAACTTTCATTTTCAAATGCTCTAGCTGCTTAATATCACCCTCAGACTATCTCTAATTTAGGACAAGTGTCCCTGATATTTTGTGACAAGTTTTATCTAATAAAACATGAGTGATACCATGCTTATGTTCACTTACCTTTGGATCTTCATGCATATTTCATAAGGTTGGCTAAAGGAAATCATCAAAATGTTCACACACACACACACACACACACACACACACACACACATAAATGGTCATTTTTTATCTCCACTTAGTATTCACTTATTTCTAGAATTCACATTATTGCACAATGATTAAAAAATTATTATTATTTCTAAATTCAAGATCACTCACAAGGAGTGCCATCACCCAATTCAAGATCATTCTAAATCAAATCAAGATCTATCATTTTCAAGTGTCAAATCAATTTTATAGTTACCTATATATAGTCAAGAATAAAATTTTCACAATCACTCTAGGTGGGAAAAATACATTGGATTTATTTCCATCTTTAGAGTATTAGATATGTAATAAATGATCAACCATCAAGGGGGTAATTGAGGTTAGATTATTCCACTACACTCCCATTATTTTACATGTTTTAAATATTTTAAAATTCCCTTAGGGTTTAAAAAATAAAATAATAAAAGTAGTGATTTATGTGTGGTATAATTAGAATTATGATATCTCATATTTCTTAGCACATATGATGTAGAAGGTTCAATGATCAGTTCATTATCGTGATCAACTGGACAAGTCTATGGTCGATGGAATCAAGTGGCTTGATATCATGTAATCTTGTATTGGCCCTTTATATAATTATTTTATATTCCTTATGTTGATATAAAACTATCAAACTTTTGATTATTTATATATTTTCTTGTCAGTGATTAAGCACAATCAACTAGGATAAATATAAAGTCAATGGACATAAACAACCTATGATTCTATCCATTTGTAATGGACTTATTTAGAATAATTTTATCTTGATATTAGGTTCTCACACTCACCTTGTTTTCTGATTCTCATTATCAAACATTTAAAATAGTTAACTATAATCCTAGTCTAAGCTAAGTTTTTTTCTTCCTAGTGTATTCCAAAAATAACAATTTTGTATATTTGGATAATTATTAAAATCATAAGTATTTATTTTTTCATATCTTTAAAATTATGTTATAATCTAGTGTTACATCTATAATCACACCAAAAAAAAATTAATTAGGTATAGGGTAAAACATATTGGTGAACCCATAAATTTTTTTGATCCCTTACTTTTTTGATTTGGTTTTTATTTTTCATTTTCTTTTGTTTTCATAGAAATTGTGTTCTGATAGTTTTAAAACTCATAGGAACTATCATTTTTAGAAAAATGTTCTTCATTTTTAGTTTAGCCATGGTGTGATGGGTACTTCCCTAATACTCAAGAAATTAAACATCAATATATATGGATTTTAGTTTCCATGTACCTCAAGTATATCATTAATGCCTAGGGTTTTATTTTCATCCATAGAAATACTTCATCCATAAATTCATAGATATGGGATAGTGCACCTAAAAAAATGGTGGAATCCTCTATAGTTAGTGCCCTTGAGGTCATGTTGATTATTTATGACTATGATCAGTATATTTGAGAGACTATAAAACAAACACACCTTAAATAGTTTCACTCTTAATCATTTTTTTCCAATTCCAAAGTTTAAAATTAAAATCTTGGTAATAGTGAATACATTTTTATAACATATTTTGAGGTTGACTATTACATTATATGTTAATTTCCAAACTATTATTTAAATTCATTATTTATGTGTATTAATCAAATCCAAATATCATAAAAAGGTTAAAATTAATTATGTACAATCTAACGCCTGACTCAATTCACATTGTTGTAAACATGTTATAATAATACATGTACCATTAAGGAAAATATTTTTAAAATCTAGCGTGACTTGGGAACAATAATGGCTATACCTTCAAAATGCTATAATAAATACTAAACACCCTATTGATGGACTTGTCATGATTATCGATACCGATAAAGCTAATATAAATCAAGTGGATGAAACTAATGACAAATAATTAATAGAATATTTTAAATCCAACCCACTAAAAAATAACACATTATTATACATTATAAAATATGAATTAAAAAATCAACTCAAGCTTCCACTTCTACTACAAATGTTCCAATTACTACTATTACTTCTATTCCTATTTCAACACCTAAAATTACATATGTACCTATAGCTCTAAGTATAGGGTCATCTCAAGGATTCCAAAAATAATAATATTATACAACAGCATCATATACACCTCCCTTGATTACTATGTAGGGTCTATTTCTAACTTCACCTAATACATCCTCTCTTGACTAAAATGTTATAGTATTACAAGCTAAAGTATTTAATTAAATAGAAGGGTGTATCTATATAAAGTCACTAAATGTATTATTTTACTCTACTTCGTAATCATTTGGAATTTGAGATAACCTCTTAGCCATTACCAAAAAAAATTCTACCTCATAAGCTACCACTCTATGAGGGTAAATGTGACCCTGAACAACATCTTTGTTCATTTCATGCAACAAGCTTGGAATATATTTCCAATGAAAAATTACTCACAAAACTCTTTCATAAAGCCTCAAATATTATAATCTATTATGGTTCTATGATTTTCCACTTAAATTAGTTATACCATTAAATCCATTGGAAAATACAATTTTTACACACTTTTCTATCAATATTTGTGGAAAGTTATCTTATGAAAAAAAATTAAACTTGAGCAAAGTTAAAATGATTCAATCAGTGATTATGTCATGTAGTAAAAAACTATACTAGCTAAGATGACAAATCATATGGAATATAATTAATTATTATATATATTCAAATAAATGCTTCTAGCACCTCTACATGAATTAATCATGTTTGATAAATACAAATATTTTGATGATCTATGCCACATATTCAAAGAAATATAAATCAATATCAAAGAATTGAATATGCTAAAATATACATCAAGTGATTCATATACTTCAAATATCAAGTTTCAAGGCAAGCCAAACTACAAGGTAAAACTTAATGAAATCATGAATAAAGAAAAAACAATAGTTAATGAAATATCTCAACCATAAAATGAGCTTCAATTAAAAATTCATCCTAGGAAATTTACAAGGTTAGCACAACATCCTCATATCTTGTTATAAAAACTAATTTATTACAATATCATATCTTTACCTCCTCCATTTGAGCTTGATTTTACCAATCCTTAAACATTATTATAATATCATTGATAAGATATTGTATATTATACCCTATCACACACACACACAAACACATGATAAGATATTATATATATATATATATATATATATATATATATATATATATATATATATATAATATCTTATCATGTGTGTGTGTGTGAGATAGGGTATAATATACAAGATCTTATCAATGATAATACTATCAAACTAAACACAGCCATAGAGGAAGATAGGCCACAACATAATGATAATGTAAGTTGAAAATATTCAGTAATTATTTTTGAATTCACATTACTACAAAGCACATATATAATTACATCATTCATATAATTTTGATCCTCCTAAAAATACATATAGGCATTCAATAAATGTAAATATTGGGACATTTACATGCACAATAGAAACACATTTGGTAATCACATTTAATGATTAAAACATTGATGATGATGATGATTCATGTAGGCATGAACTTTTTATTCATGCTTACATAAAAAATCAACCTATACACATGTCATGATTTAAAATGGGTCAAGTGCAAATTCATACACAATGACACTCATTCATAGTCTTGAATACAAAAAGCAAGATTGATAAGCTACATCAAGAGTAGTCATAACATTTGATGGACATACATAGAATAATATTGAGAATAAAGTATTACTTATTCAATTTGTTTTATAAACAATGAATACTCAATTTTAATTTTTACTAATCACATGGGTATTTAATATTTTATTAGGATACCCCTAGATACATAAGCTCTGTGTAGTACCATACATAGTATATATATGTCTCAAATACATAAATTGTAATCAAGTGGTAAAAGTTTAATGAATTAAATATGATTACCCTCTATATTATTTTATAAATCCTAATCCCCAACACCCCCATAGTTGCTTTTGGAACCTAATCAACATAGCCATAAAAACATAGTTATAGAATCTACTCGTAAGTGTAGTATAAAGATAATTAGTGCACCCATTCAAGAGAATAGTGTATACTTAATTATTTCACCTATAAAAAATATTTATATACAAGCAATTAAAATAAAATTTAAACACCCTCGTAAGAATTAATCTTCATATCAAAGTGTTATATAATGTTCAAATAAATATAAATCTTCAACAATGTGTCCTAAGGTAATTCCTAGGATAATATAACATATTCCTCACTAAACATAAGTAAGGAGACCTCCTCATAATATAAAAAAATTATGCCAAGTCTTATACTTTTTCTAATTACAATTTTAAAAATATTCTATGATCATTGGTTAGGATAGTTAAACTTTACAACTTGATACCTTTTTAGATTCAAATACACTTATATGTAGGATTTTTTTCCCATGAAAAGTAATCTTCAACATTTATGATTCAATCATGCACTTTGGTTCTCCAATTTATGGGATCATATGATATATTTTATCTCAAAAATAAAAAATATATATTAAATAATATTTAAAAAAATCAAAATACATTTAAATATTACAATAACATTAAAAAAAATCAAAAATCTAGACCTGAGTATGGCATGAGAAGCTAGTTTACTTATTTACATATGTTATTTATTATATATTTTTTTAGATGTCATATTTATTTTATATATATAAATGAATATCATAAGGTATATGAATGTGATGAAATACATAAATTATACATGGACCCTTAGATGTTGGATTCCCTTTTATTGAGTGGCCATGCCTATGTTGGGGCATCTAATTCTTTTAGGCTACATTATAATAGTTTATATATTTTTATCACCTTTGTACCATGTTGATAACATATATTACAATCATCTTATTTTTTACTCATATATTACATTGTGATACATGAATACATTACTACTTTCCATTCTTTCCCATCAAACTATGTGTTCTCCATAATCAACCATGACATTTTTTACTTCCTCCATCCACTAAATCCTCCTAATGGAACTCGAGTGGTGGTGATCAATTTTATCCACATCTCCCATGGTTTTTGTATTAAAACCCAACATCTTCCACCATTATCTCTAAATTATAACTAAGAATCCCAAGAATTAAAAAATGACTTCAAATGACCTCCCAGTCAAGCAATCACTTCAAAAAAAACTAATCAAATTATTAGGTCATTTGACCAAATCAAATGTCAATTCCATAACATAATGATACCAAGGTATAGTCCAATGACATTTTTTCATAATCAAAAAATGTTAAACCATGATGACTTCAATGAAGGATATAATAACATAAGACCTTTCAAACAATGATTCTATATAATCGTCACTAGCTCCAATTCCCTTTCTAAGCTCAAAGTCAACTAGCATAGTAAAAATGAAATCATTAATTTAAACTAATAAATCAAGCATAGACAATAATTCAAACTTTAAACCTTATACATTAAACAAGCAATTACGTATGTGTGGAACTTAGTATCATGTAATTACTTATAAAAATTCCTTAGATCCAATCAACCAAATTCTTCTAAAGTGCTTCAGCTAGCTTGAACTATCAATCAATGTGATTTTCCAATATCAAGATGTTCATGAATGATAACAAGACACAATTGGTTTCAATATAATGATGTAATTTATAAGAAACAAGATAATTATGCATAGAAATAGTCATTCACAACACAATACAATACTAAACATATGGTGGATTAAATAGATCTCTCATTTATCTATTTTACCCATATACCTGTATGAAACTATGGTGGTTGTTTGGTGGCATATTCCATGATTGAACCTAACTCATGTCACATGTTTTTTTCCTTCATTCATAAAATGAAATTAAAAGTACCGATTTGAAAATAACTGAATTAAATAATCACAATAGAACCAAATACATTTGTCTGCATGCATACATGTATGTGTGTGTATATGTGTGTGTGTGTGTATACATGTGTGTGTGTGTATATATACACACATGTGTATATATATGTATATCTATATATATACATGTATGTATGTATGTGTGTGTATATATATATATGTATGTATGTATGTATGTATATACATGTATGTATATATATACATGTATGTATGTGTGTGTATACACACACACACACACACACACACACACACACACACACAATTGAAATGTCATAATGCATAAAATAAACATTACTTTAGAACATAAATATAATGTCTCAATAATCTCAAATGTCTCACAAATCAATACAAAATAATCTATAAATGTTGCATGTTTGGGTGAGATATAACATATTTATTTAGTTAAAGTGTGTAATTCACAAATTTTAGATTTAATTCCCTCTAACATTATATCCTATGAATCCATTATTGATTCTAACTTGTTTTTGTCTTATGACATTTCAATTATGTGTGTGTGTGTGTGTGTGTGTGTGTGTGTGTGTGTGTGTGTGTGTGTGTGTGTGTGTGTGTGTGTGTGTGTGTGTGTGTGTGTGTGTGTGTGTATATGTATATATACATGTATATATATGTATATATATATGTATATATACATGTATATATGTATATATACATGTATATATATATATATATATGTATGTATGTATATATACATGTATATATATATATATATATGTGTGTGTATATATACATGTATATATATATATATGTATATATACATGTATATATATATATGTATATATACATGTATATATATATATATGTATATATACATATATATATATATATAAATGTATATATACATATATATATACATATATATATATACATGTATATATATATATATATATATGTGTGTGTGTGTGTGTATATATACATGTATATATATATGCATATATATATGTATATATACATTTATATATATATATATATACATAATTGAAATGTCATAATGCATAAAATAAACATTAATTTAGAACATAAATCTAATGTCTCAATAATCTCAAATGTCTCACAAATCAGTACAAAATAATCTATAAATGTTGAATGTTTGGGTGAGATATATCATATTTATTTAGTTAAAGTGTATAATTCACAAATTTTAGATTTAATTCCCTCTAACATTATATCATATGAATCCATTATTGATTCTAACTTGTTTTTGTCTTGGGGTTGTAAATACTAACATCACAAATCAAGGTTTTTGCATCCCTTAATGGGTTCTATTTTATATAAACATTCACTTAAAATTGGGGCTTGATTACCCTAAATTATCCATGTTTAAACAAAGTATATAGTCCCTTTAAATGCTTCATGGGAAGCACCAATTATCCAATGCTTCAAGGAAGCATAATCTCCAAGAAAATTGAAATGAGCAACAATTATTTCTCACATAAAAGGGTACTCCTTATTTATTATTTAAAATATTTTCAAATTAAAGTTACATTTTTATTTCCAATTTAACATATGGATATTAAATACTTTTACTTCATTGTAAGATTCACCATGGAACACATTACATGATTGGATATTGTTGCCAAAGATAAAATGTGTAGGACACAGTTATATCTTTCATTTTACTCTATAAATTTTATTTTTAGACTAGGGGGAAATGTAAAACCCAAATATGGTCATTAATACTTGATATTTTTAATTTTATCCCACTTTTATGTTAATTGACTTGAAAATTATAATTAGACCTATTTCACCACCTCACTCTATCCTAAGTACTTATATGAGCCCATACCTTATAATTTTTTATTTTGCACCTATAAAAATACTCTTAAACACTAAAAAAACTCTAATAATCTATACAAACATTTCAAATCCTTGAGATCAAATATCACCCTTATGGGACATAATCAACCCCTACAAGTCAAGATTGGCAATCAATCCTAACCTTATAAATTGATCTTTCCCTTTGCCCCAATAATGACTCTTTTTCAAAGTTAAAATCTCCCTTATAAATTGTTCTATATTTTTAGGATAGGTAGTGTGAGGTTTTACCTTTTTCAATTTCTATAAAATAACATCTAGTTCACCTATTCTACCACTTGTAAATTTAACTATTTGGGCACACTTACACTATTTCACACTAAGAGAGGCTTCCCTATTCTTCCTAAATTATATTATATTCACTTAAATATACCTTATCCAATTCAAAATCCTATTATATACAAGTTAATAAAATAATTATCAATTATTAAATCCCTCTCTAAATTCATATATGTATCAAAATGAGCAATATAACACTACGTACTCTAGGTGGGAGAACTAAGTGGGCTTGAATTCTCTTCTTGGATTATTCAATACATAAGAAGCATATAAAAATCATGGGGGTGACTGGGGTCAACTCATCCCATTACACTTTCCCCTTTATTTTGTAGATTTTCACATATTACAATCCCAATTAGGGTTTTGACTTTGAATAAGTCATTTTTGAGTCATTCATGCACATTTAAAGCTCATTTTTTTGTACACAAGTATTTAAATAAAGTGTAATAAATTGTTCCCTTAATTTATTTTTATTTCAAATGTCATTAATAACCCATCTAGGACAATAAAAATAGTTGATCCTAACTATTTTTAATCAATTCTAACCCAAAATAGTGACAACTATGATTCAATCACACTTGCATGGTCAAATCTAATTTGATCAGTTCTATTTATCTATCAATCATGCATAATTAGCATACATGTAGTATTCAACTAGTTATTATTTATTATTTTTCATAGTTAACTTCTTTCATTCATTCAAATTTTATCCATTTCAATACTTTACTTTCAATATACTAGTCAAAATTTATTCACAACATTTTCTACCTTTCAATTCATTTTATCTTAATTAGAATTAATACACCAATTAATTACAAATTATGATTAAAAATAAATACTAGTAAATAAAGATACAGTTAAATTTAATTATAAAATAAACAAAAACACAATACTTGTACTCCTTATATCCATGCCCAAGGATGATGAAGGAAAATGCTTTACACAATTATTATATGACTATCTAGAGTTATTTTATTGTACTTATTTAGATATTCTATGGATTAACCCTATATGTGTGATGCAAAATATAATACTCTACCTAGATGCAAAGCTAGTTAAATAAAAAAATAGAAAGATGCATCCAAAAGTTGATTTTATATTAAATATGAGATTTAAACACTAATATATGCATGGTTTATTAGATAAATTAATTACACCCTAGGTCTCTAATATAGTACCATTTTCAAATCTTAATGGAAAAATTAGATGTTATATAGAGTTTCAAAATTTAAACAAATCTTGTTCCAAGAATGACTTTCCATTACCAAATATTGATATGATCATATACTTTGTATCTAGTTATGAGATATTATTGTTAGAGGTATAGTCCTTGAGAGGGGGGGGTGAATCAGTGAACCTAGATATTTAAATTACAATTTCAATCCTTTAAAACTATTAACAAAACAACATATATTAACTTGATCAAGAAACATTAACAAGAGAGCTCATTCATTCAATGCATACACAAGATCAAACACATAACACATAGTTCCTGTGGCAAACCCTTATGGGGGATAAAACCCACTCTCAAGCCTAAAATACATGGAATACTATACTATAATAAATTATAAATAAGATACTAATTAAATAATTTATAACATCAAACCTTAATGAAATAATTATTTCACAAGGAGAAACTACCCTTAAGGAAGATCAACTCATTTAAACCCTCCTTTGATCACCTTCACATTAGAAATGATGTATTTAACACCTGATGATGTATTTATATTTTCTAATCTCTACATAAACACTCTCTATCTTATACAAGCTTCTTATATATGCATGTCATAATCTCTCTCTTCTTTCACTCAAAATATTCTCATATGCACACCTAGACCTCTTAACATATCCTCAAACTATAAGAGCATTATTTGGACATTAGAAATATGACATATATGTCATACACACAATCTTTAATTTTCTCTACTCATTATCTCATCAACTAGACACTCTATTTCTCCTTTTATTCATAATCCTTATGTACAACTTACACAAGTCTCACTCACAAGTCACACCTATCTCAAAATAATCAGCTTTATTTTCAATATCTATAAGGAATTCATGATTATCACTATCTTTATGAGAAATTAGGCATGAATTAAACCTTAATTCATTTATCTCATTGAGACATAACTCAATACAATCTTTATAGGTCATCCATAGCATCTATGGGTCACCTTTAAGTAGTTACACCTTTTAATGAGGCCCTTGTAGATCTTATAAGTCTCATGGAGATATATTCACTCATTTCACACATCATATATTAAAAAAATATAGTAGCACTTACAAATGTATACATCCACACTACATGACCCCTTAGTCATCTTTAAATGCTTATAGTCAACATTACACTCTTCTGTGTAAACACAATCAAATCAAACACTGACTTGGTGTATAGGAACATCATGAACAAATACACAATCAACTTATTAAGATTTTTTTGTACTATATATTAATGGTCAAACCTTTATAATTCACATAAATTATCCTCATAGAGTATACAAAATGTTTTAATATCCAATCCATCATTAAACATCAAAATAACACCAAAATAAGCTTAAACATCCTTCCCAGGTTACTTGTAAGATATACACAAAAACATAGTCAATTTTAAACCTAAATATATTTTACTAAACACACTTTTATATCTTCAAATTTATATTTCTATATTAACCTTGGATTTTTATACATATTTACTTTTTACTGGACTATCAGGTTCTCCCTGGATCAAAAGTTATGGCCCAAAAATTAGATATTGGTCTTTCCTTCATAAATTCAAATATTCAAATGAAAAAATTCAGTTAAACCTCAAATACCATGCTCACATATTGAGTCCTCATTTCTCATATTAAACATACACTATCAATCTTATCGTATGAAGATCAACCTTTAACACATAGTCTACCAATGTTAAACAATAAACCTTGAACATGTTGACCTCATCTCATGTAATCTAAAAAATTTGACTCAATACACACCATAAATATTTTGTACGTATCTTGGTCTTTAATAATGATAAATATCTATCACTTTGACCTCTTGAATTTAATATGTATCATTGATCTCTATCTGTATGATCACCTACTCACTATTGATCTTTGGAAGAAGCTCGACTTTATCTCTGCACAATGTTAAACATTAAACACTTGGTACCCTCTCACTAATTAATAACATCCTATATCAATTCACTCCATTTATTATGTTCAAACTTTACTTTGTGCAAAAATGACTAAGTATGGGAACCATTGCAATCTGCTTGGAAGGCCAACTTTGCATATTATATCTTTTACCTCACTCCCTCACATGTTCTCAGATTTGGACCATATGATCTCCTCACATAGGATAATCTAACCATGTATCAAAATACTCCTTAAAAACTCACATGTGTGAGATATATTGACATTAAAATTAACACTTATATTTTTCTACCATAGAGCCAACTATGTCAAAAACTTTTTTGGAAGGCCAACTTTGAGCATGCATATCTATTGTCATAATTTGGAACTTTATCTAAAATTTATCATAAATTAAATTGGATCAAAATTAAACAAACCCATATTATCATATTTTTATAAAACATCAACATGTGTGATATATGCCATCATCAAACTACTCACTTGACTCCTTCTTGCCTCATGCAAGTTTGGCTATGGGAAAATAATGTTAAATTGCTTAGGATCCCAACTTTTCACCCATATATCTTTGATTTCACTTAGGATCATGACTTGAGATTTAGTTCATAACAACTAGAGACTAATGTGATCATAACCATCTGACCAACTCCCCCTAACTCGTCCACATATGGAAATGGTGATGTCAGTAAACTACCTATTCAGATTTTTTGTCATTAGACCAAAATGTCTAGATGAGGACAATGATGAACTGAGTGAATCCACTCATGAAAACAAGATCTCTAATAATCCTTGACCATTTATAGGAACCCTTTCACATACTCAATACTTTAGACTCATACCTAAATATCTCTAACATGCCAAAATTGAAGATCAACCAAGCCAAATTTAAACACACTAGGACAAGCACATTGCAAACTTTGTCATTATTACTTAGACTATCAAATCACTTCATCCACTCACTATTACAACTCCATGACATCACCATGACATCATTGAAAAATCTCCAATAATTGTCATTAAGTTTTTTCTATATAATCAAATAAATATTAATCTTAAATATCTATAATAAAAAAATTGCATTTACAACACCATGGGATTGTTTTGTTATGTATTTAAGCCCTTTAAAATAAAAAATTAGGAAAAATTTACCAAAGGATGATGATGCACATATTTCATGATTTTAGACATGAAATTTTTGAGGATTTTGTTGATGATTTAATATAAAAATTAAAGCATTAACAAGATCATGCTAAATATTTACAATATATATTTGAATGATTACACAAGTATAATGTATGCCTAAACCCAAAAAAGTGTATTTGGGGTATCCTTAAGAAATTTATCAGCTTATATCATATCTCAGTGAGGCATAAATTTGGATCCAAAGGAGGTATAATATATTGTATACATTCCTCCACCAAAAGGATTGAAATAGCTATGATGTTTATAGAGAAGGATTCATGAATTCATATGTTTTTATGGTTTAGTTAGCCAATAAAAAAAATATGTCACGTGATTACTAAAATAAGGTTATCAAATTTGAAGGGGATTCTAATTTTCAATTGATTTTGTATGTAATGAAATAACTTTTCCTTAATCCACCTATTCTCAAGCTCCCAATAGTAGATCGACATTTTTATTATACATTCCTACTATAGATCATGCCTTAGGAGATTTATTGGAACAATGTGATGATGATCATAAAGATCTTGAAATATATTACATCATCCTACACTAGTCGATTATAGAAAATATATATAATTTCATAGAGAATTTATGTCTAGTTATTTTTTATAGTAAAAAAACTGACACTGTATGCTTAGTAATGAAACACATGCCATCATAAATGTGGATATGGTAAATTTTCTCAAGACAAAACCACAAATGGGAAATTATTCTTATGGAATTTAACTTAAATTTCATTTCTCAAAAATCCATAAAATTAGCAAGTAATGACAGATCAATTAGTAATAATATAAGTAGTTGACATAATGTTAATTAATGGTATTTTTTAAGATGATTGTGTTACATATCATATTGATGATGATACTTGGACAATGTGCTTTGATGGATCTAAATGTACCATAGGCACTACAAATACAATAGTTCTAATCACTCATTAGGTTTAGCCTATGTTGTTCACATATTGTTTAGGTTTTTCATGTATAAATAATATATTATAATATGAGGCATTGATACTTGTTTATTTATTGTACACATTTTAGATAAAATTTATTCTAGTGTATGGGGATTTTAATCTCATAGTCAATCATGTTTCAAATTTTAATAAAAAAAGAGAGGAAACATTGATCCCATATAAGGAAATGGTAAAATGATTAAATGTATACTTCAATATGATTATTATTGAGATCATACCTTAGAAGTAAAAATTCCATACATATGTTATGACTAGCATATCTTCTCTAATTCCTTTTGACATAAATCATGATCATGTATTTTTTACAAAATTATAATCAAACAATACATCGATTATAACATTAGATGTATATGCACTAATATCACTTTTATTTACACATAATGAAAAATAATAGAATGGTAGATTGATATCTATGATTATTTGTACAAATATATAACATTGAAAAATTACTCAAGGAATGACAAAATATGAGTTACATATAGATAAAAAATGTTATGTTATGATTAGAGGGGATCTATTTAGTCAATCATTTGAGGGATGGTTACTTTGATTCCTTAGCCATGACAAGGCTCGGATAGGTACATAGTAGTGACTCTAGTGAACATTTTAGTAGAAAAGAAATGTTTTATAAATTATTAACATAGGGATATTATTGGTCTATGATGGATTAGGAATGTCAAGAACATGTAAAACTATGTCCATAATGTCAGAGATGTAATAATTTGAATCATGCTCCTTCAACAGAATTAAAATATATCATCTCACCTTGGCCATTTTCCCCTTAGATTTTTGACTTTATTAGCAAGATAAATCTATAATCATCAAAGGGTCACAAATTCATTATTATTGCTAAAAAATATTTTAAAAAATTGATTGAGTCTATACTAATACAATCAACTACATGAGAGGATATGTGTAGATTTTAATGATGAACATTATCTCAATATTTGGTCTTCCATAAGCTATAAAAATATATAATGGATCATCCTTAAAAAATAAGATAGTTAATAATTTTTTTGTTAAATACAATATCTAACATACATGTTCCACTCCCTATCTATAAGGAAATTAACAAGCGGAAGAAAAAAATAATAAAATCACCAAAATATTAATTACAGCCATTAATAAGCATGGAGAGGATTTACTTAATCATATTATTTATCCTTTATGGGATTCTTGCACAAGTATTTGCATCCCCACAAAGGCTACTCCTTATTTTATTATCTATTGAATAGAATTTATATTAGTGTTAGAGTTGGAGATACCATATTTGTACATCTCTTTGAAATATATTATCAATGATAATTACTATCAGGAAATATGGATACATGGGTTATAAATATTAGATAATAGATGCATACATGATATTAAACATCTTCAAGTATATAAAATTTTTATTAAGAGAGAATATATAAATAATATTCAAAAAAATTATTTTGATGTTAGTAATTTGGTGCTAAATTAGAATAAATAGAATACCAATGCGAATAAATAAATCAAAGGCAAATTCAATCCAAATTGTCTATGAGCATTTGTGGTTACTAAAAATTTGGGAACATTAATTTATATTTTGGCTAAAATTGAATGTAAACCTATGATTAACCCTATTAACATGATGCACTTTCTTATTTTTATATGTAAGCATCTTAAAATATTTAAAAATACAAAAAAAATAAAAATATTCAAAAAATAAAAAATCATGACCTATAGCATGACATGTGTTATTTGTGTACACTTTCTAGTTATGTTATTTATCCCAATATGTTATATTTCATATCTTTTTATATACACACAATAATTTTATGGTATACTAAGTGATTTTAGGATATACATGTTTCATATGATATGGACATTCAGATAAGGGGCATTCCTACACCTAGTGGATTACACTTCCTACATTAGGGTGTGCATACACTAGGGCATCTCTTTGGTAAGTATATTTAAGCTATTATTTTAACATAAATATGCACCCTTGGAGAGGGTTATTGAGTCTCTCTCTAATTTATATAAAATATGGGGAAAATCCTAGGTTGTGGGTTACCTATGGTGGGGTTGGACCTCTAGAAAAGGCTAGCTTCCTCTTGATAGATCACCTAAACTAATGATACTACTATAAAAATGGATAAATAGGGTTCCTAATAAATCTAACAAGGTGATGCACTAAATTTAAATGATAACTCACATAAGCATGAAGTAAACACAAAACAAGCTAGTTACAATAGGTGTTTTATAAACTAGGTTTAGGAAGCAATGAGTGGAAGAAAAGATGATTTCTAAGACTCACTAATAGATTGAATAAATGATATAAATAACACTAACTTAGACCTTCAAATAAAGTGAAAACACCTAGAAATGAGCAAGAAAGAAGGACAATGCACATGGAAGATTCTCTTTCACAATGCCATCATTCACAAGCTTTTCTACACATAATTTAGAGGGGAGAGATAGGTAAATAAATTCTTTATTAATTCAAGAGGCCTTTTATACAAATTTTTATAGGGTCTAGCCTTATCAAATGAGAGTCTCTACTCTTTTATAATTGAGAGAGAAATTTTTATCAAAAGGTAGAGAGAGTCTTTTCTTCTAAAAATTGAGAGAGAGTTACAATGTGTCAAAAAATGAAATACATAGAGAAAGGGTAATGAGAAATTGAGTATTCCATCCTAGATCATTAATTGAGCTACCAAAATGTATGGATTCTTTACCCTCTTTTGATCAAATCATCACTAGTTCTCTATATTGGGATTTCACATTATCTTCTACTTGATTTCATTATGAGTATAACATCCTCATATCCATGGACTTGATATAACCATGCTTAAGTCTTATTTTAGTGGCTAAAGGTACCTATTTGTTAAATCTATATATTTTTCTAAAGATGAGACAATTCAACCCTACCCCTACCCCAACCTGAACATAGATCTTTACTATAGATTGAAAACCAATCCAATTATTAGTTTTCCTATATTCAATATCCATGAAGAGCTTACAAATTGGATGGCATCATTCTTGAACTATATTAGGTCTAAATAGACATATTCTACCTCTGAACCTCAAGAATACACAACACATAAGGATATACCTTCATGAAATGACATTGAAACCATAAGAAAACTAAGTGTGCATGCATTAGATCCTCCAACATAGGTCTCAACTGAGCTTTAATGGCATCCTTTAAAATATTTTCCCTGGTTCAACCTTAAGTCACATTTATTATCTATTAAATTCCCTTATCTTTTGAATTTTAATTTTGATCATTAATTTAATTGTATGATGGATCACACACCACTGATCTTCTTGGACCCACTAACATCATCAAGTTACCACTCATAATTGGATGTTTGATTCTAATTGAACACTGACTGTTGATCTTGATCCAAGAACTTTTAACTCCTTAACCTTATGTGTACCATTGATCTTTCTCTATATGAATGAATTTTATCCATAGATATTATTCTATTCTAACATAGTTAAGACACTTATCAACCATACATCTACTCTTAGGATCTACTAACCTTTTGACCCATCACTTATCATCATATCCACTTTGTATGATTGATCATGCACTATCGATATACTTAGACCCACTAAATTTTTTAGTTGATGCACACCATTGGATGTTCATTCAATCACCTAATATTTTGACACTTTTTAGCTTTGCAGTCACTCTTTGGAATATTTGAATTCAAATGGCTATTTTATGAGGCATAATTTTGACGTCTGTGTGCACGTCTCACTCTAAAAGTTTAAATTTGGAATCTTATATCTTGAGATAGAAACTCATCAAGATAAAAAAATTATAGGGGACATTATCATCATGAAAAACATAATTTCCATGTGATATTTTTGGTCTGAGAGGCCTCTTAAGTAAACTAATTAAATGGACAATCAATTTGACTCATTCATTTCTGTGTGGCATGCCATGATGGTCTAGTCTCTCTAGATTTGTGCAAGAAACTATAATTTATTTATAAGGATATAATTAAATTATAATACTTTTTTCAACCTAATTCATTCCCCTTGAATTCTTTAAACACCATGAGAACTTGATGGTCTTTTCACTTTATAGTCCTAGACCTATTTTCAAGCCTACTTTTTCAATGATCAAAAAATTGCACTTTAACCTTGCTTAAAGTGTTTCAAAAACTTTGTAAGCAATATGAGATATTATTATCGTAATTTTGGTCCACTCATCCCATCAATAACTTTTATCATCGATCTAAACCATTTCTAGGCAAAATATTCTTAAGTGGGCCAAATTTGGCCAATATTTTCGGTAACATCCTAGGGTTGTATGCCTTTTATATAATAGATTAGAGGCCTTAAATTGATCCATTAGGCATCTAGAGTCTCAATTATTTTCTTTGGAATGATCGTGAAAATGATACAAGGCTAACCCTTTTCTAGAAAACCTTCTCTTGAAACAACAAGGACAAAAAAGAAACAAAACAAAAATTACACCCAAGGCACTTATTGAAAGGGAAACACACAAATAAAAACAAATGTGCACAAGGTACTTAGAGAAAATGATACAAAACTAATCTAATATGTTATAATATCATACAACATTTGTAAGCTCTTCTAGTAACAAGGCTTTAAATGAATGCCATTGATTGGGATGGGTAATACCTCTCCATCTAGTTGGGCAAGATGAAAATAATTATGTTGTTTACATCCATGGATCAAATAAAGGCCACTGTAAAAGCTATCAAACTTGGTATGGTTTCCTAGCTTGGCTTTATTTGAGTCCCATTTTAGGACTAGGTCCCCTTCCTTAAAGTCCCTTATTATGGTTGTCTTATCAAAGGATTTATTGACTTGAGGTTGATGTGACTCTAATGTCTTCATTTTAATGTCCTTGGTTTCTTCAATCTCTATGAACTATATCATCCTCACATTTATAGGCTCACTCTCCATCAACTCAAGCTAATGGGTTAATTCTAATGCAGGTAGTTCAAGAGAAATGGGAAATCTAGATTCCCTTCCATATACAAGGACATATGGAGAATTTCCAATGGTAGCTTTGAGAGTAATCTTTTAGCCCAAAAGGTTTTCCTTAACTTTGTATGTCACACTCTTTGATTCTCTTCTATGGTCCTCTTGATAATCCTTATCAAGTTCTTGTTTTTGGACTCTGCTAGTCCATTACCTTGGGGATGGTATTTTGAGAATGTACTAAGGTAGATGTGTAGCTTAAGTTCCCATTCACTTGTCTTCATGCCCACAAATGCTAAGGCATTATATAAAATTGTAGTAGTTGGGACACTAAACATAGTCACTATGTTGTCATAGAATCCCAATACTATTATTTCATTATCTTCTTTCAAGGTAATTGATTTCACCCACCTAATGAATTAGTTAGTTTTAGTAAGTACCCATTTATGTCTTGAACTTGAAGGTAGATTTATCATTCTTATGAAGTCCAACCCCCACTACATGAAGGGTTATTCTACCTAATTTCGGTTTAAGGGAAGGGTTGCCAATCTTTATTTGCCTATAAATAGAGCACACTTTTGACATTTATTAACCCATGCATATGCATCCTTTAAGAGGATGGGCTAGTAATAACCAGATCTTATTAACTTTACTTCCATTGTTATTGGATAAAAATGGCCTCTTGTAGGTCCATCATGAAACTACTCCAAACATTTTGTCACTTGATCATCATCTATGCACCTAAGGAGTACTCCATTGAGGTCCCTTATAAATAAAACCCCATTAACCAATTCATAAGTTATGGATTAAAGCCTAAAATACCTTATTTTTTCTCTATCCAAACCTTGAGGTCATTCTCCTATCATCAATAAATATGTCATATCTTGGAGCCAACTATTATGAAGTGGAGGTGCATTTATTTATGAGTTATCTTATGTCACCAAAATAACTTCTTTGTCTTTTTGAAGGTAATCCATCATATGCTCACACAATCCTTTACCTCTTATCATCTTGGTGACTTTGATTTCCACATCATAATTCATAACCTTGGTAATCTAGCTAGCTCTTTTCTCATTCAAATCCTTATTTAGGAGAAAGTCCCTCATTCTCAGATGAGACACCATAAGATGAACCTTACTATTAAAGAGCATTGGTCTAAACTTTTTGAGGCTCCTTAAATCTATAAGAACCTACTTTTGTATGAAAGTATAACTTACCTCATATCCTTCTAACCCTTGACTAAAAAAGGTAATTGGCTAGTCAAGTCCTTTGGCTTCACCATTCTTTTACATTATCATAGTTGATATGTTTTCAATATTTTCAAAGGTGTACAATGTAAAATCCTTTGAGAAGTCAAGATTTATGAGTGAGGGTGATTTGGTAATGGATTTCTTGATGGCCTCAAATGTTTCTCTACCTTCATTTGACCAAGCTAACACTTGGATATTCTTTAGAATAGTAGTGATGGGTTTGACCAAGTTTACAAAACTAGGTACAAACCTTCTCATAAAGTTTATCTTCCCAAGGATGCTCTAGATTCCTTTCTTATGGTTACATAAAGATAAGGTTAGGATATAAATTATTCTATTAGGGTAAATGGATAATCCTTCCTTTGAAACAATGTGACCCAAAATTTTACCTTCATGAACAACAAACACACATTTATTGGTATTTAAAGATATCCCATACTCTTTACATCTTTAGAAGATCAAACTTAGATGATCCATGTGTTCACTAGCCTTCTTGGAAAGATTGTGATGTCATCCAAGTAGACTAGTAACATTTAATTTTGCAACCCTTGTAAATACATGCCCATGGCTCTTTATAAAGTTTCCCCTACATTTGAAAACCCAAAAAACATCTTTTGGTAATCATATGTTCCCTACTTTCTGGTGAAGGTAGTGTTATGTTGATCTTCTTCTCTCACCAGCACCTAGTTGTATCCTGAATACCCATCTAAAAGAGAGAAGTGTTTTGAACCAAAAAATATCTAAAGTAGTTACTCCATGGATGGTAATGGGTAGTGATCTTTCAAATAAACCCTATTTATATCCCTAAAGTCAATACATAGTCTGATCTCCCCACTCTTCTTCTTCATAGGTACTAAATTGGTTACCCATAAAAAATGCTTAATGAGAAATATGATTTTGGATTCAATCAATTTAGTCAATTCTTTTCTCACAAGATCTTAAATTTTGGGTTTTATAGTCCTCTAATTATACTTGATAGTCTCTGCATAACCTCTAGTTCTATAGTGTGTTGGGCCAGCTTGGCATCAAATTCACTTAGGTCATTATATTCCCAAGCAAAGATGTCTACATATTTTTTACAAAGTTATATGAAAGCATGCCTTTTAGCTTTAGTGCTTACCTTCCCAACCTTGAGGAGCTTGTCCTTGAAAATAATGATTCTTTCATAGTATTCTTCACTTTTTGACATCACTACCTTATCTTTTCTCATACGATCTCTATCTTGGAAAAGACCTTCAAGGGTGACAATCCCTTTAGGAAGATTATTAGATATCAACTAGACAATTAGATCCTCATACTGATGTTGAAAATTTTCTTAGTTTATAGAGGAGAATTATGCTTCCTACTACAATAAATAGGCAATTTTCTTTTCATTCTCAAAGACCTACCAATGAGCTTCATTGCCTGACACTGATGATCTCACTAGCACTTTGACATATGGCTACACCTTAGTTTTTTTTAAACTCATTTGGGATATCAAATTGAGCTCCCATAAATACCAACCTATTAGCATGTCCATTTTAGTTCCTTAGTACTACTTGAATGTTAAAGGCATCAAAATTCTCAATTCGGTCCCACACTCATTGTTTTTAAGACTTTATCAAGGTATTCTTGGTGATATTTTAGCCTCTAACCTAGTGCACTATCATCTCAATGTCCCCATAAACTTATGATTGTTTTATTCCTATCTTATTATCCCATTAAAGGCCATGGATAAGACCCTCATATTATATTTCATTGTAATAGAAACTAAATTAAAACCTGTAAGAAGATAAATACTTGTCATTTGAAGGGGATACCAACATTGCACCTACACCCACTCCATGTTTTCTCTTTAAACCATCAAAAAAAAATTCCATAAGCCACTAGGATATTCTTGAGCTCTAATGAGGTATGGAATGGACTAATTCTCTTCATGTAAGAAGTAGACCCCCATGTCCCTCTTTTGAAATCATTCCAAGGGATCAACCAAATGGTTGTCATTTCATATTTCATCCAAAAACATGTCTGGTATCTCTTCATGGTGAGTTTTTAATTCTTGACCAACCATATGTTTATCTTCATTAAGAATGGTGAAATTGAGTTTTATGTTGTTTGGCCCATAAGGCTCTATGTGTAATTATGTAATGGGCTCGTCTTTGATTCATACTTTGGTCTCATATCTTATTTTGAATGCCGTGTATAAATAATTTGTTGCAAGATAACCTCTAATATTTTTAGTGAATTATATGGATAGGCATAGGTAAAAATAAGGAGGTACATATAGGATCAACACATCTTGATCCATTAAGACACAAATAAAATAATTTAGGGTCAAGTTGAGATCTTTGATGATACCAGATGGCTTGTGGAAGATCCATCTAGTTGCAACACTCCTTTAGATTGGGGCTCATACTTTAGGCCAAGTTGGTTTGCTATAAACTTTGGCATTATTGAGGTGTTAACCCACTGTCTACCAAGAATTATGCACTAAAGAGTTACCAATGATTACTAAAATTTATAATGGAGGAGGTTTGACCACCTTACCTAATTGCCTTTCATTCAATCCTTTGGTTGTATTAGTGAGAACCACATTCTACTTGACTAGTGGTTTCTCAAAAGCATTGATTATTGGTAACCCTTCTTGGAGAATGTCTACTTGATCAGGCATGAAGATCATATCCCACATTGGCACAATCATATTGGACCTTTTATTTGTTCCATAATGTTGATGGGGTGAACCACCAACCTTTGGTTATGCTTTGGGAGCCATAGCTACACCTTGAGTTTGTGAGTTTTGAGGGATAAATACATTCCCTTAATTTTGATTCCTTGGAGCTATTAGAACCTTTGGAATAGCAATAGGTTAATTTGGATTTGATATTTAAGGAGTAATGGTTGGAATCTCTTTGAATACTTCCTGATTACCATCCATATTCCTTCTTTCAAACATTGTATTTACTGCTATTGGGATGTATGTATGGATAGAACTAGCCTATTGATTGAGTAAATAACACCCTTCTTGCTGATAATTAACCATTGTAACACCTAACTGGCTTGGTATTTTATTAGGGCTTTGACTTTGTTAAGGATATTCTATTTTTTTCATCATGGGTACCTCTATGTTTTGAGCCATAAGAGCTTGATTGTACCCATAATTGGTAGCTTGATGCCATTTATCATTGAAATCTTGGTTTAATTCAATGTTTGGGATAATGGATTTCTCAAAATAATAATTCCAAGGCATGGGTTCCCTTGGCTTCTTGAGCAATATTATTTTGAATGGGGACCAAAGTGTTGGAATTTATTTCAATATTTAGATTATAGTTGTTTTTTCCTAACATAGTTAGGTTTCCCTTGTCCTTGGCTTTGACCTTGGAATTTTCCTTTATAGGGTGGCCTATTTTCTTGATAAGATTATTTCAAATGTTTATAAAAGGCTTGGTAAGGCCTATTGAAATTTTTATACCTCTTAACATTAACTATTTCATTTCCCAAAGAATGAAACATGCTCTTAATCTCTTGAAAGTTCATTTGTTCTTGATAATCACTAGATTGGCTTGTGGAATACTTAAATTGATTGATTGAGGGTATAGCAGCAATTGTAGGCACAAGAATAATGATAGCAAGGGAAGGAATAGAAATAGGGGGTGGTTTGATCTTAGGGAACAAAGGCATTGGTGGTTTAAGTGTAAGCTTGCCAGCTTGCACTAGATAATTTTCTACTGTAATTTCCACCTCATATGAATTTGGCAATGTGTTTCCTCCCATAGACTGGATCATTACTAAAATGTAACTTTTTAAGGATTTCAAATAGTATAGGAAGGCAAAGTTAGGGGGTAGACCTAATAGAGACTGGGATTCTATCCTATCTTTTGGAACCTTATGTTGAAGTCTTGCATAACTTCATGAGGGGGCTCTTTTTATTATGGTCAACTACTCTACAAGTGACAAATGGTCATTTTTATCTTCAAATATTTTACACAATGCATCCCTTGATTGTTCCCATGATGTAATAGAATTAACAATAAGGCTTATATACCAATCTAAGGCTTTACCTTTGAAACAAATGGCTAATAACCTAATTTCTACATTTTCCTCATTGGCATTATGAATAGTTCAAAAATTAGCTATGTCTATGAGGTACTCAGAAGGTGTTTTTATTTGGTATCCAATAAATTAAGGGCCACTCTTAAGAATTGCTATTGGAAAAGGATCATATTAAGGGAGGTCCAAGGGACTTTTACCATTAAAAGACACAAAGGGAAAATATCTAAGGGCTACCATGGAAATGAAAGGGGTTCAACAAAGATCTTCTTGTAGGGGTAGGCTATAGAATTGACTTAGGAACAAAGTTCCATTTATATGGGTATGTATTATAAAATCTTAATCTTTTTGCTAAGTTCAAAGGTAATTCAACAAATTCAAAAGGAATACCTCTATAAGCTAACCTTATAGTCACTTTTGGCATGAGATGTAGTCACTATCCTACTACAAGAATGTTGGATATTCCATTGGAATGGCCAAATGTTGTTACTTAAAATCTATAACTACTACAAATTGATCAAACTAACATCAAACTTTGACCAATCTTCTTTGAATTGTGTCCCACCAATCATGCCATAAATTTTTTTAGCATCAATCTACACCCTTGGATAGGGTTCTTTAGGATATCTCCAATTGATCTACAATATGGGAAACCCTAGGATGTGGGTCACTTATGGTGATGTTGGACCTCCAAAAAAGGCTAGCTTCCTCTTGATGGATCACTTAAACTAATGTTATTTCTAAAAAAAATGGTTACAAAGGGATAAATAGGCTCCTAAGAAATCTAACAAGGTGATGCACCAAATTTACATGAGAACTCACATAAGCATGAAGTAAACACTAAGGAATCATAATACAATGCTAGCTCACACAATCTCACAAGACTAGCTAGTTTCATAAGTGTTTCATAAACTAGGTTAAGGAAGTAATGAATGAAAGCAAAGAGGAGTTATAAGAATCACTGAGATCTTGCATCAATGATATAAATAACACTAACTTAGACTTGTAACTAAATTTAAAACATATATAAATGAGTAATAAAGAAGGACAATGGGCATAGAATATTATCCTTCAGAATGCCATCATGCACAAGCTTTGCTACACACAATTCATATGGGAGAGATAGGTAAATAAAGTATGTATTGATTCAAGAGGTATTTTATAAAAAATTTGATAGGGTCTATCCAAATCAAATGAGAGTCTCTACTCTTCCAAAATTGAGAGAGAATTTCTTATCAAAAGTTAGAGAGTGTCTTTTCTTCTAAAATTTGAGAGAGAGTTACAATATGTCAAAAAATTAAAGATGTAGAGAAAGGGTAAGGAGAGAGTAAGCACCCCATCCTAGATCATTAATTTATCTACCACCTTTTATGGATGATCCACTCTCTTTCGATCAAATTAGTGTCAGTTATCTATCTTGAGACTTTACATTATCTTCCACTTGCTTTCATTATGAGGACAATGTCCTCATATCTATGGACTTGACAGAGCCATCCTTAAGTCTACTTTTAGTGGATCCAAGTTCATATTTACAAAATCTATATATTTGTATAAATATGAGACACTTCAAACCTACCCTTACCCCAACCTAAACATAGGTCTTTACTATAGATTGAAAACCAATCCAATTATTGGTTTTCCTATAGTCAATATCTGTGAAGAACTTATAGACTGCACAACATCATTATTGAACTATATTAGGTCTAAATAGCCTATTATACCTCTAAACATTTATTAGCCACTCAAAATGAGGATATCACTTCATGAAATGACATTTAAACCATAAGAAAACTAAGTTTGCATGCATTATATCCTCTAATAGAGGTCTCGACTGAGATTCAATGGCATCCTTTAAAATATTTTCCCTAGTTTAAACTTAGGTAACCTTTGTTCTCTATTGAATTCCCTTAGCTTTTAACTTTTAATTTTGACTATTTATCTATTTATATGATAGATCATGCACTATTGATCTACTTAGACCCACTAACATCATTAGGTTTCCACTCATCATTGAATCTTTAATTTTGATTTAATGTTGAACACTGATCTTGTTCTAGGCACTTTTAACTCTTTAACCTTATGTGCACCATTGATCTTTCTCTATATGAATGAATGTGAACCATATATCTTCTACCAATCTAATGCGACTAAGACACTTAGACCCACTAGATTTGTTAATTGATGTGCATTGTTGGATCTTCATTTGAGCACCTGAGATCTTGAAAATTGTCAGCTTTTCATTCACTTTTTTGAATATTTTAATTCAAATAGCTATTTTATGAGGCCTAGTTTTGATTTTTTGTGTGCATGTCTCATTTTATAAGTTCAAATTTGGAAGCTTATGGCTTGAGATAGATAACTCTTCAAGATATAAAAATTTTATGGGACTTTCACATCATGAAAAACATCATGTCCATGTGATCTTTTGTCTTTGATAGGACTCCTAAGTGAACTTATTAAATACACAATCAATCTGACCTGTTCATTTCTATGTGATGTGCATGAAATAAATTTTTATCTCTTTATAAGGGTCTAATTAAATTCTAAGACTTTGTGCAACTTGATTCATGCCCCCTAAATTCTTGAAACACCATGAGAATGTGATGGTCTTTTCACTTTGTAATCCTAGCCCTATTTCCAAGCCTACTTCTCAAGGATCAATAAATTTGCACTTTAAGCTTGATCAAAGTGTTTCAAAATCTTTGTAATCAATATGATATATTCTTCTCCTACTTTTGGTCCACTCATTCCATCTATAAATTTGATCATTTGTCAAAACCATTTCTAGGCAAAAGATTCTTATGTGGGCCAAATTTTTCCAATAGTTACATATTTATATTAACATTACATTATTCATATTGAGTTAACTTATATTGATTATATGTTTCATACATTTTCTTATATTATTTATAATGTTATATGTAAAATATAATTTACCATATGTGATGATTACATACATTGACAATGTAGACTAGCTTTGCTTATTCTATGCATGTTATTAGATTGCTACATTGTATGACCATTATTTGCCTTCATGTGTGATTATCCTTATATTTTGTATGATGTGAACTTTGAGTGTGTATCACATTTAATTCTAATATTTCATTGTGTGACATTGATTTTTCATTATATGTGTCTCTTTCCTTATGTGGCATTGATTGTTCATTGTGTGTGGCTCTTCCCTTATGTGGAATTACATGTTATTTGATTGAATTATGTTTGAATATTATTTTATGTGACATTAAATGGTATTCTTTGTACTTATAGTGTGTGTGTATGTCTCTCTCTCTCTCTCTCTCTCTCTCTCTCTCTCTCTCTCTCTCTCTCTCTCTCTCTCTCTCTCTCTCTCTCTCTCTCTCTCTCTCTCTCTCTCTCTCTCTCTCTCTCTCTCTCTCTCTCTCTCTCTCTCTCTCTCTCTCTCTCTCTCTCTCTCTCTCTCTCTCTCTCTCTCTCTCTCTCTCTCTCTCTCTCTCTCTCTCTCTCTCTGTGTGTGTGTGATGGTTATGACATTGTATGCATGTGTGAATAAATTTAATATTGTATGTTAAGCTTATGGTGTCATGATATATTTCACACATTTTTTTAATTATGTGAAATTTCATGATCTATGTCATGTGTATTCCTATATGGATTATTATTTATTGTGTATATATTTTATGATTACTAATACATGCCTAATCTATATGTCTATCTTGGCATGATGTATAAACATAATATTTTCACACTTTTATCTATTACTGATGCTTTACATTTTTCAAGAACCCATCGTAACTCAATCTCATTGAGTGCATGCCTTAAGGGGTGCATTAGGAAAGGGGTGGGTATACCTTTGATGATTTATAGGATTATTTTCCCTTATTTCCATATTATTCCCTATCCATTTAGCTCCTAAAACCTTTTCCTAAGCTATCTCTCATTTCTTGTACATTCCTCTAGTATTTTCCTCTTTCTATCTATCTCCCTTGTTTAGTACCCTTTTTACCTATTCAATAAGCTAGGTAAACCTGGTTGACCTAGCATAGTCTGGGGTCACTTTAGCTCTTTAGGCTTAGGTTTCATTTAGATGACATAGCACAAACTTTAAGCATTAGCTCGATATGCGCTAGGTTAACCCAGGTAACCTAGCATAGTCGACATGTCTAAGTGATTTTTGGGTTAGATACTCTTATATATACAATTTCATTTTGTTCATTTCCATATGAATGTAATCAAGAGTTATTATATGCTTGTGTTTCTTCATAATCTACTCTTCCACCATTCTACTTGAGGAGTCTTAACTTAGGTTTCTTATTTATAGAATCTTAGTCTTATGAATAGGTCTTGGATGTTTTGGCCTAACAAAGTGATCCTTACAAACCACAACAACCTCTTGAAAAGCCCCATTGGCCAAGGGAGAGATTGAGTCATGATGGGTTCACATTCAGGTAAGTATATTCTAACTTTGTTCTCCTCTCTTTTAGTAGATATAATTAGCATAAGTGTTGGCTCGAATAATATTACTCCTAATATTCCATGTATTAGGGTGTTACTCATACTTTATTTATTTGAAGTTCCTTATACATTTATTTGATTACTTTACATTTAACCCCTTACTTTGTGCCATAAGCTTTGGTGAACACTAGAATAGTTTACTTTTCTTGTTATTAGATTAGTTTACTTTATTTTTTATTATCATAATTGACTATAAAAACCATAAGACTCTTTTAGGGTTGTTGTGTGATTGTGTTAGATTGTAGGCTTTGGAACCCTCTACCTAACATGATGTGTTGTGACAGATGATATAAGTGATCCCCTAATCAAGTCTAGTCGATCCTCATATTGGTCATGTTCCTATTTAACAAGTGTATGCCCCAATCAAAAATGTAGGTGTGATCTATCTTATCCGATCTAGGATTGATTCATATGTACCATGTAATTATAATTGTATACATTCTAGTGAACCCAATGTGAATCAAACCCTTGCAAGGCTTATTTCCCTTATTTTATTCTTTTTATCATCTTTTCTATCATACTTTGTAACTTGTTAGCTTGATTATATTGACCCAACTATTTTTTGCTATGTGTAAGAACATGTAATTAGATTGACTAGCTTGACCCAGCACAGGTTTATAGTACTTTTTAGACTTTCTATTTATCCTACTAGGTCTACCAAGTTATTGTAGCACACTTTTTCAGATTTTATAGTAGGCTCCTATTTCACTTGGTTGACCAGCTCGACCCAGCTTTGTAGATTTGACTAGTTCTCTCCAAGGCTACATGTCAGTTATCTATTCTATTTTCATCTCCAAAACAACAAGGATAGTTCTTATTTTCTCTATTTCAATTTGCTTTATACTTTTATTTTAAATTTTCAATCTATTTATATGTACCAATTGGATTGACCAGCATCAATTTAATTGACTATGTATTTCATTTTAGTATCTACTTTTCTAGAATAGCTATATGCATACTTTTTTTCATTTCTCATCTTATTAGTAATCCTTTCCCTTTCTTTGTCTACTATACTATGTCAACCATCTTGACTCTACACTATCCTAGACTATTTCTACTACTTTTCTTCACTGTACTAGGTCAACTTGGTCAACCTAGCATAGTTTGTAGGTCCAGTTTTTCCACTAGGTCAAACTAGTCAAACTAGATTTGTTTTCTACTTCCCTTAATTTTTATCTTGGTTCTTCATCCTTTTTTATCTACATCCTATTCATTTCTCTTTGATCAAAATGAGTTCCCCTATCAAAAAAATTTTGGATAGTCTTAATCCCTTTAGATCTTATACGGGGTGTTCATTTATCCCTTTATTTACCTCCCAAGAGCACCATCACTCCTGGGGAAACTCTTCTCCTCCATCTACAAATTACAACATGGTTCAAATAACACCTCAAGATGAGGTTGATGGGTCCAATCCTTTCTACACCTACCAAGAACCTTCTCAAAATCTTCAAACTAATGTGGGAGTGATTGACTCAAATTTATTTGATAATCCCACTAATAACTCTTCTTCTAATATTCCCTCCAACATCAATGTGGTAAATGTTCCTTCCAACACCAACCCACCACCTAATACAACTCAATTATTAGCCCAAGTGATTCAACAAATGAACATTATGCAAAACTCTAATACCAATCAAATGATTCAGCTTCAAAAACATTTAATCAATGTGGATAATCAACTTCCAATCATGAATCCTCAAGCTAATCCTAATTACATTCCTCCACCTCTTAGAGATGCCTCAGGTAAAATTATTCAAAATTCTTCAAACTATCCAAAATGAGCCTTTAGTTCCCTTCTTTTTATCTATTGACATTGGTAACATATCACCAACTATAAAATATGATGGAACTAAAGACCCCACCTCATTTATTAAAGCATTCAATAATCTCTAGAAAGAATGGGTCCAAACTAATACATTTGACACTACTAAACTCTTAGTCAAAAACTTCATTGATAATTTATTAGAATGGTATAATCAATTACCTCAACATTCTATTTGGAAACTTGAAGATCTGGTCAATCCTTTAGTTAAAGAGTTTTAACATAATGATCTTCCTAAAAATTGTCTTAGACATTTCATAAATGCTAAACAATCTCCTAATGAATCAGCTCATGACTTTATTAAAAGATGGAAATCCTTAGCTCATAAATCTGATCATAATATGTTTGATTATAACCTATTCAAACTCTTTATCACAACTTTAACCCCTACTCTTTAATATAAGGTTTGAACCTTTGCTCCTCAAACTCTTAATGAAGTTCTTGACCAAGCTAAATGATAAGATTTTCTTATGAAACAATTCAAACCTAATTCTAAAAACCTTAAAGTATATTTCTGAACATCCAATGCTATCACTAGTAACACTTCTCAAACCAAACCTGGTGTTTCCAAAAATGATGTTCCTTCATTGTCTCATGTGCCTCCTTCAGTTCATCAAATGAGACAATTTTTACCTCTTTCTAAGCCTTTCATATATCCTAATGATGCTCCTAAATGGTATGATCTCAATCTCTTTTTTTTTTGTTTCATTTTGATGTTGGACATTCTCATGAGTCTTGTAGAGGGATTTCTAATTATGTTATTTCATACATGATTGGTAATTCATTTGACCATGAATCCATGATTAAGCACCATCATCAAGAATACACTAATGCTTTTCAAAAATGACAACCCTCTAAAGCCTCTACATCTAATAATAATAAAAAATCTTCTTCCCATAACCAATCAACTTCTAAAGATATTTGTGCAATTGACGTTGATCATGATCAATACCTTAACAACTCTCAATATGTCAATACAACTAAGGTTAATTATCATAGGAAGCTAGCACATAAAGATGTTATGACCAAGCCTTAAAAACCTTCTTTAGAAAAACAATCATTTAAAGATACTACCACTATCAATATTGATCTAGAAACACCTGAGGAACAACTTCTTCCTTCTAATCCTCAAACTACATATATTCCTCCAAAGTCTAATTTGCCTTCTAAAACTCATGGCTTCTCTTCTAAATCTCATTGGAATTTCCTAGAATAACATAACTCTATGCCATTTAAAATTCCTCTCATGGATTTGGTTCTCACTTAATCTTATTATCATAAATTCCTTATGCAACAACTCTAAGAGATTGAAGATCCATCTTATTTAGATGAAGAACCACCTTCTATTGATTCTCAACCAGTAAATATTAATACCATTGAATATATGTGTCCTTCTTCCAAGCCTTCCATTGAATTCCTTGAAGAGGACATGATTAATTATGCATTTCTCTTTTATATTCATGATCTACCTCTTTTCATCAATATAGCCATTAATACCACCCTTATTTGTAAAGTTCAAATTGATGAAGGTTCTAGTAGTAATGCGACTTATTTATGGATTTTATAACAACTTGTTTATAATAAAAATCATCCTAAACAAACCTATCTTACTTGTCATGGTTTTGATAAGAATAATCAAAAGCCACTTGGTTATGTATGGCTTCGCTTAACCATTGGTCCTAAGACCATGCAAACCAAACTCATGGTTTTTGATCTTCCTTTATCCTATAACATAATCCTCAACCGTCCATGGACTCATCAAATGAGGGCCATTGATTCTTCTGATAGTTAATGCATTAAATTTCTACACAATGGAAAATGTTATAAGTATGAAGCCAATCCCAACCCGTAGATTATCTAATTACCTAATCCTAAATAACAATATCATGTTCCCATGATTCCTAAAATCAATAGTGCTCCTCTATCTGAGTTCATTGATATGAATCCTAATTTACAAGTTACTCTTATGGATTCTACCGATGATGAGCCTAATGAATTAAAAACACACTTGCAATACTAATAAATTGCCTCTATATATTTTAGAATGCCTTCCACCTTCCCTCTTACTTAGAGATCATACCAATCTTCTCATAGATGAGATTATCGATTTCCCCCTCCATGTACTATTTAAGACCCATATTTACCTAAAGATGATTTTTCTTGTAATGAATTTGGAGTGGATAATCTATTTCAATATCCTCTCATCATGACTCCTTGAACATTCAGTAATCTTGGGATTTCATAATCTGAAGATCCTCCTGAATCCCGAGCATACATAATTTCTCCCACTTATTATGACAACTACATCATTGCCCAAACTCAATCTAGAGACTTGGATGTCTTACATTATCAAAAGACCTTATCTCAAATTCATGCTTTCAGCTAGGATGTACATATCATTTCTATAGGTCATAACTTAGAACTTGAGTGTTATGTGCCTCCTATCAATCCTCCTCTTATTAATTCTCCTTGGGTGGTAGAGAAAATCATGCCTTCTAAACCTTTGGAAGTGATTTCATCTTCTTTACCTCCTTTGGATTTTATAATTGAATCTAATTCTTCTCCCATTAGCTCTCCATCAACCTCTTCTACTCCATCTATTTCTTCCACTCTTAAAATCACACTTGATGCCAAGGTAACCAATGTCTATAGAATACATTTTGAATATGATCAACATGGAAATCAAATTTTAGATATAGAAGTAGATGTGGAATATTATGGTCCTCTTCCTACCTTACCTAGTGATGAAGCTATTTTGGAGGTTATTTATGCTCAAGAGACAAAACTCCCATGACAACATCATAAACTTGGAAATTTTAAAAATAAAAATCCTCACTTCAATGACTTTGTTTCTAGTATTGATCCTAAATATAATCCGATTTCATCTTTACCCAACACACCATACCACTTTCAAGATGGTAATGCCATGCTTGGTACTCCATCTTATCCTCGACCAATGATAGTTTTCAAATAAATTTTACCTTTTGAACATGATAATTTCATCCTATTTTTTGATAAGTATCAAGAGGCATTCGCATGGTCTTACCAAGATATGCCTGGCATTGACCCTAGCATAGTGGTCCATAACATCATTACCTATCTTGATGCCAAACCTGTGCATCAAAAGTACTGCAAGTTTCCTCTAAAAGATACCAACTTATGCCATAAATAAATCATCAAACTTATTGATGCTAAATTTATTAAGCCTATGGATTATTATGAATGGGTTTCCAATATTGTTCCTATTTAGAAGAAGGTCACCATGGTCATTTGTATTTGTATTGATTTCTAAAATCTTAATCTTGCTTATCCTAAAGATAAATTTCCTTTACCTTTAATACATGCCATTGTCAATTCCACAACTGGATATGAAATTTTATCTCTTATGGATGGCTTTTTGCGATACAATCATATTCATATAGCTCTTGAGGACCAACATAAGACTACTTTCACCATAGAATGGGGTACCTATTGTTATCATAAAATCACCTTCAATCTCAAAAATAGAAAAGATACTTACTAGCATGCTATGACTCATATCTTTCATTACCTCTTCCATAAAATTGTTGAAACATATATGGATGATCTTATCACTAAATCCAAGCATTGAAAAAATCATCTTTCTAATCTTGCCATCATCTTTGATCATCTCATCAAATATAAAGTTAGGCTTAATCCTTCAAAATGTTTTTTTAGAGTTACATCTACACATTTTTAGGATTCTTAGTCTCTCTCCATGGTATTGATGTTGATCCAACCAAGATTAATGTTATTATCAACATGTCTATCCCTCATTCTATCCCTAACATTTGTACTTATTTAGGCAAGCTTGGGGCAATTAGATGATTTATTCATGAGATGGCTTATCAAATTCACTCCATAAATTCCCTTCTCAAAAGAGTTATAACTTTGGAATGGATGCATCCATGTCAAAAATCACTTGAAAACATGAAAGAGTCATTATTTCATCCACCTATGCTCCATCCTCCTTCTAATGATCAACCCTTGATTCTTTATACTTTTTCCACACCTATTTCAGTTGGAGCAATGATTTCCCAACAAGATGATATATGTAAGGAGTATGTAATCTATTACATTAGCTGAAGCCTCATCGATTATGAAACACATTATACCAAAGTTGAGCATTATTGCCTCACCATCTATTTTTCAGTTGAAAATCTATGTCACTACATGCTTTACTAAACCACCTATGTCATTATTCATTGCAACCTCCTTTTTCAATTCTTCTCAAATGTATTTCTTCCAGGAGATAGAATTTTCAAGTGGATGGTTTTATTTATGAAATTTGATTTTCACATCATCACACAAAAAGATATCAAAGGGCAAGTCATAGCTAACCAACTTATCGTGGCTCCCATTCTAGCAATTTGTATTCCTTACAATATATGTTTTATATATGATTCAATGATCTATTCATGTTATGATGATATATTATCCTCATGTTAGCACATGATTTTCATGATTAAATATTTATATATAACATGATGTGTTTCATTATTTTTTAGATGGGTGATTTTAAATTAACATCCCTTAACTCAAATGGGTGAATTTCTATTTGATCTGTGTGCATCCTCTCCATAGCCAAACACACTATTTGTTTCTTTTCACATATCTTGCAACTCTCATGAAATCCTATGCACTCCTATGTACAAATATTTCTCATAATCATACACATAATTCTCACACTTGATCATATACTTTCATGTAATGATCACATTATATTTTAACCTATACATCTCACTATGCACTCCTTAGCTTGTAGTCTTGTGTGTCTCATTAACATCTACTCACAAACTAGCATGTTTCATTAGGCCCCATTTTATCATAACCACATGTCAACCTACCCTATCCATGTGCCTCAATTAGTGGCCCCATACCAATTAAAAATCTTAGGATTGACTACTGTTAGCTATTAGTGAGGATTCTCAGGATCATGAATGTTAGTGGACACCCTAGAATTACACAATTGAATCAGTGGTCACTACCCATATAGAAGCTCCACTATCATCATGAAATGAAATGAAACATGTAAAATCCATCTTCTTTATAATCTACAACAATTTTTTTGAATTCTATTATAATCACGCATGTTAAATATGCAACATATGCATCAATCCAAAGAGGTCAATTCCATACATAGTCATAACATAAATATCATGCTTTATGTAATTATTCTATAACACATTGTACCAGTTTTTCCTTATTATTTACTATTGAATAGAACTTGTATTCACTAAAATTAATACTTCCACTCCATTAAATATGTTTTTGATTATTTTATCTAAATACATTTATGTGCATTCACTCTACATAACTAAACTTAGTTATTCTGCTCACACTTGATCTGAAGCCTCATGGTACAGATCATTGGTATCAAAACTAGTATCTCTTTCCCTTTCTATGCCTATAACCACATGAGCACAATTAGATAGAAAATTTCTAATAGCCAATTTTGTCTCAAACTTTTTAGAAATATGTCATAGTAAAAAAAGATGGCTTATGCCCAAAAGTAACCTAAGGTAGCCCCATAAGTTCTAAGTCTCATCATCGATGCACTAGATGTACAACACACTAAATTTTTTGGTCAGTTCCATGAATTAATGATGTATCTCAACTCAACGCCTTCCCATCCATCTCCATAATATGCTCAATAATGGTTTCAAAAAAACACCCTTCAAATTACAAGTCAATATTGGCATCCCTCTATTCAAAGTTAAATTGATGCCAAAGCATTGGATACCTAGATTTGATAACTTGAGGTATACTTCTTAATCAATAAATAATTAATGCTTATAAAAATCACCTTTTTAGTATTGAATATTTCCATTCTATTCATTCATTTATGGGAGGCATTTGGTGTATAGCATGCACAAGAGTGTGTTCCAATCAAACCATGGAAGAATTTTATCAATGTGTTGATGACTAATACCACCCTTTTTAACACTTTGAATATGGATAAATTAGGTTTAAACAATTGTGTTATCATAAGGATTAGTTATTGGATGACTAAAATAACACATTCCATGGCTAATCTACATTCCTATGGGAGAAATTGAGTGAACAATATAAGGTGTTGAAGTACATCAAAAAAAATCTCCCCTTATATATGTGTTAAGATGGATTTATTAAATTCTAACACTTTGGGGAACACATATCAAAATGTTGCTAATATCGAATCTAACAAAAATATGAATTAGTGTTCCACCTCTTCATCAAATGTAATTCACAAGGGCCAAGACTCACACAAATTCGCATCACAACCTTCTACAAAAAATCAAATCACTTCTCACAAAATTGCGAAACCTTAAATACCACTCAATATTCAAAGGCTCTTATGCCTTATACTTTAGACAAAGGCAATAATAAGTCTGATGATAAGTGGTTCCACCATTATTTCTCATCCACTCATGATGATTCTAAATGTCATGTGTAATAAGCCTTAATTGCATAGTCTATATCAAGACCCACATTGATGGACAACACTGATCTATATGCCTCTTATATAAGTACCAACACCAATATGATTTACATATCTAAGGAGCCTAAATGTATCTTTTATACCAAGTTATAGGTGAAGGGTCAACATCTTAACATCATCATAGTCAGTGGTAGTTATAAGAACATCATTACACAATCTATAGATCAATGCTTTGGTATCGTCACTACTACACATACCAATCCATATTCACTAGGATGACTATAATAGTGAAAAGATATATAGTTATGATGACAATGCACATATCAGTACAAAGTTTATCTTATGGAAGAAAGCATCACTTATGACATCACACATCTAAAGGTATGTGACATTTTTTTGGGAGATCATATTTATATGATTGAGAAGCTACATATCAATACAATCCATAACATTGGATTTTTTATGTTCAATATTGATTCTAAAATCTATTTCAGTGAATGTCCATGACCAAAGTCACCTTGGTCTTTACCAATAAATACCACAAAATTATCTCACATGTATAGAAGTTCATGTTATTCATGGTTCACCCTGACACACCTATATATAAGATAAAAGCACACTCTAATAGCACTGATTTAACTTTTTTGGGAATAATGGAGTTTTATTCCTATTTTAGTTAAGGATCTAGATTAATAAATCAATGAAGAATATATAAATAATTATAGTCTTGATTTATATAATTTATTTTAATTTTTTACCTTTCTAAAAATAGTAATAAATAAGGTGAAATACAACTCAGCTTGAAACTAGACTGAGATGGATGATATAAAGGTTGAAATTGGTTGTGCAGGACTGGGATACTATCATCAACCTAAATCTATATTTTTTTTAGCAAAAGGATATGAGCATAAAAAATAGGACACTTTAGTGTCTAACATTATTTTCCACTACTATTACTATTATCCAAACTAGTCATAGAGACAAAACTTTTTGGGTTGTGTTATAATGGTATGAGCTTACCTATGAAAAATTAAGTGTTGGTTGTTGATGGAACTCATTATCAACTTGATTTAATCTTTAAACCCTAACCATCCATCATGATTGATAAAATAATATTTGAGTCACTTGAGAAAGGGGGGTTAGTGTGTAAGATTCACTAAATGTGTAATCCACACCCCTTGTGTGGGCATGTTACCTACATACTAATACTCTAAAGAGAGATCAAGCCATATGTAGTTTTCCCACCTAGTGTGCTTTATGAAATAGTGTGATGTGTATAAAAAATGCCAATTTGATAGTGTGTGAGGTGGCTAGGGACTAGCATGAGGGTTTTAGTGTGTTTACAACTGTGTTGGGTGACTATATGTAGAGAATAGGGAAGTTTGTATTAGTGATTTGTTTGTATTCTAAATTTCTTTATAAGATTTGTCACCCCCTTTGTAAATGAGATTTGATTAGGATTTTATAGAGAATAATTTGTCATGGTTTGCATATATTTATGTTAGGTTGACACATTTAAGGATAAGGATTAAATGAAAATAACTATTAGGGCTCAAAGTGCAATTGGATAGAAACACCAAAAATGAGGCACCCTAGGGTCTGACTCTATAGTCCAACTATGGCACTCCTATCTTATAGGCTTGGGATCTAGGGGAATAAGATTAGCTTAGGAAATATAATCTGGATAAGGTGGAATCATCACTCAATTTTTTTTGGATAACTGGTAATGAGCAAAAATGTGTCTAAAAGGGTCAAAAGAGCATGAAAATAGGAGTTATGGATAGGGTATCACAAGCCACTCTCAAACTACCAATTTGGATATTTTATATGACTATATTTACTCCCCTTTATTCTAGTGATGTAGCAAATTGAAATACTAGGATAAAGGAAAAATAGAATACATAACTAAACTTACTTGTAAATGTGAAGCCCATGAAGATGTGTGATGCTAAGTTTACATAGAGAGAGCATAGTGTGAAGAATAAATCTATAAGATAAAATAAGAAGTAGATCAATTCTTACTAGACACAGGGCTAGGTAAAAGAGAGAGGAAGAGAAAGGAATGAATACACCTCACTGGGTACATAAAATAATACAAAACTTGTTGTGATGTTGAGTGATGTTTGAATGATTTTGGGTATGTGATGTACCAGGAGTAATATCATGAACAGAGTTGAGTGCTCAATTCACTGAGGGTGGCTTAAAAATATAAAGGCTAACCCTTTAGTTTCATCATCTCCCACTAAGTGAAGCTATGTGATCATGTATGTGTTAATCAATGTTTAGATTATGTGTCCAATCCCTCTAAGTAGGTGGCTTAAGAATGTAAAGGCTAGTTAATTCTTTGGCTCCATCATTGCCCACTATGTAGTGAACTATGAACTAATATCGGTATGAATGTGTGTCATATAAGATGGCTCATGAAACCCATGAATGATCTATAATTTGATAATGTGGCATGGATATCCAAATGTGTACTAAGAACTAGGCCAATCTTGGCCACTCTAAAAGGTGGAGATTAGGCTTGTATCAAAGCCACTTCAAAATTAAGAACTAGGCTTATATGAAATCCACGTCAAAATGATACCAACCACTTATAGATGGAATAAAGCATGCAACTACTAAGAATACCTAGGTAATACAATGAACTAAAACTAAAATAAATCAAATGTGTTGCACATATTTCCCCTAATCATCAGTGTCTATAACATGGATTTTGATCTAGAAGTTGTACCAACTGCCAATATGAATCAAGAAGTGAAAGCCATCATGTTGTGCATGATGCCACCTATACCTAAATACTCTGATTAAAATTGTACTAAAAATACTCAATGTAAACTAAATTATAGCTAACAAAACTATAATTGATCTTACCTTTCTATCTATTTATATAAATTCTAGGTTTTTGGTTGTTTGGATAGGAGCACTAAAAATAGGATACTTTGCTATCTAGTGATATAGTCCAAATATGGTGCTCTTCTCCTTTATTATTTTTTATGATTGTTTTGTATCTTTCACTATTTTTTGGGTCTATTTTAGATATTTTAGGTTTTGATTGATGTTCTAAGTGTTCTAAACACTAATTTTTTACTGATAGAGGGTTTTGATCTCTATGACAAAACCCCTATTTATTTCCCCCTCTTTTGAGGGTAGGAATGAAAACCCTATAATGATTGCCCTTAGAATAAAAATACTTATCAGTGTGTTATTATATGAAATACATGATATAACAATTATAATCAAAAATATGTCTAAGATATATCATAGTTTATATTGGATATTGTTAGATCAATAGGGGTATGCCTAGATAGATGTAACAATGTAATAACATGTGTAGTATACTAAACTAAAACTAGAGATATGGTTAGTTTTAGGTGTTATTTTTCAAGGAGGGATGGATCATGGTGTATATCATGTCATCTAAGAAATAAATATAAATCATGATATGGATCATTGCATTGCAAACAACTGAGAAGTAAACAAGCAAATAAGCACACAAGGCAAGAAGCAAGAAGCATACAAAAGAGGCCAAGGTGCCAAGAAAACAAGGGACATGGGAAAATGTCACTAAAAATATGAAATCAAGCATATAAGGCATGTTCAAATTCCCATATACACATATAATTAAAAACCATCAAAGTTGGCACGAGGTCCATAAGCACATAGAAGAGTACAAGCAAATAACATTGGTAAATGCCCTAAGGCACACACAAGAGACAAAATATGAAATAAGAAATGAAATCACATATAGCTACTCAAAGTAAGAAAGGAAGGCATGTAAATGCTATAAATACTATCATATCTAACTAATAAAATCAAGAAGTGAAAGTATGTAAAACATGTAGTACAAGACTAGGTAGATGCTAAGACATACACAAACGCTATATAATAGTGAGTGTCAATAGAATAATCTATGTAAGCTAAAAATTAATGTACATCAACGTGATAACTAGAGTGTGTGGTGTAGGAATAACACAACCTAGATGGTGTAGTCATGTAGAAGATTCCCTCAGTGGGTAGATATGTTGATGTATGTCTCAAATGTAGAAGTAGAATGCCCCCTCAATGGCTGGAGTGAAGTAATCAAGGATCTAGGTGTCACTACACATACTCAAAGAAGATAAAGTGAAGCATGGTAATTTAGATAAATTGACAAACGATATCATATAACATCAAAATGTAAGGCTAGCATGGTAGTAGAAATGTAAAGCATGGATAATGCATACAGTTGAAATGTTTTTGATGTTTTGAGTTATTTGAATGTTTTTTAATTTTGAAATGTTTTATTATTTTTGGTATTTTTAAAATAATATATGTACAAGCAATCATAGATAAACTATTTAAAATAAATTAAAAAGAAGCTATGTATAAGAGAAACTAAGAAATTATGTACAAGTAAGCTAAAAATAAATATACTAACCAATGAGTCTCATAATAGACTCCCTATTATGGTGTTTTGTATCGAGGAAAGGGATTTTGCATGATCATGAAGCACAATGGAAGGGCTGAGACTATGAATCTATAATTTGTGTATGTTTTAAGTGCTCTAAAATATCTATAGTGCAAATTGATTATGGGGTCCCTCTATAGCTCTAAAAAGTGGATAAAACTATGGGGATATTAAGGACCCATTTGGGAGTACAATAAGCTCTCTAAAAATTTACTCTATGTGTAGAGGTATGAAACCTTAATGATAGTACCTTGGGTGTGAATATTATAGCTAAAAAATATCTAGAGTCTTTAAACTATCACTAATGTAGTGGTCTCTCTAAGAGAGGCCTCTATGGAAGTATATGAACTCTCTATGTTGGTGAGGGAGGCCTCGTTTGTGTCTAAAACTCAACTAGAGGAAAAACCATAACTAGTGGAGAAGCTAAAATTGGTGACTATGGAGTAGGAGATGGATCTAAAGTGGGGTGTTTTAAATCATATATAACTCCACCAACTATAATAACCTGATTAGTATGAATGAATTTCACACATGTGTGAACTATATAGGGTATTAATCAAAGTTTTTGGATCCATAGTCAACTAAGAAACATGTTGAAGACTCCTGTACTAGGAAAAATAGTAAATTGTTTGGCCACATGTGTGGGACCAACCTATAGAGGAAGTACAATCTCACCCAATTAACTTGATATGTGTCCACTAAATCCACTAATAATTGTGTCCATCAAGGTAATATCTTTCTCTAAATATCCCAAATACTAAATTAATGTCATAGTGCACATGTTCACACTAGATCCATTATCTATGAGAACACTATGAATGAGATGGTGATCAATGTAGGCTTTTATAAAGAGTACATAGTAATCTAAATCATATTCAAATATTTCCTACTCTAAAAAGGACATGGAAGGTCTAGCTAGAACTCTAGAATTATACACACCAATCATGTTACTCAAAGGATGTGACTCAATTGATGGTGCCTAGTATGTAGCATATGGAGAGTGTGTATGATATGCATGGTGAAACCTAATGTGTCCCTTATATCTTATTTATAATGTTGTGGGAAAGGATTTGAGAAAAAAAAAATAGAGCACTATCCTGTGTTTGCTTTACCTAAGGAGGCTCAACTAGAGTGCAAAGATCAATAAGATTGTCATCTATCAAATCTTGTAACTTGTCTTACAAACTGATTCATTTTTTCATTATGTGGCCTAGTGACCTATGAAAATCATAAAATTAATTCTAATCATATCCATGTAGAAGAGGCTTTGTTTTATCAACTTCCCATATAGGAGGAAGAGATATGATATTGTATTCTAATAGCTACTATAAGACTCTAGATGGAGATACTAGTGGATTGGTAAAGGATCATCAAGGAGGTGATAATAAAACCACTCATTGAGGGGGATCTAAAGCTACATTAATTTTAGGTTGATTTTAAATTTTTTTATCATTAACCTTTACTTTATATGGGACTTTACTGTTACTCTTGTTTGTTGTTTTTAATATGCTTGTATACTTTAGTTTCCATATTGAAATTAATTTGACTTCCCTTTCTTTTAGTGTATGACATAACTTAGTGAAGGAAGAGAACTTTTTTAACATTATTGACTCATGCAAAGTTGGCATAAGACTCTATTTAAAGAGATCTTATAATTCTTGATCGGCCATGGGGCTAGTCATTTTAGCCAAGATAGTCTTATAACTAAGAACAAAATATGTGAGATGATCATTTGAACTTTGTTTCTATTATGCACTATGGGAATAAGAAACCTTGTCACATATGTTAATACTAAAATGAGATAGGAACATGTTAGCTAAAGGATTAAATGCTTTGACTGACTGACTTTGTATACTATAGAACCATTATAGAGCATAATCCTTTAAGTTCTATAGAGATAACTTGGTTAGTAACCATTCATTTGGCACATAGTCCAAGTATGCTACATGAAAATATCACAAGTGTGTCTCTGGATCACCCTTTCCATCATATAGAGTAATCTTGGGTTGAAAAAATTGGTGGCAAGGGTGTAGAAGCAATATGGCCATTATGAAGTAGAACAAAAGAATCCAAAGCTTGTGTTGGTCTAGAGGCACCTTGTTCAAGATGTATCACCTTAGATTGAAGATATTTTATCTCTTATATAAGGGAAACCACTTCAAGAAGAAAATATGTACTAGCCATAACTAGGGGTACCATATAAGAAAGTGAGACTTCTATAGGGGGTTGTTGAGACATAGTTGCCCCCATAGTGTCATTTTCAGCTAGTTGTTCTGAAGGAATGGAAAACTCAAATTTATTAGAATTTTTTATTTCCATGATAGATTGTAAAATAAAGGCATGATCTCAAGGATATTACCTAAGTCTCTCTCTAAAAATTTGTAGAATCAAATCTTTGTTGATGACCACTTATTATCAATAATAGGTGGAAGTGGATCAAGATCCCGATATGGTGGGTTATGAACATCAGTGTGTGTATCATCATTTTTATTCTCATGCTTCTCATTGGCATAATTATACTCATGGAAATTAGTGTAATCTAGATGTGTAGGATCTATAATAGAAAACTAAGATGGTTGTTTATCCATGGTGTATGGATGAGTTGGAAGAATCTGGGTTAATTCAGGAGGGTTACCACTAAGTCTTTCACTTTTTATCAAAGGAAGAGATGCAAGGAGCTTAGGTGAAATAATAAAAACATCTTGAAAATTTGAAGAGAAGATTAAATAAATGTAATCTAGGATTTGAAAAATAGCAAACTAGAATATGCATAAAAAGGATACGAAGCTCAAAAACATGTAAGGTGATACCTCAAAAAGCAAAAGGACCTCATATGTTCAACAAGGGTTTGAAAGAAATGTAGTTTAAAATTACTATGGTAAATTTTAAAATTTAAATGTGAAATTATGATTTAAATATGTTAGAAAAATTATAAAATTATTGGAAAAATCAGAAAGGAATTTTCCTTAGGGTTTCTAGGGTTTTTGTGCACAAATGAAGTAAGTCAGGTTCATCAAATGATTTAAAAATTTTGGGAATAATGTAGTTTTGTTCCTATTTTAGTTAATGGTATGGATTAATAAATTAGTGTAGAATAAAAAATAATTATAGCCTTGATTTGAATAATTTATTTGTCTTTTTTACCTTTCTAAAAATAGCAAAAAATAAAGAGAAATATAAGTTAGCTTGAAACTGGACTGAGATGGATGATACAGAGGTTACAAATGGCTATGCAAGACTAGGATAGTGTCATAAACCTAAATATATATTTATATTAGTGAAATGATAGGATCACTAAAAATAAGACACTTTAGTGTCTGGTGTTGTTGTCTACTCCTACTGTTGTTGTCCAAATTAGTCACAAAGACCTACAACTTTTTGGGTTTTTGCATTGTGCCGGTATGATCCTGCTTATGAAAAATTAACTATTGGTTTTTGATAAAACTCAATATAGAGATTATTTAATCTTCAAACCCTAACCCTCCATCATGATTGATAAAACAATATTAAAATCACTTGAGAAAGGGGGTTAGTGTGTAATATATACCAAATGTGTAATCCACACCTCTTGTGTGGGCATGCTACCTATATACCAATACTCTAAAGAGGGATCAAGCTATATGTAGTTCTCCCACCTAGTTTGATTTATGCAATAGTGTGATATGGATGAAAAATGCTAATTTGATTATGCTTGAGGTGGTTATGGATTGGTATGAAGGTTTTAGTGTGTTTATAGTTGTGTTCGGTGATTATATGCAGAGAATAAGGAAGTTTTCCTTAGTGATTTATTTGTATTCTTAATTGATTTATAATATTTTTCACCTCCTTTGTAAATGAAATTTGAGTGGGATTTTATAGGGAATAATTGGTCATGGGTTAGATGTATTCATCCTAGGCTGACACAATTAAGGATAGGTATCAAATGAAAATAAATCTTGGGGCTCAAAGTGCAATTAGACAAGAATGCCAAAAATGAGACACCTTAGGGTCCGACACTATAGTATAACTATGTCACTCTTGTCCTAAAAGTTAGAGACCTAGGGGAATAGGATTGGGCTAAGAAATATAGTTTGGCTAAGGTGGAATCATCATTCATAAGGTTTTGGATGACTAGTAATGAGAAAAAAGATATCTAGAAGGGTCAAAAGAGAATGCAAAATGGATCTATGGATAGGGTGTCACAAGCCACACTCAAACTACCAATTTGTACATTTTATATGACTACAAGCACACACCACTCACACAACATTATCTTGACAAGTTACTATAGTTGCATAACAAAGTCTTTGTAGATCCTAAAGGCCTTCTAATGCACTACACAATAAATCACCTTACTAGTTTGGTTCCTGGATCCCCTCTTTTATATATTCCCCTATATCATAGATTAGTTTGGGATAATGTCAAAATCTAGTGCCAGATATAAGATCTCATTAATTAGGGCAAGATCGGGTCTATCTCTTCTCCTTGTAGGATTTTGATAGTCCTCACACCTAAGAAGGATGGGTCTTGGTGACTTTTATATCATGTACACAATAAAATAATGATGAAGAATCAATACCCACTACCATGCATTAATGAACTTTTAGACCAATTCTTAGGTGAAAAATACTTCATCAATATTGACTTGAAGTTAGGTTACCATTAGGTTCCATTACATCCTAAATACATCTAGAAGATAGCATTCAAGAAACATGAAGGATTATATGAATAGTTGGTAATGCCTTTCAGCATAGACAATGTGCTAACCACTTTTATGCACTTTATGGATGATCTAATCTATAATTTTATCAAATCCTTCATTATCATATACTTGGATGGCATTCTCATCTTTGAAAAAAAATAGGAGAAGCATATGGATCACATCTCATGTGTTGTAGACACCTTGCATCAACACAAGTTATAGGCTAACTTGTTAAAGTGTAAATTTGGTGTTGTGTATATTTAGTACATGGGATACATCATTGATTACATAGGAATCTGTGTGGATATAGAGAAGATCAAATTGATCCAAGATTGGCATACTCTACACAATATTATAGAATTGAGTTTTCTTAGAATTACTAACTTTTAATTTATGTTTGTCCTTGATTTATCACAGACCTCTTGGGATCTTAACTAGTTAACATGTGTAAAATCCAAGTACAATTGGACTCAAGTGAAACAACATGCTTTTTAATAATTTTAAATAATGCCTCTACATAGTGCCTAATATTAAAATTCTTGACATTGCACATTTATTCAAAATTAAAATCGATGCATCTAACTAAGAACTATTTTTAGTGTTCATAAAACATAGTCATTTGGTTGCATACCACTCAAAGATGTTCACTAATGGTGAAAAATTACTCTACCTATGATAAATAATTTTATTCCATTATTCAAGAAATCAAGCAATGGTGCTACTAAATTCTAGGGAAGGAGATAGTTTTTCATTTAGATCATAATCCATTTCAATTCATACAGATGTAGAATAATCTAGAGAATGCACATCACATGAAATGAATGGCTTACCTATAGCAATTCCATCTAGAGATCAAGCATAAGAAAGGGAAAGATAACAAGGTAGAAGATTACCTTATCCAACTACCAATTTATGAACTCATCACAATGATATGCATCCATGGCCATAATTTCATAGAATGGGTATCCCTCTACCCATATGATCATGGATTGATAGTGACTTACACCATCCTAGTGTAAGGTAAAAAAGTTTAGGAGTTATACTTGTCTAAAAAACTTCTATACAAGCTCAGACATCTCTATGTTCTTGATGGTCCATCTCATCATTTTCTCATCTGGGAGGTAAACTATGTTAAGGATTAATGACATTTTATCATGACAAACACTCTAGCCACATTAAAATCACACTTATTTTGGCCACACATGTGCATAGATGTGGAATGCCACATTAATTATTTCATTCCTTATTGCATCTCCAAGCCTAGAAATAGGAGTATAGGACTTTACACAGCTTTACCAGTTATATCTAAACCATGGGAATATATCAATATGGATTTCATGATTAGGTTGCCTAAGACAAGATGCCAGCATGACATTATGTTTATTGTAGTGGATAGGTTTTCCAAGATGTCTATCATGGTTACTTACAATAAAGAATTGATGTAGCTGACACTATGTAATCCTTATTCAACCATGTTTGGATTCATTTTTGTATTCCAGCATCCATCATCTCTAATAAATATCCATGATTTTTAAGCCACTTTTGGAAAGAATTATGCAACTTGATGGGTATATAGCTAAATTGATTGACATATTTTCATCCATAGATAGATGGTCAAACAAAAATGGTCAATCACAAACTTTTTCATCTTATGTGAATAAATAGCCACACACATACTCGCACTTGGGATGAAAATATCATGTACATTCATTATGCCTAAAATAGATCCCTTCATGGTTTTACAGGTCATAATCCATTTTAGACATGTCTTAGGTATCAATCTTTGGAAATTTTTAAACATCTCCTACCATGCACTAGCCAGCATTGAGTCACACACATAAGAATAGGAAGTGGACAAAGTTAAGAAGTTTATACAACACATCTAGTCTATTCATAAATAGGTTTAACAAATTTTCTCTTATACACAATAAATTTAAAAGGAGTGCCATGATGCACATCACACACCTCATGCATTTAGAGTTGGTAATAAAGTTTGGCTACACCTTTAAAAATAATGCTTTAAACTTCAACACCATAATATCAAGTTTATATGTTATGGTCCTTATACTATTTTGTGCATATCTAGTGATAATGCCTTCATTATTGTGTTGGAATCATAATGACTAAGTGGGGGGTGAATCAGTCTTCAAAAACTTTTAATCAATTACCCTTAATCATTCAAAGTAACTTAGTGATCTAACAATTCATAAAGAACTAATCACATGAGCATCAAATAAGATAACACATTACATATGTGGAAAACACTCATGAGGAATAAAAACCACTAAAATAAATCTTGGACAAACTATCCTATAAGACAATGTATCAAATTTGGTTGATCACCAACCCAACATTGAGCACCAACCCCAAATTAATCAAGAACCCACTTGACTTTAACAAGCAACCACTTATTAGGAGACTACAACCCCCTATGACTAAGCACCAACTCAGTCAAAGTACACTTATGCAAGAACCAACCTGAAAGGTATACCCAAATCCCTCTTTAAAAATTACAAAATTGTCCAAGACCTATTTTACAATCACCAACCTACAAGGAAGATTCAACTTCCTCTTTGACCAAACACCAACTCAGCCAATCACACTTCCTTCTTCGACTCTTCCACTCATATCTCTATCTACTCTATATAGACTATATCCACTATCATACATTAGGAGCACATATATTATGAAACTTTGATATCCTCTCAATTTATAATAAACATATGATGATCACTCTTTTAGCTCTACTCCACTTAATCTCTTATAATATTGCCTTTAGGCTTCTTCACTCAGTCAACCCTCTTGAAGATTAAATAGGTCATATCACCCTAATATTTAACTAAATAATACATATATTATCTTAATTAAATTATTTTATACTCTCTCTTGTGTGTTATTTCATTGATTTATCAATCCATTTGCTTTCTCTCTACTTTTAGATAGGCCTAAAATGCCTTGCTTATATACAAGACTCATGATCACACACCACTTGGTCAGCCACACATATTCAACCTCTTAATTAAGCCATATAATATGTATTATAACAACATTTTTACATGATTAAAATGATATTTTAACCCCTTTTTGTCTTCAATAACTCAATTAGGCCTCATTTCTCTTTTACGTCTCATGGAGACCTAATTGCATTAGGTCTATCTTTTTAGTGTCAAAGCTTGAATATCTTGGTCCTATATGGCCTTATCTAAAAACTAAAAAAATAAATAATTTATAAAAATAAATATATTAACTTCCTCTATGGTTTATTATACTTGTGTCTTTCATTCATACCTTGAAACCTTCCTTAGGATAAACTGCCCTATTAGGCCTATGTACAGTCAAAAATTTGTCTTCCAAGAATGAAACTCAAAAACTATTTAAAAACTTATTCATGACAAATGAAACATGTATACATATACTCCATGACTTAAATATTATTCAAAAGTTATTTTAATACCTTCACTTTTTATTCATAATTATCAATTTACCTCAAAGACTAGTCATGGTGACTTAGACCTCCAACACCTGTGTAGACACTTTCCATGAATATTTATGCATGTATATGTCCATATGAGATATAAATAACATTATTATATATAAATATCATATTTTATAATGACAAATATTGGTCTTGTAGAAAAATTTCTTGACCCTATATCACACAATCTTATTCAGATAGGTCAACCGTAACTTTTTCACCATACTCACTGACCTTAAAATTTTATTGAAAGCATAAAAATGACTTAAAAATCATAAATAAACTATTCATGTACTTAATTCATCAATATAACATGCATATACCCTCAAATCCATCTTCTCATCTCTGATTGGGTTTATCATTATTCACACCATTAGGTTTGTCTATGACTGGCTAACTTGGATGACCAATTTAGCACACTTTAAGTATATAACATATCCAAAAACCATCATAAGAATATATTATTAGTCTCTAATTTATTATTCCATCCATTTTATCTTTTTTACCAATACAACTTTTGAGAGTTACAATAATGTATTACTAAATAAGCATGTAACTGTGCATTTTCTCTCTCATCTGACTAACCACCACCACTTGAAGGTAATTGGGAGAGTTTAATACATTATCCAATATCTTTTATAGGAGTTTTATAACATTATAGTCTATTTTTAGTAATATCTTTCACATTGGGTCCTTATTAGGGTTTTAGGGAGGTTTAAAATAGATTTTGGTGTTAACAATTATTCATAAATGACTACCCCTTAAATAAAAAACAATGTCTATATATCTTATTGAGTACCATTCCCCATTTATAATTAATATATTAGGTTCCCATGTATATGTTACTAATGCAATGAACATTTGAAAGTCCTGATTCAGTTTGCATACCTTCATTCTATGCACTCGAGAGGCCTCAAAACCACTTTCCATGCATTTTCCTTCAAACTATAGACTAATAATTCATTATCACTCCTAAAAATTTTAATTAACTCTATCCATGCTCTAATTCACATATGCACCTTTAAATCTGATCCTCATGCCTCATTAGCCTAGGCTAGGCTAAAGAATGGTCTAGGTACAGACCAAGACTGAAGGACATACCCCTATAGGCTCACTTTGAAACACTTTTTAGTGCATCCATACCTTATTCTCATGATCACACAACCTTAAAAACCTGATACATGCCTGAGTTCACTCACCTCATCATGCCACCAACTCATACCTTCACCATGCCATGACTAGGTTCAAGCTTCTAATGTACTTAACACCTTGACCCATTCCTTCCATGTCATGGCCTCATCAAAACATCAAATAAGAATTAATAAAACATCACAACACACTCATATCACTATAACATTATCTTTTTTATGCCAATATCAACCTTGATCACTATCACTTTTGAAAACATCATGTTGCCAACTGAGAACACATTCTCAATAGGCTACTTATATCCATAATACTCACTCATTGATCAACACTTGATTTATGCCACTACCATGCTTAAGCACTTGACCAAAAAAACCTTTGACATTAATGACCATTATGTATTTACATGATTCACCCTTTTGACATCAATGACAACAATATTCCAACAAACTCCCCCTTTGTCATTGATGACAAACACACAACAATATAAAATCACTTCAAAATGGTACTTTTCCCATCTGTTCATTCTCCCCCTTTTGACATTAATGACAAAGGGTCTTCCATAAATTGTCATCTAATCTTTAGACCTAAAATTTAATAAATAACATAATAAAATACTAAAAAATCACCTTAAGCTCACAATTATTGTAGATAACTTCTAAAACACTTGAATTTTACCTCAAAAAACCATGCTTCTTATGATTTCTATATCATTATCTTGACACTTCACAACATAGAGCTACAAATATTCCCCTATCTCCATGCATACCTTATTAACAGTAGTCACCTACTTTTGGAGCTAATGAACCACCAAATTAGCTCCCCCTAGGTATTTAGATTCCTTAATGACTAATAGGGGTAGAAATTACACCAAATTCTTATTTTAGATGTTCAAAATTTGCCTTTGGAAGTGGCTTAGTCAAAATGTTTGCAATATGGTCCTTTGTATAAACATATTCAAGTCTAACATTTTATTCACGTGCATACTATCTTAGAAAATGATACCTGATGGGAATGTGCTTAGTTCTTGAGTACACAATAAGATTCTTTGAGATGCTTATAGCACTTGTATTGTCAAAATAGGTAGGGCAAAGACCATCATAATTTACCTTGTAGTTTTTTAAGGTCTATCTCATCCATAGGACCTAAGTGTAACATGAATTTTCTATAACATATTTAGCCTCATAATTAGATAATATTATAGATGGTTTCTTCTTGCTTATCCATGAAACTAGGCACTCACCTAAGAAGAAGACTCCTCCACTAGTACTCTTCCTATCATCTAGGCTCCCTGCCCAGTTTGCATTGTATAAGCTATCAAGTTAAAATTCTTTCTCCTTGGGTACCATAACCAAAACTCCATAGTCCCCTTGAGATACCTAAGTATCATTTTGACTGATTATAGATGATTTTATTTTAGATCTACTTGAAATCTTCCCACAAGACCTACTACTTGCATGATGTCAATTCTAGATGTAGTGGTGTATAGAAAGATTCCAATTATTGACCTATATGAAGTTTTATTGACCTTTGGAGACTCATCTTCCTTGATTAAATTACACGCTATGATCATAAGTGTGCTAATAGCCTTGTAATCTTCCATATCAAACTTCTTCAATATATCTCTTATGTACTTAGCTTGTGATATGAATATACATCTTTCTTATTAATTTATTTGTAGCCTAAGAAATAATGATAGTTCTCCTATCATGGACAACTCAAACTCCTTATTCATCACATATGCAAAGGTTTTAGTCATACTCTCACTATTTCCACCAAAGATGATGTCATCTACATGGACAACTACTATCAATTGATGGTCATCTTCTATCTTTATGTATATATATTACTATTTACAACTCATTTTTTAATCCTTGATCTAATATATACCCATCTAATCTGACATCCTAAGATCTAGGAGTTCACTTTAGACCATAAATATATTTTTTCAATATACTAACATATTCATTATTACCTAATAGTGATAACCCCTCAGGTTGCTCTATATAAACCTCCTCTTCCAAGTCCCCATTCAAAAAGGCAAATTTGACATCCATCTTGTACACCTTAGACCCTTTGAATCCTACATATGATAGAAATAATCTAATGGACTCCAATATTGACACTAGAGCAAAGGTCTCCTCAAAGTCTACCCATTCCACTTATTCATACCCCTTTCATACAAATTTAATCTTGTCCTAGTGACTTTTCCATCTTCATTCAATTTTTTTCAAACACCCATTTTATGCCAATGGCATTCTTGTCTTTACACCTAAGAATTAGTTCCCAAGTCTCATTCTTATCTATTTGGTCTAAATACTCATTCATATAACCTATCCAAAACTTGTCTTTGCTTACTTTTATAAGGTTCTTAGGTTTAATTTTAGATAATAGATAAACATTTTCTTGGTTGAGGTTACTTACCAATCTTCTTCTTGTTTGCATACCTGCATCCTTGTTTCCAATGATTTATAATTTAGTATTATCTCTTTGAATCTATCTTGAGGGGCCTTTTGAATCTTGTCTTTCCCCAACTTATTCTTTTTCCTCATCAATATATATTATTTCTTATTCATTCTTAAATTCTAGATTCTCTGATGTATCCTTTGACTATGAGTGTGATTTCTTTATCTCATCAATCTTCACATTAGTTCTTTTCACTATCTTATGTAACCTCTTGTTGTAACATCTATAGGCTAAGATCACAGATGAGTATCCCAATAATATACCTTCATTAGACCTAGAATTAAAATTACCTAAGTCTTACTCATCTATTTTGATGAAGCATTTACACCCAAACACTCTAAAGTGTTCCCCATTAGTAAGTCTACCTTTCCATATCTCATAATGGGTCTTGTTTCCATTAGTCTTTATATGTACTCTATTCATAATTTATATTCTAGTGATCACTACCTCTCTCTATTATCCGTCTACTAACCTTGAATCATTTAACATAGTTATTTCCATCTCTTGAATTGTCTTATTTTTTCTTTCCACTACCCAATTCTACTAAGGTGTTCTAGCTACTGATAATTGTTTCCTTATCCCATGGACCTCATTTAAGTCATAAAACCCATTAGACTAAAAATTTCCTCCTTTATTATATCATAATCACTTGATCTTCCATTCTTCTCATTCTTAATAAGAGCCTTGAATACCTTGCACTTATCAAGAGATTCTAACTTTTATTTCAAGAATGTTACCAATTAATTCTTGTGTAGTCATCTATAAGTAGCATGAAGTAGTTATCTCCTTAAATGATTTGGATTATTTTAGGCCCATAGATATCAATTTGTATTAACTCCAAAGGTCTTTTAGTAGAGTACTCTTTGGACTTGAACATTATTCTACTCTACTTACCATGTTGACATGCCTTGTAAAGTATGTTTATTGTTTTGGCGATCTTATGCATGTTCTTCATAGACTTCTTTGTGATTATCTTAAACATATCATCAAAATTTAGGTGACTTAATCTTTTGTTTCATATCCAGCATTTATCCATCTTGCTCATAAAGCATCTCTCCTTATTGATATCATTCAAGACAGATAGGTTGTTCTCAGTTCTCTTAGCATTGGCAATTATCCTTCCTGATTTGGCTCTCTTTATATCATACCCTCTATCATGAGAGGTTATTGTATGTCCTTGGTTTCTTAATTGACTTACACTAATCAGGTTATGTTTTAAGCTTTCCACATGTAACACATTTTCTATCTTGGTCTTCCCATTGTCCAAACTCAAGATACCCTTGACAACTATATTGACATTTGAGTTATCTATAAATTTCATTATTCCTAAAACATTTTTCTTCAATGAAATAAACTTGATTTTTTATCCTATCATGTAGATTCATCAACCACTATTTATATACCATTTCATGCCTTCATCTTGAATGTGAAAGTTAGTTTGAGCTAGCACAGATTCTTCTCCTTTAGTCTTTTGCTCCTCCATCTTGACTCTTGGGTTTAATATGATCAATCCTAACTTTATTTGACTTCCATACCAATGTTTGACCCTTCTCATACACTCTAAGAGATTCATATACCTTTTTATGTCTTGAGGACCTTATAGATCTATTAGTATAAAATATTGCAATGTATCTTATATTAATTTGACTATAACAAACAAAATTACTATACTTACCTCTTGAGTGATCACTCTTTCTCCCATGGTCCTATGATAACTCATCCCTTGAGACTATTCTACAATCACTTGATATATGACCAAAGATATGATAATCAAAATAAAAACCATTGAAATAATTAGAATACCTCATTATATTAGACTACCTGATTGGTCTCTTCATGTTGACTTTCATGTTGGTACTCTTGACTTGTTCTTACTTCTCGCGCTCTTTCTCAAACTTTCTCATCTTGTTTATGAGATGCTCATGCTCAACCTTTAAATAATCTAGATCTATCTTAAATTGATCATAGTCAACTTATTTTGATCTAAACTTTTTATTGTCACCTTCTAATTGATTCTTAAGATCCTTGATTGTATTCTCATCCTTTTTGGCTTCTTTAACCATGTCACTCTTCAAGGTACATATTTGTTCCTTAAGATCCTTGACCATAGATCTTAACTCATGTTTCCTAATTTTTTGATGCTTCAAATCATCTAGGTCACTTATGATCTTAGCTTCAAGGTCTACTTTATCTTCTCCTTATTCACTATCATAGTACACTTCTTCATCATTCATGTCTTCTTCCACTTGATCACTAGACATATTGTGCTTATTAGGATCACCTTCAAGCTATTAGGTCTACTTAAAAGGACCATAATATAATACTAATTATTGGAAGCATAATTATTAAGAGTGGGGTGAATCATTCTTTAAAAACTTTCAATCAATTACCCTTAATCATTCAAAGTAACTTAGTGATCTAATAATGCATTAAGATCCAATCACATGAGAATTAAACAAGATAACATATTACATATGTGAGAAACCCTCATGGGGAATAAAACCCACTAAAATAAAGATTTTACAAGATATCCTATAAAAAAATCTATCAAATTTTGTTGAGCACTAACCCAACATGGAGTACCCACCCCAAATTTATCAAGCACCCATTTTTTATAAGGCTACAACCCCCTATGACTAAGAATAAACTCAGTCAAAGGATAATTATATAAGAACAAAACTTAAAGTTAGATCCAACTCCATTATTGACCAAGTACCAACTCATCCAATACCAATTATTCAAGCACCAACATATAAGGAAGCTTCAACTTCCTCTTTGACGAATCATCAACTCAATCAATCACACTTCTTTCTTCTACTCTTCCACTCAAGTGTCTATCTACTCTATCTCAAATCTATCCATTTTCATACATCAAGAATGAATATATAATTAAATTATGATATCCTCTCAATATAAAATCAACATATGATGATCACTCCTTCATCTCTACTCCAATTGATCTCTTTAAAAACTACCTCTAGGCTTCTTCACTCAACCAGCCCTCTTCAAGACTAAATAGGTCATATGACCTTGATATTATACTATAAAACACATATATGATCTTCATGAAATGATTCCATTCTATATCCTAAGTTTTTAAAACATGTTACCTAACCTCCTTAGGCTCATTTATTTATCAATACATTTGTTTTCTCTCTACTTTCCAAAAAGGCCTAAAATGTCTTGCTTATATACAAGACTCATGATCACACACCACTTCATTGGCCACACATCTTCAACCTATTAGGTTTTCCATATAATAGGTATTATAAAAAAAAAATTCACATTAATAAAATCATATTTTGACCCCTTTTGGTTTACAACAAATCAATTAGGCCTCATTTCTCTTTTAGGCCTCATAGAGACCTAATTGTATTAGGTTTATATTTTCAGCATCAAATCTTAAATCTCTTAGGACCAAATGGCCATATACAACAAATTAAAACCATTACATAATTTATATAAATACCTATACTTACTTCCTCCATGATTTATTAGACATGTGTCTTTCATTCATATCTTGAAACCTTCTTTAGGACAAAGTGCCCTATTAGGCTTGTGTACAGTAAAATAGTTGTCTTGCAAGAATGAATATCAAAACTTCTTAAGAAAATTAGTAATGATAAATGAAAAATGTAAAATATACTCCATTACTTCAATATAATTCCCAAATTATTTGAATACCTTCACTTAGGATATAAATCCTCAAGATCATCTTTGCAACTTGCTTACTCAAAATTGCCAATTTACCTCAAAGACCAATCATGGTGACTTAGACCTCCAAAAAATGGGTAGACACTTTTTATGACTCCTAATTCATGTATATTTCCATATGAAATATATATACCATTCTTATATATATATTTAATATTTTCTTATGACAAATATTGGTCTTATAGACTAATTTCTTGACCCTATATCACCCAGTCTTATCTGAATCAAACAAGCCAACTTGTAAGCAAAATTTTCACCATATTCACTAACCTTAAAAAATTATTTCAAGAATAAACATGAATTAAAATTCATAAATAAATTATTTATGTACTTGGTTACATCAATCTAAAAATTTTAGACCTTCAAATCCATCTTCTCATCTCTCCCTAGGTTTATCACTATTCACACTATTAGGTTTGTCTATGACTGGCTAACTTGGATGACCAATTTAGAATGATTTAAGGGTGTAACATATCTAAAAACCATCATAATCATGTATTATGAGTCTCTAAATCCTTATTCCATCTATTTTCTCTTTTTTACCAATACAACTTTTGAGAACTACAATAAGTTTTTGCTAAATAAGCTTGTAACTATGCATTTTCTCTCTCATTTGACTAACCACCACCACCTAGAGGTACTTAGGAAAGTTGAAAACATGATCCAATATCTTGTATAGGAATTTTAGACCATTTTGGTCTATTTTTAACAATATATGTCACATTGGGTCCTTATTAGGATTTTAAGGAGGTTTAACATAGGTTTTGGTGTTAATGATTGTTCATAAAGGACTTCCCCTTAAATATAAAAATAATGCCTATGGATCTTATCTAGGACCCTTCCCCATCTCTCATTAATAGATCAAGCTCCCATGTAGAGGTTACACATGCCAATGAACACCTAAAATTCCTTCTCAAGTTTTCATACATTTATTATGTGTACTTAAGAGACCTCAAAACCACTTTCCATGCCTTTTTCTTAAAACAATAACCTAATACTTCATGATCACTCCTAAAACAACTTTAATTACCTCTATCCATTTTCTCCTTCATGTATTCACCTTGAAATCTAATCCTCATGCCTCATTATGCTAGGTGTTAGGTGAATATTTTATCGTCAAGCAACTGATGACAGAATGGGTATATCGACCACAGCACAAGGAGATTTGTATGGCAAAAAGTGTGGTTTCACCACATCATAGTGAGATAAATCTCTCCTCTCATCAAGGTAAGGTTCCCTATAAACTATTTATATATTAATATGAAATGAAAATAGACTTAGGGATGAGATTACACCATCCATCTCTCTTTTTTTAGAGATGATGTTTACAAGGCAAAAGAGAAATTATAGTTAATGACTGAAAGCATTTCTCTTCTTTTAGAAATGATGTTCAGCAAATAGCAAAAAATCTCCTCGAGTAGTAACTTGATCGATGAGAAACCCATGAAAGCACAAAGTCTTTCTTTGCTCCCCTTACTGATTTAAAATGTACGTAACAGTAGAGTGAAGTGTAGCTCAAAGTCTCCACCATGAACTACAATAGAGCATAAGATCACGAAGGATAAAAGTAGTTCAAAGCCTTTTTAATACCCTTATCAATAAAAAAAATAAACACAAACTAAAGGTAATTATAGCAGCACAAAGTCTTCATAATTAACTTCAAAACATATTTAGATAATTTCCACACACTTTTCTTGTTTAATCAAATAGATGAGAGATTATTAGGAAAAGAACATAAGAATGATTTCCTAAATAACACGAGTTATTCCAACACAAAGTTTAAAAGTAACCTACTTTCTCATTCATTCAAAAAATATGATTTACAATCTGAGCTCAAAGTCTCAAGAAGCATCTCAATTTGGGCAGAGTTTTTGCTCTCAATTATCAAAAGATCCTTTCATTACAAAAGAGGCTCTCTCTATATATAGGGACAAGCCTTGAGAATTGAGAAAAAAACTTAAATATTATAACCTAGTCAAAGATGAGAGTCTTTGTTGACTTTGGGACTTTCTAGATTTTTACATGTAATTACACATGATAAAAGCACATGTGCAAATTTCCCAAGTCAATTACAAAGTGCATTTAGAAAAATGGAAATTAAAATAATACAAAGTTGACTCAGTTTATAGCTCCATCCTTCCTTATATGAGCATCATACATGGTGATAGCCACCTAAATCCTGATACTATCTGGTGTAATAGTATTTTTGAAGACCACCTTAGCTCTAACTATGGCATCTCTCACTACTGTGATTGATTTCACATGACTAGTTAACCTGGTTCTTAGATTATCCAGAGTTAACTGATTATTTAGGATGTTATCCATAGAGGCCATTGAAAACGCTTTCTCCTTGAACTCCCTTCAGAACATACCTTCAAATTCCTGAATCATTTCTTCTGCTAAAATGAACTAGTTGTCCTGTGTTGCAAGTTTGCAAGGTAACTCCTCTAATTTTTGCAACAGAGTGATATCACTTTGTTTGTTGAGGTCTTTAGAATATTTGAGGTCATTGATTAATTTCTTAAGCACCCGACTCCTATATATTAATTCTTATTTAGTTTCAATATACAAGTCCCTATCAGTGATGACACCAATTGATATTAGAGTGCTTATTTTTAGCTTCTTCATATCTATCCATTTGCCAAGATATTTATATGTGCTTTCAATATCCTGAGAAATGATATTGATAAGCTCATCTAGTTCAGTTCTCATTTTCTTCATCTTACACATTTTCTTAGACAATTATGTAAACAAGGAAATCCCTTATGCATGGATCTTGTCTAACTAATCCTCAAGCACTTTGCCCTTAAGATAGGTTCTTTGTACTTTCTAGATCATGGGATCATCTATGGAGATAACCTCTAGAGTTACTGCTTTTGGAGTGAGAGTGATTCTTCTTATCACTGCAGTCAATTATTCTACCCTCACCTTATAATGATCCTTCATTTCTCTTTCCCTATCAAATTTTTGAACCATAATATCCATTACTGATTTCAAATCACTCTTAGCACCTTCATGAGTTATCTTCCCTAACTCAACTTGAGAGATAGAGTAGTTGCTTATATCAAAATTTTCAAGAGTTACATCCTGTGGAGGTTTGGCTATTTCCAAAAATTTGTGCCCCTTATCTCTAATCATCTTTGAAAGGATATTTGGATTCTTAAGAGTCTTATCTCTTACCGGCACCATTTTCCTGAAGTCAAAGTCATCTGGAGAGATGGCTTATTTTTTCCTTTTGGGCATGTAAGTTGATAACCAAGGTGGGAGAGTAGAAGCACTTACATTAGCAACAATCCCTGTAGTTGGTGTCACTGGGGTAGCACCTGCACTACTAATGGAAACAATGGGTGTAGTATCAGTTAAAACCACACCTACTACTGAATGGTCAAGGGTAGAACTATCTCTGATGTTAAAAGATGGAGATGACAAACTGGGGATGGATCTTGATGAACAAAGAACATCTCCAAAAGTGCTTTGATGGTCACCAAAAATAATTTTAGAAAGAGAGGCAACTCCAGAAGAGGGAACACTGATTGGAGAAATAGGTGGAGTTACACTAGGTGAGTTGGGCAGAGAATAAGAAATTCCTACATCTGGCTGCACATCCTCTCATGAAGACAGAGTTTTCATCTCCTATTGACCTACAGGCCTAATATCAATTTCCATATGTCATGCCACTAGTTCTTTGGTGCTTTTCTTCTCAACCTCCATATTTGTTGTTCCTGAATCTTTTTCTACAACTTTTGATTTCTTCATTACAAAAATGATCCTACGCTTGTGGGGCTTAGAAGGAGAAGGAACATCACTTTTATTCTTTTTTCTATTTTCCACTCTACTCCTTATCTCTTCTTAAAATTTGGCCTCTGACTCCATAACAAATTCTTTCAAAGTGATCCCCTTATTTTCTAACCAATCATTGGTGTTTTTCAATATTAGTTTGAATCTCATCCTTAAGGAGGTCAACTCTTTTTCAGACCACTGGATCAGGGGAAGAGGAGCATTGGTGACTTGTTTAGCATGATATATATTATTGATTAGATCACTATCATCTACTAGATTTGTATGGATATTAGTGAGCCCCATATATTCTATTTGTTCAAGAGATAGTCTACTATAGTCCATCTTTCTGATAGCTTCCATTATCCTCAAATTAATCCAAATGTCTCCGATCATAGGCTCATAGAACTGGGTCTTCCTCCTGATCATGTCTTTTACACCTCTATAGTCAAAATTTGGTCTCCTTTTGAAATGCTTCATGGTTACAAGTTGTATTTCAGTCTCCATTGCTCTAACTTTTGTAGCAGTCAAATTGAGAATCTACCAATTTCAATTAGGAACCTGAAACTAGGTTTCTTGAGTTCCATCCGCTTATTGTGCATGACAACAATTTGCCTACATAGCTCCATCAAGACCAATTTATCTGAGGGGAATCTTGGAAGCATATAGGGATAACTTTGGAAAAAGCCAACATAGATTAAAAAAAGTAGGGAACTATAAGAACATACACCCAAAGTTGTTCACAATAGTTCAAACTTTGTCTGACACTCTTTTATGTTCTAATTGGGGGCCGAAGAGACACAAAAATAATGTAAATAAATCATCATTTACCCTCCTAAAATGATGGATAGAACCCTTCAATGTTAGTTGAGGGTAATATTGATATACCAGGGTTGTTTTCCTATCTCCCTCTGATGTCAAACTTGGGAAGATTCTCATGGATGTTGCAATATATACTAGGTATGAAGTCATGTAGAATTTAGAGGTAGTAGATACCTTTGTCAATTGCTCATGCAGAGCATTGCTGATTTGTTCTCTCTAAAAAATGACTTGTTTGCCCTAGAGAATTATCTTAATGAAGGGATACATCCATTCATGAAACTGAGAGGAAGAAGGTAAACCTCGTACTCTACTGAGAAGAGTAATCAAGTCGCTAACCTCTTCAATAAAATCACTCTTTGAAAAGTTTCATGGCCATCTAGATAAGTTCACTCTGGAAGTTTTGAGCTATCTATTATTAATCACTTTTTTGCTTTCTCAAGATCTTTATCATATTCCTTTTATGCTTCAATGAAGTCAAGCTTCAACACATCAGTAGTGGGAAGGCACATGAATACTTTGTCGATGAACTCAGGGTCTAGTCTAATTATTATGTTACCACTAGCATTTACCACAACCCTGGTATCTTTGTTGTAGAATTGGGTGCACTGGAGAACAAACTCTATGTGATGAGCCACCATAGGTAAATAGGAGACCATATGAATATTGCTGTCAATTATCCTCTTCATTTTAGAGCTAAGATTATTTGCTTTGGTTCTTTCTACAAACTCAACTATATCTACTTGCCTGATCTTTGTATCCCTAATGTCATTGACATTAGAAGCAACTGAGGTGACTATAAAAATGCCTTGATACTAGTACTTCATTATCTTCAACTTCTTTGGAGAAACCTCAGTCATCAGGATGAGCCTTTGTCAAAAGTATATTGATGAAGAAAGATCTTGAAGAGAAACTGTAATAAGAATCATGATCATGCAATTAGGGGAAATATTAGCAATCTAATAAAATTGCATGTTGGATGATCATGATCATGGGAATGTGCTTGAAAGGGATAAGGCACGAGTAGATCGGTAAGTGAAAGGGAAGCAAGCTTTAAAAAAATGAAAATAAAATAAAATAAAAAATTTAGAGCTAGTTTTTGGAGAGAAAACATGTAGGGCAGCAAAAATTATTGCCCTTGCATGTGGAGGAAGGTCCTATGAATAGGTACCAAAAATCACCCCCTGTGCACATTGGGAAGAATAGATGTGCATCAACAGCAATTATTGTTGCCCTTGCATTGGTTGGTAGTTTTTCGTGTAAGGGCTGTGAAAATCACCACCCTTACACAGATTGGCTAGGGATCCGTAAGGGTAGAGATATTCACTACTTTTACATGGTTTTGATGGGCTGATGGGTAAGAAGAAGGGGAAGAGTATTTTACCTACTTAGATTGCCTCTTCGAGGGGAAAAAAATGGAGGAAGGGGAAGACAAACACTAGAAAACCTAGACTAGAAAGGAAAAAAGGAAAGAGAACCATGAAAAAAAGAAGAAAAACAAAAAATAAACAAAAAATAAAAAAAGAAGAGAGAAAAAAAATGAAACCCTACCTGGAAAATTTGATACAATGCTTGAATCTGATGAAAACACGATTCCACTTTCATGCACAATTGACTAGATGTAGGGAGGAGGAAAAAACAAAGTGGAATGAAATAAAAAGAGGTGAAAAGGGGTTTAAAAGGGGGGGAAAATGACCCCAACTACTCAGCACATATGGCCATAAATGTCACATGCAAAAATTGAGATCATGCAGGGGTGGCAAAAAAATTTGCCTCTGCATGTGAGGTTAGAAGAGGGATGTAGGGGTGGAAAAAATTGCCGCTCCTACATGAAACGAATGGAAAATGCAAGGGAAATGATTTTTACCGCTCCTGAATGAAGGATGCAAGGGTAGAAAAAAATTCCACCTTTTCACGTGAAACTAAAAATGACATTTATTGATGGCAAAATTTACTGCCATTGCATGCAAACTTAAGAAAATATCGATTGAAATTACCAAAAATTTTATCATCTAATCACATCAAAATCATAATAACTTTCATGTATTTTGAGAAATCGCAACAAATGAACATCATGAAATTTTAATGATGCCAGTTGACTAAGCACGAGATCAAGAAAAACTTGCCTTGAAATATGAACTTAGAGTGAAAAACATGAAACAAAAAAGTTTCATAGGGGTTGTTCCAAAATAAGCGTAGCTGATTTAGGGAACAATAGTTGGCTCTTATTGGGGAACTTCCATTAATCAAACCTTAAAATGATTGACAAGAGTAGAAACCAACCTCTAAGTGCCTTCATCTAGGCCATTGGGCCATGGATTCAAGCCAAGAAAATAAAAAGACACAAAAAACCAAAAGGAAACAAATAACACAAAAACTATACAAATGTACAAGTGAACTCATCTAATACTTCAAAGATTAAAGTGTTTCAGATGTTTCCCACTATGAGGCAGTGAAAATGGTGCTCCATCTTGATATTCTAGTAAGAAGCTATTTTCACTATAGACCTGATGAATGGTAAATGGACCTCTCCACAAAGAATCAAATTTGTCATGCATTCCTTTTGGTTCTCTCCTCTTATCTCATAACAAGACTTGATCTCCAATCTAAAAATCATGAATCTTTGCCCTCTTGTTGAAGAGTTTCTTCACATGATTTTGATGTTCAGTAATCTAGTTCACTACCATGGTTTATTGCTCATCTTATTTAGTTAGGCACATGATCCTTTTATCAATAGAATTTTTGAAGGTTGAATCTTTGATTGCCTTTGCCAACCTCAGTACTGGTAGTTCCAGGGTGATTGGTATATCTGCATTCAAACCATATAGAAGCTGTAATGGTGACATGTCTATTGCCCTCTTAGGTGTAATCCTATCTACCCATAAAGCATCAAATAATGCATTATGCTAAGTCCTCTGATTATCATATACCAGTTTCCTGATAATAGTAACTAGATTCTTGTTGCTCGATTCTGCTTGGCCATTTCCTTGTGGAAAATAATCAAAAGAGTGGGAGAGGGTAATCCCATAATAAAATAAGAATTGGGTAATCTCATGGGAAGGGAAATAGGTTGCATTATCTGTTATAATCATAGTTGGAACCCCAAACTGGGAAATAATATTTTTCTTAATAAAATTACATACTACTTATGAAGTAGCATGCTTAGTTGGAATGGCTTCCACCCATTTGGTAAAATAGTTAGTCGCAGTGAGAACATAGTCATGTTCAAAAATTGAGGATGGGTTCATTGTGCCAATGAAATCAATACCCCATTGTTGAAAAGGTTCTTTAATCACCACTGGCTTGAGGGGTAACGCAACCAATTTAGGTTTCCTGACAAACTATTGACACAATTCACACCTTCGTACCCATTTATATGCATCTTGAAAAAGTGTAGGCCAATAGTACCTCACTTGTAGAATTTTATGAGCTATCACTGGTGCAAAAAAATGTCTCCCACAAGACAAATTATGGAAAGACTCCAAAATTTTACCTTGTTGCGTCTTATCGATGCAATGAAGAAATACCCCATCAAGGCTTCTCTTGTACAAACCATTGTCCCACAAGACATAGTTAGCAGCCTTTAACTTAACATTCCTTTTTTATTTGTAGAATAGATGGGACACTCACCATAGGTAAGAAAATGAGTGATTTTGGAATACCACTCATCAGTAGTAGCGACGAAGAGAACCATAGTCAAGTCTTTGACCTTTGTTTCTTCATTTTCTATTTCCTTGGGGATATTATCAGCAATCAACTGGCAAAGCCCCTTTCCCCACACGAGCTTGGTGGGTTTGATATCAAGATCAAACTCCTAAATCTTAGCAATCTAATTTCCCCTTTTAATACCAAACTCCTACTGAGTTAGAATGGATTTCACCATTGTGTCAAGTACCAAAACAATAGTATGTAAATTCAGGATATAAAAAATGAATGCTTTACCACCTTAACCATGGCATAAGCATGTTTCTCCATATTTGAATATTTTAATTCATGAGCTTTGATAGGAAAACTCATAAATGATATGGGAGATTCCACACCTTATTTGTTTTGTTGAACCAAAATAGCTAAAAGTGTATGCTCAGAAGCATAGCTATATATTACGAAGTCTTTGGTATAATCTAGACAAATCAGAATTGGTACATAGGGAATCATTTTTTTGATGTCTTCAAATGCTAACTTGCCTTTTGTAGTCCATAAAAAAGTGGCTTTTCCCTTCATCATGTCAGCAATGTGGCAAGTCTTCTCTGTGAATGCTGAAATGAATCTTCATAGAAAATTTACCTTTCTGAAGAAAGAATGAACGGTCATCTTACTAGCAGGAAGAGTAAGATTTTGGATAGATTTGACTCTTTTTGATTCAATTTTTATGCCTTCCTAAGATACAATGTGACTGAGAAGTTTACCTTCTATAACCTAAAAAACTAACTTCTTGGGATTAATAGAAATACCATTTTGCTGACAGCGCTCCAGCACTTGTTTTAAATAGTTTGCATGATCAAGATGATGTTTGGAAAAAATGGTCAAGCCATCAAGATATACTACAATAAACTTCCCCATTTTATCTTTAAAGGCAAGATCCATTGCCCTTTGGAAGGTAGCACTAGCATTGATCAAACTGAAAGGCATTCTATGATATGCAAAAGTGCCCCAAGGTGTAGTGAAAGCAGTTTTATATTGATCTGCTTTATTGACTTCTACTTGATTGTACCCATAAAAACCATCTAACATTGATAAGATTTCTGAACCAGTCACTATTTGAAACACTTGATCCATAATGGTCATAGGGTAGTTATCTTTTAAAAAAGATTGATTTAGGTTTTTGAAATCAACACAGATACAAATTTCTCCATTCTTTTTTCTCATGAGAACTATGTTAGCAATCCAAGTGGAATGATGGATTGGAAAAATAATATTTACACTCAGCATTTTTTGGATCTCTAAAAGGATAGTACCTGATATTTTGGGGTTGTATTGCCTTTATTTTTGCTTGTAAGGCAATGACCCAACTTTAAGAGGAATTTCATGTTGGATCTCTTTAGGCCTGAGAGATTTCAAATCATCATAATAATATGCCAAAACAATAATGTAATGGTGAAGAAGAGTAATGAGTTTGAGCTTTTCATTAGAAGTGCAACAATTCCCAATGTTAACCATCTTGGGATTTTTTGTTGTACTCAAATTCCCCTAATCAAATTCCTTGAAGGAACTTGAATCCACTTGTCACTGCTTAACATACCTATCATGCTTATCAAATAATCTCTCAAGAGAAACCAAACCTTTTGGAATTTTATTTCCCTTGAGTTGAAGGAACTCTTCACCAGTTTTGGAATTTACTTTAGGAACTGATTCTCATGGTAGAGATTTTCTTCCTTCAAAATAAAGATCTTCAAAGCTGTCCATCTTTTCTAGAAAAGCAATGATTTGATTGTCATTGTTAAACACCTACCAATGACTAGCATTATTAGGTACTCTTAGTTGAAAGACCAAATCAATAATGTACTTATCCCCTTTAAAATTCTTATGGGGAACCATGATGGTTGCAAAGACCACCAATGAATTTGCGTGATCATTAAATTCTCTTGACATAGTAGAAATATTGAAAGCATCAAAACTTTCAATACAATCCCATACTAGATTGCGATAATATTGTAATATTTCATTTTTAGTTTGGTATAGGTTCTTTACCTGATAAACCACTAGTTTAACATATCCCCAAGCATGAATAATCTTAATACCTTTAGCATGAGAAGCTTTCAATCCAAGTAGTAGAGACTCATACTCGGTGGTGTTTTTAGTATTGTTAAATTGTAACTTATATGAATAAGGAAAATTTTCTCCTCGAGGGGAGATCAAAACAATTCTAGCTCCAGAACTAGTAGAAGAGCAACTGCCATCAAATTCTAAAATTTAGACATTATCAAAATTTGATTCTTTCAAAAACTTCTCTTCATTATTCAGGGAAGATCATTTGTTGTATGAACTTTGCTCTAACAATTCTTCTGACTTTGTATCTAATTTTTTTGAATTTTCACTAAAATAACTTTCATCTGATGAGGTAAAAATATCTTCAGTAGTTATGAAATAATTACCTATTCTTGATGTTTGGGTGATTATATATTTTGACTCTTTCTCAGGAAGCAATTTTTTCATGATGCCTTTAACATGTATTCTTGCTTCAGACAGGTCCATATTCAATTCTCCATCTACATCCTTGCAAAAATTGTGCCCGAGAAGATTGCCATAAGAGGCTAGAACATCAGCTACTAAGACTGTCATTTTAATCCTCTTCTCTGGAAAAGCTAAAAACACAAATTGTGCATCTTTGATTTGACCTAAGAGTGGTACTTGCTTTTTCTCCATAGAGAAGCATCTACCAAAATCATTGGTTAAGGTAAGACCAAGAGAATCTGCTACCTTGGCAAGCATAACATTGTTAGAGGCCCCAGAGTCTATTATACAGTTGCTCAACATATGACCATTTATCAGAAGGGAAACATATAAAGGTTCTATCTTCTCAGGGATGGCAAGAGGAGCAATGACAAGATTATTCTAGGTGGATTCATTCTTCGAGGAATCATGAGACACCTTTGGAAAATCTTGTCCTATAGGGACAATTTTATTTTTTACGTATTCAACCAGCCTATCAAACTATTCAGGATTAGCTCTCAAGTACTCAACTTTGGTCATTTAAATCTTAGTCTTTTTAGCATGATCGATTATATCAAATAATTGAAATGAACTAGAGACAAAGGGGAGAAGCCCATCATCCTAATCTTTATTGGGTATGGCACTTGTCTAAGAGATAGAAGTAGAAGGTACGAGATGGTTTGAGGTACTCACTTTCTTATTAGTCACTGGGTCCTTTGATTGGAAAGGTAATGAAGTCCCCCATTTAGCAATCAAAACTACTAGCTGAGGTTCTTCTCTTAATTTTTATTTATCATATTATTTATTTTACTAGTTTTGGGACCTGGTAAAAATAGCATATGATCCATCAAACACTTCTCCCTTATTTCTAACTTCATGATGATAATCTAGAAAACCAATGTTGGAGTCGCCAGCTAATTCTTCTTCTTGTTTTGCAAAGAGATTAGCATCATCTTCTTGGTCCAACTCAAGTTGGAGGGAGTAATCATGTTTAGCTTTAAGGTAACCAACTACTGAGTTAGCTGGTGCTACTTCAATGGCAAGTTTCCCCGGTGGGGGAGGTAGATGATTTGGTTGCCCTTGATTTCTGACAGCATTGCCTTGATATGACTAGTTCTGAAATGTCCTCCTTAGTATATCCTGATAAGGAGTAGACATACCTTGAGCCATTTATCTTTTTAAGGCTACCAGTTCATTTGTCAAATTTTTCACCATAAGATCTATGGTGCTCGTGGAAGAACTTTCGATAGATGAAGAAAATTTATTTTTATTGGAATCTTTTCTAATTTTACCTATCAGGATAAGATCATCTTCTACCTCGGTAGCCAAATTTTAGGCTACAAAAAGATCCATAGGACTAGCCCACCTCAACAAAAAACTTACTTTAGGAAGTTGAGAGTTGATGAAAAAGCACTTGAGATTCTCTAGTGTTGGTTGAGCGATCGTAGGAATTCAGTTCCTCAGCTTATTGAATTTAGCAATGAAGTCTCGCATAGGTTCAAGAGGTTCCTTCTTCATTTGCGTAAGCTGAGCCAACAAGGCATGTCCATCTTTAGTGGGTTTAAACCTGACCTGAAACTTGGCCTTGAGTGTATTCTAGTCAGTTATAGTTTGAGCTTGAAGGTGATAAAACTAGTTGGCAGCAGTGCCTTGAAAAGTTTCTACAAATAGTCTCACTTTTATATCTTCATATTCCACACCTATCACACCACATTCTATGGATAAGGCAGAAATATGCTCATCAAGATTAACCTTTCCATCACCATATAATTTGGGGAAATTCTTTCTTAAACTACAAGGTAGTTCATGTAAAGGTGGGGATAGATTGAGAGGACCAAATGAGTTACCCCAAGGACCTTGGGCTGCCATGATATGATGATTGAAGGTAGAGATAACAAATCTTGGTGGGGTAAGTATGGAAAAAACTCTACTAGCACTAAGACTAGAAGCTTTGTTTGGTATTGGAGATCTGACGTTGGTAGGAGGAAAGATCCTAATATGCTAGAGATGAGATGGCAGAGGAGAGATCTCAAAATTATTTTGCCACACTAACTTGAATATAGGATCAACAATATTGTGAGCTCTCTGGATTCATGTTTATGGTGGATCTGCTAGAGTTAAAAACTAAACAAGTACTAGAAATACTTCAATTTGAAGCTTAAGGCTTCAAAGTGTGTGTTCATGTCCCTAGTGGAGTTGTCAAAAGCTATTGGGTGAATATTTTGTCATCAAGCAACTGATGGTAAAATGGGTATATCGACCATAACACAAGGAGATTTATATGGCAAAAAGTGTAGGTTTACCACATCATGTGAGATAAATCTCTCCTCTCATCAAGGGGAGGTTCCCTATAAACTATTTATATATTAATATGAACTGAAAATAGACTCAAGGGTGAGATTACACCATCCATCTCTCTTTTTTTAGAGATGATGTTTACAAGGCAAAAGAGAAATCTTGGTTAATGACTGAAATCATTTCTCTTCTTTTAGAAATGATGTTTAGTAAATATTAGAAAATCTCTTCAAGTAGTAAATTGATCCATGAGAAACCCATGAAAGCACAAAGTCTTTCATTACTCCCCTTACTGATTTATAATGTACGTAATAGTAGAGTGAAGTAGAGCTCAAAGTCTCGACTGTGAACTATAATTGAGCATAAGATCACGAAGGATAAAATAATTTCAAAGACTTTCTAATACCCTTATCAATAAAATAAGAGAAACATGAACTAAAGGTAATTATAGTAGTATAAAGTCTACATAATTAACTTTAGAGCATCTTCAAATAATTTCCACACACTTTGCTTGTTTAATCGAATAGATGAGAGATTATTAGGAAAAGAACATAAGAACGATTTCCTAAAAAACATGAGTTATTCCAACACAAAGTTTGAAATTAACCTACTTTCTCATTCATTCAAGAAAATATGATTTACAATTTGAACTCAAAGTCTCAGGAAGCATCTCAATTTGGGTAGAGTTTTTGCTCTCAATTATCAAAAGATCCTTTCATTACAAAAGAGGCTCTCTCTATATATAGGGACAAGCCTTGAGAATTGAGAAAAAAAACATAAATATTATAACTTAGTCAAAGATGAGAGTCTTTGTTGACTTTGGGACTTTCTAGATTTTTACATGTAATTACACATGATAAAAGTCCATGTGCAAATGTCTCAAGTCAATTATAAAGTGCATTTAGAAAAATAGAAATTAAATCAATGAAAAGTTGACTCAATTTGTAGCTCCATCCTTCCTTATATAAGCATCGTACATGGTGATAGCCACCTAAATCCTGATACTATCTAGTGAAATAGTATTTTTGAAGACCACCTTAGCCTTGACTATGGTGTCTCTCACTGTTGTGATTTATTTTTGCATGACTAGTTAACCTAGTTCTCAGATTATCCAGAGTTAACTGATTATCCAAGATGTTATCCATAGAGGGCACTAAAATGCTCTATCCTTGAATTCCCTTCGGAACATACCTTCAAATTTTGGAATCATTTATTCTACTAAAATGAACTATTTATCTTGTGTGGCAAGTTTGTAAGGCAGCTCCTCCAATTTATGGAACAGACTAATATCACTTTGTTCGTTGAGGTCTCCAAAAGATTTGAGGTGGCTAATTAATTGCTTAAGCACCTAACTCCTATATATTAATGATTTTTTAGTTTCAATATATGAGTCTCTATCAGTGATGACACTAATTCATATTAGAGTGCTTATTTTTAGCTTCTTCATATCTGTCCATTTGCCAAGATATTTATCTATGCTTGCAATATCTTGAAAAATTATATTGATAATCTCATCTAGTTCAGTTCTCATTTTCTTCATCTTATCCATTTTTTCAAAAAATTGTGTAAGTAAATAAATCTCTTGTGCATGCATCTTGTCTAAGTAATCCTCAAGCACTTTGTCCTTAAGATAGGTTCTTTGTACTTTCTAGATCATGAGATCATCTATAGAGATAGCCTCTGGAATTACTGCTTCTGGAGCGAGAGTGAATTTTCTTATCACTACATTCAATTGTTCCACCCTCACCTTATAATGATCCTTAATTTTTGTTTCCCTGTAAAATTTTTGAACCATAATATCCATTACTGATTGTAAATCACTCTTAGTGCCTTTGTGAGTTATCTTCCCTAACTCAACTTGAGAGATAGAGTAGTTGCTTATATCAAAATTTTCAAGAGTTGCATCCTATTGATGTTTGGCTATTTCCAAAAATTTGTGCCCCTTATCTCCAATCATCTTTGAATGGATCTTTGGCTTCTTGAGAGTCTTAGCTCTTACCAATGCCATTTTACTAAAGTCAAAGTCATCTAGAGAGATGGCCTATTTTTTCCTTTTGGGCATGTAAGTTGATAACCAAGGTGGGAGAGTAGAAGCACTTACATTAACAACAATCCCTATAGTTGGCATCACTGGGGTAGCACCTGCACTACTGGTGGAAACAATGGGCATAGTATTAGTTAAAACCACACCTTCTACTAAATGGTCAAGGGTAGAACTATCTCTGATGTTAAAATATGGAGATGACAAACTAGGGATGGATCCTAATGAATGAAGAACATCTCTAGAAGTGCTTTGAGGGTCATAAAAAATAATTTTAGAAGGAGAGGTGGCTCCAGAAGAGGGAACACTAATTAGAGAAATAGGTGAAGGAGTTGCACCAAGTGAGTTGGGTGGAGATGAAGAAATTCTTGTGTCTGGCAGCACACCCTCTCACAGAGATAGAGTTTTCATCTCTTATTGACCTATAGGCCTATTATCAATTTCCATCTATCCTACTACTAGTTCTTCAATGCTTTGCTTCTCAACCTCCACATCTATTATTCCTTGTTCTTTTTCTATAACTCTTGATTTCTTCGTTACAAAAATGATCCTAGGCTTATGGGGCCTAGAAGGAGAAGGAACATCACTTTTATTCTTTGTTCTATTTTTTGCTCTCCTCCTTGTATCTTCTTGAAATTTGGCCTCTGACCCCATAATAAATTCTTTCAAAGTTATCCCCTTATTTTCTAACTAATCATTGGTGTTTACCAATATTGGTTTGAATCTCATCCTTAAGGAAGTCAACTCTTTTTGAGACCATTGGATCAGGAGAAGAGGAGCATTGGAAACTTATTCAGCATGATATTTATTATTGATCAGATCTCCATCATCTACTAGATTTGTAGGGATATCAATGAGCCCCAAATATTCTATTTATTCAAGAGATAGTCTACTATAGTCCATCTTTTTGATATCTTCCACTTTCCTCAAATCAATCCAAACATCTTTGATCATAGGCTCATGGAATTGGGTCTTCCTCCTGATCATGTCCTTTAGGCCTCTATAGTCAAAATTTGGTCTCCTTTCAAAATGCTTCATGGTTACAAGTTGTATTTCAGTCTCCATTGCTCTAGCTTTTACAGCAGTCAATACTGAGAATCTGCCAATTTCAATTGGGAACCTGAATCTAGGTTTCTTGAGTTCCATCTACTTATTGTGCATGACAACAATTTGCCTACATAGCTCCATCAAGACCAATTTATTTGAGGGGAATCTTGGAATCATATAGGGATAACCTTGGAAAAATCTAACTTGCAGATAATAAAAAGTAGAGAACTACAAGAACATAAACCCAAAGTCATTCACAACAATCTAGGCTTCATCTGACACTCTTTTTTGTTCTGATTGGGGGTCAAAGAGACATAAAAATACTACAAATAAAGCATCATTTACCCTCCTAAAATGATGTATAGAACCCTTCAATGTTAGCTGAGGGTAATATTGATATACCAGGGTTATTTTCCTATCTCCCTCTGATGTTAAACCTAGGAATATTCTCATGGGTGTTGCAATATATACCAAGTATGAAGTCATGTATAATTTAGAGGTAGTGGATACCTTTGTCAATTGCTCATGCAGAGTATTGTTGATTTTTTCTCTCCATAAAATGACTTGTTTGCCTTGGATAATTATCTTAATGAAGGGATACATCCATTCATGAAACTGAGAGGAAGAAGGTAATCCTTGTAGTCTACTGAAAATAGTAATTAAGTCACCAACCTCTTCTATAAAATCACTCCTTGGAAAGTTTTGTGGCCATCTGGACAAGTTCGCTCTAGGAGTTTTGAGCCATCTATTATTAATTACTTTTTTTTCTTTCTTGAGATCTTTATCATATTCCTTTTGTGCTTCAATGAATTCAAGCTTCAACACATCAGTAATGGGAGGGCACATGAACACTTTGTCAATGAACTCAAGGTCTAATCTAATTATTATGTTACCACTAGCATCTACCACATCCCTAGTATCTTTGTTGTAGAATTGGGCACATATGAGAATGAACTCTGTGTGATGAGCTGCCACAAGAAAAGAGGAGACCAGATGAATATTTCTCTCAATTATCCTCTTCATTTTAGAGCTAGGATTGTTTGCTTTGGTTCTTTCTATGAACTCAGCCATATCTACATGCTTGATCTCTATATCCCTAATGTCATCAACATTAGAAGCAACTGAGGTGACTAGAAAAACACCTTGATACTAGTACTTCATTATCTTCAACTTATTTGGAGAAACCTCAGTCATCAAGATGAGCCTTTGTCAAAAGTATATTGATGAAGAAGGATCTTGAAGAGAAACTGTAATAAGAATCATGATCACGTAATTAGGGAAAATATTGGAAATCTAGAAAAATTGCACATTAGATGATCATGATCATGGGAATGCACTTGAAAGGGCTAAGGCATGACCAGATCGATAAGTGAAAGGGAAGTGAGCTCAGAAAAAATGAGAAAAATGATTTTTTTTCAGAGTTAGGTTTTAGAGAGAAAACATGTAGGGGTGACAAAAATTATCGCCCTTGCATGTGGAGGAAGGTTTTATGCATAGGTATCAAAAATCACTACCTGTGCACATTGGGAAGAATAGATGTGCATTGGCAATAATTATTGTTTCCCTTGCATTGGTTGGTAGTTTTCATGTAAGGGAAGCAAAAATCGCCACCCTTTCACTGATTGGCTAGGGATCCGTAAGGGCAGTAATATTCACCACCTTTACATGTGTTTGACAAGCTAATGGGTAGGAAGAAGGGGAAGATGATTTTACCTACTTAGATTGTCTATTTGGGAGGGGGGGGGAATTGGAGGAAGGGGAAGACAAACACTAGAAAACCTAGACTAGAAAGGAAAAAAGGAAAGAGAACCATGAGTAAAAAAAGAAATACAAAAAAAAAAAAGAAGAGAAAAAAAATGAAACCCTACCTAGAAAATTGGGATACAAGGCTTGAATCTACTGAAAACATGATTCCACTTGCACGCATGATAGACTAGAAGTAGGGAGGAGGAGAAAACAAAGTGGAATGAAATAAAAAGAGGTTAAAAGGGTGTTACAAGGGGGAAAAAATGACCCTAAATACTTGGTGCATGTGGACATAAATGACATGCATAAAAATTGAGATCATGCAGTGGAAGAAAAAATTATCGCCTCTACATGTGAGGTTAGAAGAGGGATGCAGGGTTGGCAAAAATTGCCACTCCTGCATGAAATTAATGGAAAATGCAAGGGCAACAATTTTTGCCACTCCTGCATGAAGGATGCAAGGGTGGAAAAAATTGCCACCTTTACATGTGAAACTAAAAACATGTAGTGGCAGTAAAATTTTGCACCATTACATGCAAACTTAAGAAAACACTACTTAAAATTACTAAAAATTTTGTCATCTGATTGCATCAAAATTGTAATGATTTTCATGTTTTTTGAGAAATTACAAGGGAATGTCACAAAATTTTAACGATGCCAGTTGACTAAGCATGAGTTCAAGAAAAACTTGCCTCAAAAGATGAACTTAGAGTGAAAAAAATGAAATGGAAAAGTTTCATAGGGTTGTTCCAAAAATAAGCACAGTTGATTTTGGGAACAACACTAGGCAAGGCTAAAGAATGGTCTAAGTACAGACCAAGGCTAAAGGACATACCCTTATAGGCTCACTTTGAAACACTTTTGAGTGCATCCACACCTTATTCTCATGTTCACACAACCTTAAAAACCTCTCACATGCTTAAGTTCACTCACCTCATCATGATACCATTTCATACCTTCACCATGCCATGGCTAGGCTCAAGATTCTAATGCACTTGGCACCTTGACCTATTCTTTCTATGTCATAACCTCAAAAAAACATCAAACATAAATACATAAGACATCAAAACAAACTCATATCACTAAAACCTTATCTTTATAATGATAACATCAATCTTTATCACTAATCATGTTTTATAACATCATGCTTCCAACTAACAACACACTTTCAATAGAATAATCATATTGATAATACTCACTCATTGATAAACACTCTCTTTATGCCACTACAATGGTCAAGCACTTGAACAAACATACCTTTTACATCAATGACCATTATCCCTTTACATGATGCACCCTTTTGACATTATTGACAACACCATTCCAACATCTTGATCTACCTTTTTACTTGGGCATGCTCCCAATATTTAACATGGAACTCTCAAGCCTTACACTCTACCACTTTTTGAACTATTAGTGACACAACATCCTTATAAGTTATATCTCAAACACTTGTTCCCCATATAAAAGAGCTAAATCATTTAAGTGATATATGCATGCACCTGCCATGGCACACATCAAATTTTTTGAATGGTCAAGGTTAGACAATATGTTGAGCAATCCAAGTGGTACACTACTCAACAAATTTAAGTACAATTTACTCAATTTAACACCAATGAAATGGAGACCATTTATCTTCAATAAAGGGTGAATTATGTATGCAAAGCCTCTATGTAGTCAAACATAGTCCTCATTTATTATTATTTTCATAACTCACACCTCTCACATAATCCTATACACTCCTTTGCACAAGTATTGTCTATACTCCCATGCACAAGTTGTTGGAAATATTGTCATTGATGTCAAAGGTCTAGCATTATTGGTGATAAATGCCCCATTGTATTTAATTATGTTTTTAATAGTTATATCTTGGCTAATGTGTGTTAATATTTATTTAATATTAACGAATATATTTTTGGTTGCATATAAAGATAAAAGAAGGGCCCATGGAGAAGTCAAAGAGTCATAGGGTAAAGAAAAAAGAATAATGGGATGCATTTTCCCATAAAGAGTCATCTTGGGGAATTCCAAGAGTCACCAAGTGAAGACAAAAGAGGAAGGGCATAATTTCTCATGAAGGGACACTTTGAGGAATACGAAAAGTCACCAAGATAAGGACAAAAGAGGAAAGGATGCTTTTTCTTATGACTTTTCAAATGCAAGGATATTAAGGGTCATGCAAGTTTGGCACCATTTTCCATGAGGATTGAAGGCTCATAAAGGGGCAAGGCCAAAGGTCATTTGGAAAGCTATAAATAAAGGCTTGAGAAACCATTTGTAATGTGTGAGAAAGAGTATGATTTGTAATTTTTATATCTAGATTAGAAGAGCAGAGGAGAGAGAGGAAAGAGATATTGTAATGAACTATCATTTGTTGAGATAGCAACATTGAGAGATAGTTGTGTGGTATACACAAAAGGGGTTGGTGCTCCTGTCGGTTGGTGCTCATGAATAGTTTTTGTGTCGGTGCTCAGCAAAGGGGTTGGTGCTCTTATGGGTTGGTGCTCATGAATTATTTTTGTGTTGGTGCTCAGAAAAGGGGTTGGTGATCCTATGGGTTGGTTCTCATGAATTATTTCTCTGTTGGTGCTCAACAAAAGAGTTGGTGCTCCTATGGGTTGGTGCTCATGAATTATTATTGTGTTGGTGCTCAGTAAAGGGGTTGGTGCTCATGAATAGTTTCTATTTTGGTGCTTATCAAAGGGGTTGGTGCTCCTACAAGTTGTTGCTTGTGAATATTTTAGTTTGATTTAGTGTTCATTCATATACTTGAGATTGTTCTCTATGGTTTTTTCCACATTGAGTTTCCACATTAAATTTGGTGTCTCTCTCTATCTTGTGTGGTGTTTATTATTTCAGTTTTATTGAATATATTGAATGTATGTTAAAGTGGAATTTGATTAAGGAAAAGTTTATGAGATTTATGATATACTGATTCACCCCCCTCTTAATATATCCCATGCTTAACAATTGGTATCAGAGCAGGTACTTTTTGAAAAAGTCTTACAGCTTGAAGGTAGATCAGGTAAGTATGATGGTTGGATCACATGAAGTATTTTCTACAAATAAGGCACCTTTGTTTGATGGGATGAATTATATTTTTTGGAGCATAATAATGAAGACTTATTTGATGGCCCTTGGATTCGACATATGGCAAGCAGTGGAGGAGGAATATGAAGAGCTACAGACACTTGTAATTACTCCATCAAAAAAGAAGGCAAGTGAATGTAATGCTAAAGCTTTAAATGTTATTTTATGTGGTTTATGTGAATCTAAATTTGTTAAAGTTATGCAATGTAAATTTTCTCATGAAACTTAGGTAAAACTTCAGAAATTGTGCCCTTCCTCTTTTGTCTTCACTTGGTGACTCTTGGAATTCCCCAAGATGACTCTTCATGGGAAAATGTGTCCCATTCTTCTTTTTTCTTTACCCCATGACTCTTTGACTTCTCCATGGGCCCTTATTTTGTCTTATATGCAACCAAAAATATATTTGTTAATATTAAATAAATATTAACACACATTAGCCAAGATATAACTATTATAAACATCATTAAATGTAATGGGGCCTTTATCACTAATAATGCTAGACCTTTGACATAAATGAAAATATTTCTAACAATCTCCCCCTTTGTCATTGATGGGAACCTCAATCTTGAAACTACCACATCATGAAACCTACACATACTATCATCTAAAAACATACAGTAACTCCCCCTTACTGTAGTAACTTTTACCTATTCCTTGTACCTATTTTTGCACCTGTACTTGTACCTATTATTCTCCCCCTTTGACATCAATGGTAAAGGGCTTACCTGGAGCTAACACTTAGCTCCCCCTCAACTGATGTTGAACTTCAATGGTAGGAAGTAAAATAAATTACTCCCAACTCCTCTTGTATATCTTTGAATGTGTCCTTTGATCATGCCTTTGAGAAGATATCTGATAATACATATAAATTGTTGCTTGTCCTTTGAGCATCTGCAATCAACTCATTTGAATCTTTTATTCTAATATCAAAACCTTTTGCATAAAATTTTAATGTGTATCCTTGATCACATATTTTACTTACACTCAATATATTATGCTTAAGACCTTTAACATATAATACATTATTAGTCTTCGTTCTACCATTATCAAAACTCAAAGTACCTTTTTTGGCTATCCTGGCAGTGGTTTTATCTCTAAATTTCATTGTGCCACCATTGATATTATTTAGAGTTATGAACTTACTCTTGTCTCCTATCATATGCCTCGAACATCTGCTATTAATGAACCATGGCTGATCTTCATTTCTTGCATGCAAAGCTGTCTGTATCAACATAGAATCTTTAGGTTGTTTCTTTTGCCATGAACATGTCTAAACCTTCTTCTTGATGAATGGAGCCCTAAAACTCTAGTCTTTCTTGACTGACTCAAACATGCTTCTATAGTACCAAGCTATGTGTCTGAAGTTGTTACATTTGTAACATATTATGGCCTCTTCACCAAAGCTTGATAGAGGAGAAAAAGAGTTGTAGCTTTTGCTTGACTCTACATGACTTTCCTTCTCCTTATTTTCAAAATTGTTAACTCTTTTTTGACATTCTAATTTCTTGTGACCATATCCATTACAATAAAAATAGTAACCATAAAATTAGGACCTGTTTGTATATCTCTAACCTGATTGCCTTTTGTAGATTTGTTCCCTCTAGCCTTCTTTGTTTGAAATGTCCTCTATATTCTTCACTTTTTCCCTTTTTGTTTCCTCTTTTGTAAGAGCTTCAACATAGCTCTTTTTATTTTCAAATCTGATACCTATCTTACCTGAATTTGCCTTTTGACTTTCTAATATCTTATTCAATATGTTAGTGTTATCCTCAAATTTTGAATCACTAACTACTCTATCATTGACTGTTTTCTCAATATCTTCTTTTACAGAGGCAATTTCAATAACATACCTTTCACATTCTTTTCATACTTTTTGCAACTGTGCTATTAGATCTTTTTCATTCCTTTTAGCTTCTTTAAAGTGTGTTGTTAGATCATCAATTATTTCTTTTGACTCATTTTCTTTTTTCTCTATCTGGTGCTTCAATCCTTGATTCTTCTTCTTAACAGCGTCTAACTCTTCTAAGGCACAAATGAGTTCTCCTTCCAGATTCACTTCGGCTTCATCCTATTCTTCTTCTTGATCATTTATAATTTTTCTTGTAGAGGCATCTTCATGTATGGACATGAATAGAATCTCTTCTTCTTCTGAATTACTAACTCCATTATCTTCGATTGAGCTAGGATATTTAGAATATAGGCTCTTCTTTTCGAATCCCTTCTTGAATTTACCTTTGAAATTCTTCTTGTATGTAGACTTTCCTTCTTCATTATCATCATTACCCTTATTTTGGCATTTAGATAAAAAAATGTCTAATCTTTCCACAATTAAAACATTTAAAAGGTAATTTTCCTTGGTATTTACATATTCCCCTTTTTGGCTTGCAAATGAAAAGAGCTCCATTGTCATCTTCATCATCACTAGAACTATCAATTGATTCTTGAATCTTAGCTTTCTCTTTCTTTGATGTCTTGAAATCCATTTCTCTCTTTGAGGGTTTATCTTGTTCAGTCCATATCTCATATGCCATGAGTATACCATGAAGCTCATCCATCTTTAGCTTGGATAAATTCTTCATCTCCTCAACAACTTCAAGTACAATTTACTCAATTAAACACCAATGAAATGGAGACCATTTATCTTCAATAAAGAGTGAATTATGTATGCAAATCCTCTATGTAGTCAAACATATTCCTCATTTATTATTTTGTGCATAACTCACACCTCTCACATAATCCTATACACTCCTTTGCATAAGTATTGTCTATACTCCCATGCACAAGTATCATGCTTACTCACAAACTTCCATGCAATGATCACCTCAGATCACATCCTACACATCTCACTATGCACTCCTCATCTTTTAGTCCTATGTACCTTAAGATCATCTACTCATATACTATCATGCTTCACTAGACAGCACTTCAGCATAATCAGGTTTAATCCTACTCTGATTACATGCCTCAACTAGTGGCCTTAAACTAACTGAGAATCTCAATATTGATTATTATTAGCTTTCATCTTGTATTATTAATTAAAAAACCATTAGTGAATATCCTATAATCATGCAACTAAATCAATGGTCACCTCCCAACTAGAAGCTCTATCATCACCATGTAAGGAGGGTGAGATGTGTCAACTCTACCTTTGTTGTACTCTATAGTATTTATTATGACTAACCTTATAACCATGGATGTTAAATATGTAACATATGCATCCAAACAAGGAGGTCAATGCCATACATAGTCGTAACATAGATGACATTCACTATAGCATATTTTACTAGTTTTTTCTACTCTTTACTATTGAATAAAAGTTGCATTTCTTGCAATTTAGACTTTTGCTCCATTGAATTTGTTTTTGATTATTTATTATAAATAAATCTCTATGAAATCACTTTTCATAACCAAACTTAGTTGTTCCTTGCATAATTTATCTTAATCCCCATGGTACAAATCACTAATAGGCTTGACATATAGATCAAGACTCTATACACATATAATTCATATTGGGATAAATTACATAATTTAGAGGGTCTAGATTTGATTATATTATCAAATTGATTTAGGACAAGGGACAAATATATATTAAGAAATTTTTTGAATAATATACAAATATTTTTTAGGTACACTAATGAAAAATTATTAGATTTATTAGATCAAGATATAGTGACATAGATTTATGGCATTCTATATCAAACTAGGACATTTGGATCAAATCATAGAGCATGGTATTATTCAGGCATGCAGTTTTATAATTTTAGGTTAGTACTAAAGATACTAAAGGTAGAATTATGAATTTAAAATCCATCCAAAGTGGTTTATTTAATCTATTTAAATTTACAAATGAACCTAGTATGGGGTTCTACCTTTACATACAAGCCTATAATGTGTATACACTTGATATATTTCATCTTTATCACTTTACTATCATCTTTTATTTTAGGGTATTGTTGACACACTAATATCCTTGAGTGTACATCCTAATGAGTGCACAAGGAATACATTGGGATTATCTCCCATTACTTTACGAGATATGTTTTCACATTACTATGTCATATCTTCATTACTATTATTGTTGCTTCTTCTAAATCTCTTCTCATCTTACCTCTCTATTTACTTTCTATCCATGTTTTCTAACCACCTTATATTCCTATTATATTGGCCATGTCATGCCATATCCTAATTTTAATAACATTAATTTTCTTGTTATAATATTTTTATAATGTCTTAAAACAATCATTAGGACATATAGTAGTCTCTTTACTAATGGAACTCCGGTAAAAAACCATATTTGTTAGATGGATTTAAGGAAACATTGGATCTTTTGATACAAGTTGTTTATATATTTTTAAATAATTATGTTATTTTTAATAAAAAACATTATATGTTAGTTATATTTAAATCTTTCTCTAATGTTAAAAAAAATCTATTTTATTATAATTTAATATTTGTACATAATTTTTTGCTAAAATGTATAAGCATATGATTATTATTTTCTTCTAGTAGATATTGCTAAGTTTTTATTTTTATTTTTTAGGTTCTAAGATTGAGCATCGAAGCTAGGTTTGGTTGTGAAACACTCTTTGAAAAATTTTAATAAAAATAGAGATGGAAGACAATGAGAGAAAAATAAACAAATATCATAAAAATATAATTTAAATCTATCATACATTAAAAATTATTCTTATTATAACATGTCAAAATATGATATTTTTTACCTTAACCATTAGAAAAATATTGTAGATACTTAGTAACATAGTTTTTTAATTTGATAGGGTAAAAAAATTAGGTTTTACAAGGATCCTAAAACCATGAAAGTGAAATGCATAAAGTATCAATAGGCCAAACAAAGGTCACCCAACAAAAACATCAAAAACCAACTAGGCTAAACCAAAAGCAAGGAAAAAAAAATAAAAAACAAAGATTAGGAGGGGTTACCTCAAATAGGTCTTTAACTTCCTTGGTATTCTTCATTAGGATATCCTACTTAACCTTTCAAATCTTAGCCTAGGTATGGTTTCCAAGTCCTTTAACTGCTTCTCCTAGAAATACCATACAAGGTCTCTTCTTCCCTTGGACCTATAGGGGAGTCTTCTATATGGGGGCCACCTTGGGGGAACTATGAAAGAGGGTTTTCAAGATCATGGGTAACTATTTTATAGGTTTCTAAGAAAGTTTATAAGACTATATGAAAGACTGCACTATGGAATTAACCTATCAATGAAGAGCATTTCATTCCTGTATAAGATTGGTAAGGACTAGCCCTACCTCTTATACCTTAGATTTGAAATTATCCAACTATGCCTTGTTAATTTTAATTTCCTCTAATAGAATGGATTTACCCTTATAGGTAGTCTCCTCAGAGGTTCCCACATCAAGGGTGATCAGCTTGGTTTTGGGTATGAATAGCTTGAGGGGAAGGTCATCAGTAAGGGATTTGGAATGACTAGCTTGGGGGTGCTCTTGGAGGGTCACTAGTATCTTGAGGTGGGATATTCCTCCAAAGAGTCCTCTTTGGAGTCCTATTTAGGAGATCTCTTAATTTTTAAAGGTTTGGCCATGTTTGACAAGGAGGATTATCACTTAGTGGAGGATAGGGTTTGTCTCTTTTAATTGATGAGATAAAGTAGTGCATTCAAGAGATTTAAGTAGAAAGAAAGGTAGACTTATCTTATATCCAATAAAGTGATTAAACAACAAGAAATGGTGATAAAAAATCAATGTTTATTTACCTTCAAGGGTAATATAATGCATAGCCTGGAAATAGATTTTGAGCCAGTGACGAGGAAGGCCCACCTAAGGGAAGCCTTTCTTATCTATCTTCATAAACTCATTAATATAAAATAATAATTATAGGAGCTCATATTTATTTATTTGGTCTTTTAATTCCTTAGTCCCCTCATAGGACTTACCAATCACCTCCCCAATAAATTCCTCTATAACAGTAATTTTTATGCTACAAATGGTCACCCTGTATTTGTTCCAAGCCACTACAAAATCTTGGGCCACTTCTACATTATGTTATGTGATTCTCTCCATAAACATGGTAAGACCCCCATGTTTGAGTTTATTCCAAACTTTTTTATGTCCCCACACTTCCATGCATGAAATGGGATCAAGACTTTCCCTATTGCCTCCCATCAAAGTGGTGTCAACAGGGCTGAGGTAAGTAGGTGAAAAGTTCTAGATGGAACAATTTTAAACAATGTAAATGGTGTTTGGGAAATCCATCGATATCAACCTATAATAATTAATCCTCCTCATATGAACATAATAATGGATGATCATAATTTAAATCCATCCCTTGAATGAAATATTATATATGTATGGTGAAATGATGTGTCGATCAAACTATGGTACTTTCTACCCATAGGGATTTGAGGACATTATTACATATATTTCATGCATCATGACAATTGGTTAAAATATGAATTTCTAATCTAAGACTAGTGATAAGGTTCACTATCCCATTGTATTCTTGGTAGGTATGAATAATTTTAAAATGAGTCATGACCCTCAAGAGTTTTTTTGGCATCATAGACGATATCTTTGATAATATGAGAGGTAGTTATTTTCCCTTCCAGAGCATTTAGGATATTAACAAATCCCCCTCAATGATGATTCTTTTTTTATTGATTATGAAAACCAACTGGATACCCTAGAGGGCCACTTTGGATTCTATAAGGTGATTTGTTTGGGTTCCTATGGCTCCCACATAAGCAGTCAACATCTCTCTTTTTGAGTTCCTTATGGCTCCTCCTCCACCTATGGGACCTGGGTTGCCTTTAGAAGTGCCATCAAAGTTCAATTTCACCCATCCTTTCGGTAGAGCCTTTTATTTTATATGTTTGTAAATTATAGATTTTGATTCAAAGCTTAACTATTGAGAAATGTAGTAGTTATTTAGGATCTATATTGCTAAAGGAGAGCCAAGTTCTATGTCTTTGGGGGAGAAATTTTCTAGTTTTTTGAAATGGCCTAGCAGAGATGGAGAAAGGCTCCTTTTAGATGATGTCTTTTGTTTTGGAAAAGGCCATCATTATGAGATTTCCAAACACACCATAACTAATGAGGGAGAGTGAGGTGCCATAGGAAATCTAGGTAAGGTATATTCTAGGGAGATTTCCATTATAATATGAGGTCAAGGACTTTATTTGGTTCGACCCATATCAGGGTTAATTTAATAAGAAGCTAGTTAAATAGTGTCAAGATGAAAAGACACTCAAGAAATAGTTGATGAACAGAATCTTCCACATTATAGCATATTGGGCATCTATTGGGGATAATCAGACCCCTTTTGACTAAGTTATCCACTATCAAAATTTTATCTTGTGCCGCTAGCCAAAAAAATAAATTTACTTTAAGATTTAAATGCTTCACCCAAAAAAAATTCTAGAAATTCCATTCACTTTCTAAATTAAGATCAGTGCCATGTCTTAAGGCCATTAATTAAGAACCATTATCTTTAGAATCCAAAATAAAATGGTCTTCCTTCTAAAGAGCAAGGATATAAACATGACTCATTAACAAGTTTAGGGATTAAATAACCTGGGACTCTTTCACTAAGAGTCCTTCACAAGGGATTATTTTCCACCAATTTACACCTTCCTTCATTTCCTGGTAATCTTTAACTTTAGGCCCCCATCTTTACTTGATTTATTTGTACTAGCTATCCCAAGTCCCCTATGTGGATAGGGGTAGAAGATAGCCTATCATATTGCTAGAAGTCAATTTTATCATCATTACCAATTTTCTAGATGATGCCTTTCTTTAGGAGATCTTTGCAATTAATTATAGCTTTCTAAAAGGCATATCCATCCATAGGACCTTCTTCCCATAGGAATTCATCCACTTCCACTACTTCCAAGTATTTAGCTTTGATAATTCTTTCCCAATCATCATTTTCCTTCAATAGTCACCAAGCCATTTTTGTTAATAGGGTTATATTCATAGATTTAATGCTTCTTAGGCCAAGGCCTCCATTTTCTTTTGGGAGGAAAAAAAATTCCCATGAAATGAGGTTATATCTGAATCTTTTTTTAATACCCCTCCATAAGATTTTATTTTAATTTTTTTCAATTATAGTGGTTAATTTGGAAGATATTTTGAAGATGAGCATTTGTTAAATAGGATTGCTCTATATTGAAGCCTTGAGTGGCTGGTATTTACCTGCCTGAGTAAGAAGGTGACCCTTCCATCCCAAATGAGAGGGTACCAAAGCTCAAAAACCATTTTTAATTTAAAGAGAAGGATGTCAAGATGACTTTCTAGTAGGTTTCCCACTTGACATTCTAATATTTTGGTAATTCATTTTTGTTGGAAGAGAGGGGTGTTAATGAAAAAAAGAAATCTCTTTTGAAATTTGATACACTTATTGGAGACATTTTCATATTTATTTAAAATGAATTTTAATTACTTTGATTCCTTAATAGAGGCTTATCCTAAAATTATAGTTTCATCATTGAACTATTCATGTGTGATAAGATCTATATTTAGAGCCATTGAGATTCCTTTAATCAGTCCATGAGTGCAGGCTTTAAGCAAGCTTCTCCCTAACATTTATGGTTGAGTAATAAAGAGGTAAGGAGATAGGGGATAACCCTATCTTAGTCCTCTTGAATTATTAATAACACTTTTGGAACACCATTTATGATAATGGAAAATTTAGGAGTGGTGATACAGTTATTGATAATCTTCATGGTGTCTTGGTTCAAACCTAGCTTTTCTAGAATCTGCACGAGGAATCACTAGGAGACCTATTTAATAGCTTTTGACATATCTAACTTGAGAAATATGCCCTACCTCAAGGATCTAGATATGGAATTAATATCCTCATGAATAAAAATTATGTTTTACATAATTTATCTTCCATCCACAAAGGCCCCATGCTACTCCCCTATGACTTTATAAAAGAGATATTGCATGCATTTTACCAAGATAAAGGAGCATTTTTTATACATGGTATTTTAAATTATAATGGGATGGAAGTTCTAAACATTAGTAACCCCCTACTATTTTGGAATCAATACAAAGAAGGTGTTATTAATTTCCTTGAGTATAGATTTTGATTGAAAAAATTATCTAGCAGCTACTTTGACCTCCAAATGAATAATGTCCCCAAAATTTTGGAAGAAGAGCAGGGGGAACCCATTGGGTCCCAGTGCCTTGTATCCCTACATTTAAAAGACCACAGTTTTTATTTCCTCATTAGAAGGAACCTTGGTGAGGGATACATTGTCGGTAGATGAAAAGACTATCAAAACTGTTGAGAGTAGAAGCTATCAGATGATCATCTAGTATGCATTATTTTGAGAGAAGATTTTTTTAAAAATTTATCAGATGGTAAGAGATATTATATTCATCTCTATTGATAGCCCCATTTTCCATTTTCATTTGGTAAATTATGTTGATGTTCCTATGTCTAGTTGTAGAGTGATGAAATAATTTGGTATTCCTATCACCCTACTTTAGCTGTGAGCATCTAGACTTTTGTTTCAAAAAGGCTTCTTCTCTTGCTTCCAAGTTAAGAAATTAGAAAATAAGTTATTTATAATTGAAAATCATGTGATCATTGTAACTTCTTGAGGCATAGATATCTTCAATTATCAAAATATTCACTTCAAGTTCCTTTTTCTGCATGAATACATCACAAAAAAACTTCCTTATTCCAAATTTTTAACTCTATTTTGAGGAAGCTAAGTTTTTTAGTAAGGATAAACATGGTAGTTCCTAAGAAGGGTTCTTTCCACTACTCTTTCATGGACTCTGTGAGATTAGGATGAAGAAGCCATATGATTTTTACCTAAAGGAACATCATTTCGGTTTTGAAATATTGTCTCCTTCAAAGACCAAGGGATTATGATCAGATGATTTTGGGTAAGGAGGAAAGCCTACTGGAAAAATGGATGTCCCAGTTTAGGGAAATTAGAACTCTATCTAGGTAGACCTAGATCAAGATTTCCCCTAATATTCTATTGGACCACATAAAAATATTTCCATTTAGGTCCACATCCACTAAGCCTGCATTTACAATGAAGTCATTAAATTCTATCATGTTGTCAGTGAGGTTTAAAAGACCCCTTTTTTTGTCCCCAAGTGTGAGGGGGAGTTAAAGTATCCAACAAAAATCCAATTCTAATTAACATAAGTCCTTCAAAAATCTAGTATGCTTTTCCAAAGAAAGTTTTTAGTGGATTTTGCACTTGGGGTGTAAACATTGGTTAAAATCAATTTGTCATTTCTACCTAGATTCATGAACAAAAAAGAGATCTAATGATTAGATTTCCATATGAGGTCTCTAAAAGACCACTAAACCACTCAAAGCACCAGTAGACTCTTAGTATATGACTTGGGAATTTATTCATATTCTTGCTACACATGATTTTAGAATAGAATTAGACATTATTATTTCTTAAATGATAAAAATAGATGGAAAAACCCTTTTAATGAGATTGCAAAGGGTTTATTTCATGGGGTTATTTAGACCCCTTCCATTTCAAGAAAGGATTTTCATTTCTTATCTTGATGGATATTAAGAGTTTGTTAGGAGCCCTTAGCAATTACTTTAGCCATTTCTAAGTTCCTTGTGACCATCCTTAGGGATCTTCCCATAAGTTTAGGGGTGATGCCAATGTTGGATTTTTTCCTACCTCTTTTATTTTTAGAATTAATGACAAACCTTTTATCTAGGGAATGTCTTTGGGGGAGAAAGAGTTTCATAACATTGTCCCTAGTCTTTACAGTGGTCTATAGACTTTGAGAAATGGGAGAGGTGGGGGGGGGGGGGGGAAGTGGGAGGGAAAGGTCCATCCAATCAGTCAAAGAGGGGGATCTTCTATATAAGATCTTGAACAGATTTAGAGAGAAAGGAAGGTAGATGGGTACCCAATGGAAGGGGAAGGAGGAGAAGGGGGAAGGGGAAGGCACCATAGAGGATAAAATAGGGGTAAGGGCACTAGATGTGGAATCTAGGGGGGAAGAAAGGGGTAGGATGGATTTAAGAAGGGGTGAAAGGGGCAAAAAGCTAGTGGGGATAGATAAATTAAGGGGGGTGAAATGCTTAGGGGGTGACTAACACCCAATAGGAGGACAAGGAAGAAAGAGAGGATGAGGGGGGAAAGGGGGATAGGAGGTCTTAGGGGCAAGATGAAATCAATGGAGGAGGGGAGAGGGGAGGGGGAGGGGGTGGGGAGGTTGTGTAGGGGTATGAGGAGAAGCACCCTAGGGGGCCCTAAATCACATAGGGACATCAAACCAGTAAGAGAAATAAGAGGAGTAAAAGGGTTATAAAAAGAGTACCTTTAAAGTTTCTAGAAGGAGAAGCACTTGAAAGGGCTTAAGGGGAGCCAATTTTGAGAGGGAGTACTGACCATTGTCCCATATTTTCCACCTCTTTACTAATCTCTTTCTATAAGGGAGAGGTAGAATCCCAACCTTTCTTCAGATAGTCATGAAGAGAATGACTGAGACCATTACACCTTAGGCAAATGATTGCATTATTTTCATACACAATATTATACATCCATTCACCATACTTTGACTTGATCTTGATCTCTCATAGTAGGGGTTTGTTGGCAAGTAGGAAAATGTGAAAATGGGTTACAACCTTCTCTGATGAGAAAGAGTAACTGGATCAATTTTAATAGGTTGACCTAGGGCCCTGGTGATACCAGTGATGACATCTAGATGCCAATATTCTAAGGGGAATTAAAGGAGAATAACCCACATTGGAACATCATCCATGGTTGTATTGTTAAGGCTCAACTCGGCCTTCCATCTACAAACATAAACACTCACCTTGCCCATAACCTAGGGGCCTTTTGATAAATCCTTTATGTATTCCTCTTGCAAATAAAAATTTACTAGGAAGAATCCTCTAGCTATACCAACTACCTCTAGGTAACCTTTGGGTTTTCACCTTTATTTTGACTATTTATAGAAGGCATCAATATTCAAATGATAATCATTTACCTTGTAAATATTAGATTTATTGAGCTCCACCTCTGCCTGCTCCATGACAAGAGTTCAAAATAGGGATGAAAATCTCATTGTTGACTTCCTCTTGGAAGATCTGTAAAGGTGAAGAGACTTAGCCCACTAGGCTTTTACCTTTGACCATGTTAGCCCATGATAATTTAGGAACATGAGGATCTAGTTTTTTTGGGATAGGAACCTCATTATCTGACTACTTCAGGGTGAAATTTGAAACCTTAATAATAGTGTATCACATGTAATCCATTTGGTGAAGCCCATGAGTGGAGTCACATAGGGCCACGTTAACCTTAGAAAAAGTATTATTGAATCATTTATATGCCTAGACACTATGAACATGACCATTTTTATTTTTATGCTTAAGTATAAATTCAAACTATTAAAGATCCTCCATAATGTCATTAGTAACATAGTTAAAACTATTAGTTCAACATATTGTATCTAGGGCCATTTCTAGGAGAAAGACTCTAATCCATTAATTTTCATAAGCATCTTACGTATAAATAAACTAGTTTTGGTGCAAAGATAAAAAAATGGCATCATGTTTTTAAAAAAATCCATGCATTTTTGACATGAAATATATTAAAATAAATGTCATTTTGTTTATGAGGAAAGAACTTAGTTAAATTACAAAAATAAATTCAATATTAGAAATAATTTCATAATCCACTAAGTGGCATGCCCCAAAAAATTAGGGAACAATGAAGGAAGGAGTCAATGCATCCTTTCTTAAAGAGGAAATCATAATGTTTACTTATGTTTTGCTTAGTAAAATGCATTACTAAAACTGCTAGATAACTAGTTAAGGTTAAAAATCCAATGAAAGTTGGGATTTTTTTTATTGATTTTTTTCATGAATCATAGAGGCTGTTTGTTAAAATACACCTTACTATTTTCTATTTACACCATTCAATGAGGGTTAGTTATTAGCTTTATTTTCAGGAGATAGTGGTAATTATAGATTGTGGTAGTTATCAAGCACTCACATGAATATTGTCATAGTTTTAGGGTTTTAGAAACCCTCATAATAGTATAAATTGGGTTTTATAGGTTTATAAAATAACACAAAAGAGTTTGGAAAAGTTTAGGTAACAAAAGTGGATGTGGGAAGAATGATATGAGTAATTGGAGTGGGTAACTCTTGTAATTTTCATTTCCTAAGGTATAAATTCAAACTCTTTGATTTATGTTTAAATCTCATGCTTATTAATGTCTACATTAGTCTTGTTTTATATAAATTATGGAAGATGGTTTTCTTTATCAAAATGAATGCATGTGTTTTTAGACATAGTAAAATCATGTAGGTTTTATTAGAAAAATGTTGTTTTATATTTAAATGTAGTAAATAAATTAAGAGTAGGGTTTTAGTAGTGTTTAATATAAGTAACATATGTATATTTGTTAATGTAAAAAGTTATTTATAGGTTTAATAGATTAGGTGTATACAACCCATAAGTTTTCCCATAACTTAAATGACATAAGCAATTCTAGTAGGTAGGTTTTTTCAAATTCATAAGGGTGAACATTAATTTTTTTAAGTAAAATATAATGGTTGCTTGGACTAGTAAGTCATACTATCAAAGATAAATTTGTCTAAGGTTATAATTATATATTGTGATATTATATTTATGGTTATTAGATGTATACAACCTTTATAGTGATGCTAGAAAAATAATTGATAGGGTTAATGATCCAAAGCTCAGTTTGTAAAAAGGTCCCAAGTCATGATGAAACCTCTTACATGCAAAAGAGCTCATCAAGAGCTTTTTGTCACTTCTTCCATATCATAAAACAGAGTCCAGATGCCTAAGTTATAGGCTACTAAAGTTATTTTGTGATAGGCAAAATAAGGAGGTGTCACAATTTGTATGCAACAAATGGACTAATTATCCATCAACACATGGCAATATATTTATGTATGTTCATGCAAAAATTTGGTTTGGTGTTTGGTTTCAACCTTTGATCTTTGATAGGTGTTCATATGGAGAACCATGGGCCCCGTTATTGGCTCACTGGGGGCACTCAGTGAGGATTGACACACTTGGTTAAGGAGGGGTGCCTTGACCTCCATTTCATATTGCAATGTATTTGAATTTGATTTTAAACCTATATTGTTTGCCCACCAGATGCATGTGGGACAATTGAATTATATGTTTTAAATAGCTTGGTAATATTTTGTAATTACCATTACCCATTAAGCCACATGGGAGAACCAACACTTGCCATGCCACAACAGCCTTCCAACCACCTTGCCAATTCAAGCTTGAGATTATATGCCAAGTTTGGAGACCATGAAAAATGCCACATTTGAGTCCACATAGCTCATGAATTATCTTCCAACTTACCACATCATATGCCATGAGAAATTCCAATTAGTCATATGTTAAGTTAGAACCATGCTAAGTTTAGTGCCTCGAGCCCACCAAAAGGGGCATTGGAATTATTTGAGGTTGCTAACCTATTAAAAGACATAAAGTCATTTTCCATTTGATAATGTGGGATTAAAAAGATAAGCCCGAGTGCCCAAAAATGGAGGCCGAAGACTTGAACGTTGCACCTATCATGCAAAAGAGATATGTGTTAACTGCTTGTGCCATAGGTTTCTAAGTGGTATAAAAGGAACAAACTTATATTTGAATATGGGATTCACTAGACTATGTATTTTATTTTTAATAGGTTGAGAGCTATATTGAAGCTTGGAGATAGCTAGCAAATGGATTTTGATCCATTCTCCAACCTAATACATAGAGGGTAAGCCTTTTTTATTATGTTTAGTAATTGAAAAGAGAAGTTAGAGTTATTTTTATTATAAATTGGATAGACCAATAGTTAAGTGGAGGGACTTATGCACCTTCAGAAGGGGTTGAAGACTGAGGAAGGATTCTATTTTGTCGAGTTTGAGTATATCAATGAAGGTGGAATTATTGTATAGAGGTCAGACCTGAGGGAAGTTTTGTAGTGTTTCAAAGAATTTGTAAGCCATTTTTTTCACAAATTTAATCAAAATAGTCCTCACTATTGGGTGGACCCAGAGATGTAGGCAAGAGATGCTGAACTCCGTTAACAATGTTGTATGGTAAACTTGTCTTTTAATTGCATGTTTTTCATTTAGTTTTTGATTTTTAATTATGAATGCATGTAAAGATTAAAATTTGATGTTTTATGACATTATTTTTTTAAACTAGTTTAATTAGTGAATGGAAGTGAAAAAGTCATTTAACAATTCCAATCCAATTTGATAAGTTTGAGAAATTCAGTACTCATAGTTTAAACTTCACTTTGAGTTTTTCAGTGTAGTTTATGGATCAGTTAATAAAATTAATTATATATTAGTATGAAATAAAACATAATAATAATCATAAATAGTTTATCTATTTTTCTTCCATTTTTGGATTTTGTCACATGTTCTAGGAACCTATAGCACCCAAACTGATGGTTGGGGTGGGTAGGGAATATTAAACCCCATAATGGTTAGGCTCAGTTGGGTAAATCCTAGTAAATTTATTTGAAGATATGAAAATATTTATTTAGATGAATAGCTTCTAGTTTTAAATAATTCTTGAATTTTTAAACTTGGAATTACAAAGTTGTGAAAATCATTAATTTATATGATTTGTATTATGATTTTATGACTATTTTTTCTAGTTAAGAAAGGCATATTGAAAGGTTTAAGGGCTATGAACAATCATAATTGTTGTAAAAATATTATGTTGTATTCAAGGTCTATTTACCACTCATGGTTAATGTCAAAACAAATCATTTATGGTTAATGAGTTTCCTAAATTTGAATAGTGTTATGAATATAGTTGGTAGTCGAATGTATTTAGTCTAGTATTCTCATGTAATGAAAGTTATCTGATATGAAGTATGAGCATATAGTTAAACATAAAATGTATGGTGAATTTGATGGAAATAGGATATAAATGGTTTATGAATAAAAATGGATGACTTGTGAGAGTATAAAGAGCTATGTAATATGGACCCTAAGCAAATTTAAAATAATGTTTGAAAAAATATAAAGTGTGAACTAATGGTTTTCAATGCAGTTTTTTTTTGGTAGGAATTGGTAATTTTAATATATATATATATATATATATATATATATGTTGATGATTTCTATACATTTATTCCATTATTATATATAAATGGATAAATTTAATTTAGTTGTTTTGTTATAAACAAGTGCTAACTTCAACATAATTATTCCATTTCTTACATACAAAAAGTAATTTAAATTTTAATGTTCTATTTCTACATAAATTGATAATTTTAGTACATTTGTTACATTTTTATATATAAATAGATAATTTAAATTTAGTTTTTCTATTTTATATATAAACTGGTAATTTTAGTATAGTTGTTTGATTCCTATCTACAAATTGATTATTTATATACAGTTAATATGTTTAAACATATAAATTGATGAATTAGTGAAGTTGATTTGTTTTATGTATGATTAAAAGCAAATAATAAAAGTTACAATTTAAATATGTATTTGAATGCAATATGGAATTTTAGTTAAATATTTGGTTGTGCCATTAGTATAAAATTTATAAGAATGGTAAAATTGAATACTAGTTTTTAATCAAATTGTGTGTGTGTGTGTGTGTGTGTGTGTGTGTGTGTGTGTGTGTGTGTGTGTGTGTGTGTGTGTGTGTGTGTGTGTGTGTGTGTGTGTGTGTGTGTGTGTGTGTGTGTGTGTGTGTGTGTGTGTGTGTGTGTGTGTGTGTGTGTTTGTGTGTGTGTAATGTTTTATAAATGTGTATATAGTAACTTTAGTAGTCATTTTATTACTATTAAACTACATTCCAGTGATGAATTTAGAATGGTAGAATTTTAAATTCCTATATTGAAGTAAAATTAGCCTTTTAGGTAGCTTATCAAGAGGTTATATTACTTTTTAATGGATATGCTTTCAGGTTTAGAAAATATATATATATATTATGGATAGAATGTTGTGATAATATTATAAAATATTGAGATTTGGATTTTAAAATGTAATCCAAAGAATATCTATCAAAAAACTTGTATTATTTTATATAATGATGGTATGCAATGAATATTATTCATATTGCTTAAACAAGAGCCCCTCTATAATTAGTAAATAAACTTGAATTTTTTTATTAGTTAAGGCATATAGTAATGTCCTTAATATTATTTAAATATTTATCTCTTTGGGTTAAAAAAAATTGATAAGGAGATGTCTTACTTATTACATATTGTGAAAATTAAATAAGTATGTTCATCGAGTTGATTTGAATTGTTTTGAAACTCTATTGAACAATTAAAGCAAGTTTTTATCTATGTAAATTATTTTCAACCTCATTAGCCTTAAATATCCTTAAATATTATTCTTATTTCTTCTTGGAATTTAAATTTTTTTTTAAAAATGAGGGGTTCCCACATTACAGTATCAAAGCTAGGTTTTGAAAAAAAATCTTTTTATTTGGGGTGAAATGATTGATTACAATTGTCCTTATCTACAACACCAAGAAAAATGGTGAAAACATGAAATGGGAATGTTATAAACCCTATTAATGTTAACACAATTGTAATAAAACTAGGAAAATGGAGAGCCAAAGTTAATAGAGGGGAAAGACATCAAGACCCAAACATAAATCAAGGTCAAGATAAAAATAACTAAGGAAGCGTTCCCCCTGTGACAAATAATGGAGTTTTTGAAGGAATTATGGGAGTTTTGGGAACTTCCCAAAATCATCTTGAATATAAATAATTTTTTTTGAATGGGATATTTGTAAATCATAATCCTCAACCAAAATACAATCATCAAGTAGAACCAGATATTCTAAAAGAGATATGTCCCTTAGAATAGGGCATGAATCCCTTCATAGGGAACTCAATAAGGTTGATGAGTCAAGAAATTAACATTGAATGACCTCTTATAACCTCTTTTTAATTCCATTCTTCCAATCCTAAGTACATAAATTTATCTTTTGTAATATTTTCTATTAAATAGTAATAGATGAATATGATGTGTTTATGTTTAATGTTTTATATTTAAAACTATTATTTTATGTATAATTTTACATCATGTACTTTTATTACTATTTTGGATCTAATACTAATTTAGTTCATTGAGATCCCAAGGATTAGTTATGAATTATCAAGAGCCAATATCTAACCCATAGTAATTGGGCAGGATAACCCATAACAATTGGGTAGCCAACCCATAGCAATCTTAGACTCTTTTTATGATGCATAAAAATTATAAAAGACATTTATTTTAACCCATAGAAATTATAGAGACATCTAGTGTAACCCATAGTAAATTTATAATACATATGTCGTAGCCCATAGTAATTGTATCACAATTATTCCACCATGTAACAAAACAATAATGTGTAATTATAGTCTTTGTTATTACACCTACTGAGCTATAATGGTTATAAGAACATCGAGAATGGATCCTAAAGTCTATGGAAAGGTGGATCAATGTCCAAATATGTCATTCACACTCTTTTCTTTATGGACTATGATTCCTAACCATTTCATCCATACAACCAACTGATTGATTCTATGTTGTAACTAATTGATCTATCATTTACTTTCATAGTTTTTGTTAATTATCTAGGTAAAATATAAATTATTATTGGAACTATACATTAGTAATAAATAACCTATCTTCTATATTAAAGAGGAGATAACATAGAATAGAGGAATAATGAAGTATTTAGTATTGAATATGGAATATTGAGTGAGGAAAAGAGTTATATTTTGAAGCTTTTATAATATTTACTGTAACAATACTTATATTGCTCCATGTCTTTAATGTAAAAATAAGTGTTTTGAATTATAGCATTCATTCTCAAGGGAAGGATTGGATATTGAATCTGATGGCCTCTTGAGAGGAATTATGGTAAAGATCATGAGACTTTAATTATTTATTATTTATATTGTGTGATTATTTATAGTTTCAATTATGTGTGTGTGTGTTTACAGCACGCATAGGTTTAATTTAGTAAAATGAATTGGCATTTGTCTAAAAATTCTTAATTATGTATCAGTAATCTTCCAAAAAGATAATATTAAAAAATCAATTCCTTTTAGTAATTCATTTTTCTTAAGTGTGATTTCATTTCATGTACTTTTATTTCATGCAATTTATTTTGTGTCTTTCCCTATATATAACCTATAGCTTTTCAACCTCTAGAATCAATAGTGTTGCCTATATAGTGCCAACATCTTATCAAATACACACCCTGGGTTGACAATTAGTGAAAGTAGAAATATTGATAAACTAAGTGGTTACCTTGTCCTATCATTGACCAATAAGATTTCATGAAAAAATTGATTAGTTAAATCGAGTTCAATTGATGGTTTAAATCTACTCATAATTTTGGCATTGTTTCTAGGGATAGTTTTCAGGAATTAGAATCTCAAGAAGGTTGGTTTATTATTAGTTATCTAGATAGAACCCAATAGAGGTAAGATTTGTTCAAGTCTGACCCATACCTGGACTAACATGGGAATGGTCTAAGGTTGTGGGATGCCTATATTTAGACCAGACCTCTATGATTTTTTATGAGGCTAGCTCCTTAGATTTCATAATTTGGACCTTTATTTCTAAGACATAAACTAGTTGGGGTGAATAGAGTCAAGATCTTTTCATAAATTAAAACTTATTCTAATATGTGGTGATGCACTATGATTTTTCTAGATCCAATCTTGACCTTATATTATTTATCACACTAATGGACTATAAAAGAAGCTAATGCAATGATTACTATATTTTTTGTGCAACAATATTTCATATAGAAGTTAGTTTGATACATTGAGATGAGGGAGAAATTAAAATAAGGTCTAATTGAAGACACTTACATTCGGCTATCTATTATATCCTTGAGAGATTAATGCTAAGACACATTATATCTCCTACAAAGAAAGTTACTAGCATTTAGGTTGAACTTAGACATGCAAGAGGAAAATAACAATCACATTTTCATATTAGACAAACACTAAACACTAAATATAAATTAGCAAATGATTACAAAATTATCTATTCACTACTTCAAGAGGTGACGAATACAATTCTAGCAGAGTCTAGTCATATCAACCTGAGGGATGAAAATCAATATCTCAAAGGATATATTTATAGAAGAAACACAACAAGAGAGAGGGAGTTTTAGCACTCAAAATGTAATCAAATGAGCTCAAATCCATTTGAAATGTTATTAAAAATACGTCCATAAATTAGTCTCATTCAAAACCTTTTGATTGATTTAGGATACTTTAAGTGGTTTGAAAATTACACTAATGTTCCTTCTTATTTAAGTGATGAAGTCAAGTTGCTCTGAGCTTTGATCTACCATACATACAGTTACAATAACAAAGCTAGCCTATTAGAATCATGTATTATTGTCAATTGTTCCTAACTCGTTTGACGTGGCATGCATAATAAAGAGAAAAGATCCTTTTCATGAAGTTTTTCCTAGAGATGAACTATTGGGGTCTACCTATATGCATTCATAACACCCTTTAAATATTGGCTCCTTCTTCTATTAATGTCAAACATAGTCACAAAAATATCCCTCTGTGATGTAAATTTATGAGCCATAGGTCCATATTCAACCCCATGGGCAGTCCCTTTATGTTATTAATACTTTACTACATGGCTTATGGCCTTTTCATGGCATTTGATTGAGCTTCAATGGTGGTAGGATGACCCTGTAATACCTATGTTTGCTCCCATAAAAAATTAGCCTTGGCTTCTCAACCTTTATTTTCATTGGTCATAAAAAACTGACTTGGATCATTTAATTATTGGCCCATCTCACACCATTGATCCTTACTTAGTACAAATGAGAGAGACACATATATTTTGTCTCTGACTTGTAAAATTTATCCTAGATTATGCCATTTGGTGGCCCTACATTTTATTTTAGGATCCACTATCAGTCTGTTAGCCTCACACGATTATATCATGTGTTAATTTATCAAGATCTCTAACCCTTTGACTTATTGTGCACCATTGGACCAGGATGTATAATGCAATATAAATTGTTAGATTAAATGGAACCCATTATTTGAAATCTAATATCTACTTCATGAGCTTGAAATTTACATCCTTACCCTCATTAAATGATGTTAGTAAGACTATCATTGATGTCCATGTGACCATAAAATTTAAGATCAATAGCATTTTCTTTGCTCGAGCTTAAACTTGATGTTAGCATGAACATCTTATGTTGTAGGTCCATCTTTGAAGATTTATATCTTAAGCCAGAAATCTTGCATATACTTGAAACTTTCAGAGCATGTTCTTGGTATGTAGATCTATAATTGTGTGTGATCCTCTAGTCATGTGAGGCTTCTAAGTGAAGATATTAAATACACAAGTTGGCTGGTCCATTTTCTCATGTGTGATGTCCTAGTGATGGTCTGGTAAAAAATGGCTAAGTATGGAAACTTAGCAAATTCTATCTGAAGATCCAACTTTAAACATGCATAAATTTTATCACACTTAAATGCATAGATTTAAACTTAGCACATTAAAAATAGGGAATAAGTTGAAAAAAACCCATGTGATAATTTTCTCTTGATACTACCATACATGTGATATTATATCATTATCAAACTACCCACTCAACTCTATTTGAGCCTCTTTGTAAATTGGCTAAGAATGGAAACTTATCAAAACTTCTTGAGAGGCCAACTTTGAGCCTTCATATTTTTTTTGCACTTTTTATAATGACCTAAGACTTGGTTCCTATTTTATTTGGACTAATTTGAATAAACCCATATGACCAATTCTTCTTGACTCATCCACATGTGGTAATGATGGTGTCAACAAACTACCTACTCAAAATTTTTGCCACTAAACCCAAATGTCTAGATGGACACAATGAAGAATTAGATAAATTATATGCACTTATAATTCATTCCAAGCAATCTTGACACCCTATTAGGTCTCTAAAAATCTATTCCTATCCTTAGAAATTGACAAATTACACTTTATGTGAAATTAAAGTACTTCAAAATCTTTGCAAGATGCATGATCCCTTAGGTTCTTTCATTCCATCCAGAACTTGTTCATCTTTTGCTCCATTTTTTATCTTAAATAAAATACACTATATATAGGTATAATCTTAGTATGTGGGATAAAATGGCCAACATTTTTGGTGACTCAGTTGGGTTGACCGACCTGTTGGTCATGGAACCTAAACATTGATCAAACTTACTTATGATGACTAAACAAATGAAATGTTGCTTACAATAAGACTTTGATTGAATTTTGGAAACACTTTTTGGAATAATGGGGAGAAAATAACAACAAAGAAAAAAAAGATAAATCAATAACCTAAAAAAAAATAGAACAATGTGGAAAAGCACTTGGAGGAAATAGATCTATTGAGTTATGTACAAGTGGAAAGATATAAAACTAGTAGCAGAACTTGAGATACATCTAATTAATAGGGATTATAAGGATATCTCCATTTAATATATAAATATTAAAGTTATTTATCTCTTTTTAACTTGTGATGACATAGGGTCCACTCCAAAGTCTATCAAAATTGGAGTGTTTTATTGGTTTTGCACAGTCCTCATCCCATTTGAAGACTATGTTACATTGTTGAAATGTCCTTGAGGAATCCTTTTTTTTAAATGAATTATTCACTTGGTACTACTTAGACCACATGGTATGCATGTAATTATCTCTTATTTCCTCTAATTCTCTCAGTTTACTCATCTTGATCTCCATTGCATCACTTTATAAAAGCTCTAGTTGATGTGCAAGATCTAAAGCTAGATGATATAATGAAATTATCATCCTTGCTTATATTTAATAGAATAAGAGATAAGTTGAATGAATAGTTTCATATTTGGTATTTATCCTATTATCCCATAAGGTAGTCTTCAAATTTATATGCCAATAACTCTAATTATCTTCCATTATTTTCTTGATAATCTGAATCAGGTTCTTATTAGTGGACTTAGCTAGTCCATTACCCTATGGATAGTAATTTTTTAAATTTTTTAGATAGATACCTTGATAAATATCCCACTCACATAACTTTTTACTACTAAATTCCAAATCATTATCTAATATTATAGTGGAAGGTACTCTAAAATGAGTGACTAGACTCTCATAGAACTCAAGCACAAAGTTCTCATTTGCTTCCTTCAAGGGAACTACTTCCACCCACTTGGTAAATTATTCTATAGATATAAAAACCTACCTATTACTATAACTAAATGGAAGAATAATCATTCCAATGAAGTATAAACCCCATTACACGAAAGTTTTTTCAACTTGAAAAGGCTTCAATGGCATAGTAACTAGTTTCTATTTCCCTACAAATATTACACATTTTGCACACTTCCTAACCCAATCATGTGCATCTCTAAATAAATTTTGACAAAATTAACCATTTATAATGATTTTTTAAGCTATGGTCCTAGTTGTAAAATGGCCTCTCTAAGGTCTATCATGAAATTTCTAAAGAATCTTATCAAATTGGTTAGTTTCAACACATCTTAAGAACATACCTCCAATGTATTTTTTGAATAGCACTCTATCAATCAAAATGTATGGAACTAATTACATCCTAAAGTGTCTTCTTTTTTATGCATTCAAACCCATTGAATACTCTTTTTTTAATAAATTTAGCAATATCCTATGTCCAGCTTGTAAGAGGAGTATTTTTAGGTCCGTGTTGAGTGTCTTAAATTACCAATATTTTCTCTTTTTCTTCTATCACATATTCTATAATATGTTCACATAATCATTTACCTCAAACTTGCTTTATTATCTTGACTTAAATTTCATACTCTATACACTTAGTGATCCATCAGCTCTATTTCTGTTTAAGTTCTTGTTGAGGATAAAATCCCTCATACTCGGATGAGCTACCATTAGTATGATCTTATTGTTTGAAACTAGGTGTCTAAATTTATTCAAAATTATTAAAATAATAAGTACATGTTTTTTAACAAAATTATTACAACAATAAGTACCTTCCAAAGGTTTACTAAATAAATCAATAGGTTGCTCTAGACTTTCTTCATTCTATTGCATAAGCATAGATGAAATTGCATCTAATGTAGAGAAGGCATACAAATATAATTCCTTATTGAAATATATATTTATAAGTGTGGGGGTATGATATATGTCCTCCTTGATGGCCTCAAAGATTATTTTACCTTATATTATCCATGTAAAATTTTGCATTTTATCAACATATGAGTGAGAGGCTTGACCATCTCTATAAATCTTGAAATGAACCTCTTGATGAAATTTATCTTTCCCAGGAAACTCTAAAATCCTTTATTATGTTTTGTAAATGATGAATTAAGAATTTCTTCTATCATCTCTAGATCAATGGAAAGGCCAGATTTGGACACCACATGCCTAAGAAGTATTTCTTCATGCACTAAAAAATAAATTTCTTTGGATTCAAGGAAACTCCAAATTATATATATCTATCAAAAATAGATCTTAATTGTGATAGATGATCATTAGGATTATTTGAAATGTTGTTATATCATCAAGATAAATTAAAACCATATCATTCAAAAAGCCATGAAAAGAAACATCCATTACTCTTTGGAAGGTGGCTCCAACATTAGAGAGTCCAAAAGGCATTTTATAGTACTCATAAGTTCCTGATTTTGTAGTGAAGGTAGTCTTATGCATATCTTCCTCTTTAACCATTATCTGATTATAACCATAATAACCATCAAGCATTGAGAACCTTTGAGAAACTTCCACCTTTTGAAAATTTTGATCCATAGAGGGAAGTGGGTAATGGTCCTTTAGGGACATCTTATTAAGGTCCCTAAAGTCAACACATAAACAAATATCTCCATTCTTTCTCCTTACTAAAACAAGGTTTTCCACCCATGAGGAATGCTTACTAGAAATATTATCTTTGATTCAATCAATTTATAGAGTTCTCTTTTCATGAGGTCCTCCACTCTTAGATTGATAGGCCTTTATTTCTGCCTGACTAGCTTGGCATTGCTTTGTAATTCAATGGTGTGTTGTGCAAGATTAGGTTCAAACCCTTTCAATTCTTTGAAATCTAAAGAAAATATATTATAAAAATTTTGGCACAAAGTAACAAATGTAGTTCTTTCCTCTACTATATTGACCTTCCCTAGCTTTAGCAATTTATCCTTAAAGATCTCTATCTTTTCATAGTGTTCTTATTTATATGAGATGTATGTTTTCCTTTTTATTACTTGGTCATCTTCACTTAAGATGCTTTCCAATGTCACAAGAATTTTGGTTAGATTATTATATCTTAGTTTTACTATTTGATCATCATATTGATTTTGAAACTTTTCTTGATTCCTATGGAAAAAATCTACCTCTTCCATTAGAAAACATATGATTTGATCAACATTATTAAAGACTTGAGTTGTAAACACTTGTCAAATCACCTCATTGTTAAGTAAAACTGATATGCATATAAAATTGACCTTATCTTGGATTTAGTTCCCTTTTAATCCTTCTACTATCTCATATTGGGCACCAATGGTAGCAAGCCTATTCTCATGTTGGTTTGTTTCTCTTGGTATGTAATGGATATTAGATGCCAAGAAATCCTCCATAAGGTCTCATACCTAGTGATTATAGGATTTCGATGGTGATTATTGACTGAACTTATGCCTCTCACTTGTTTTACTAAAATTTCACTATCACCCTTGACTTTGACGATCTTGACACCTCTCTTTCTTGCTTCTTACAAACCATCCAAAAGAGCTTCATATTCAATTGTATTTGAGGTACAATTGAATTAGAGTCTTGTAAGAGAATGGTACTTTTGAATTGAGGGTGAAATCAGCATGGATTTCACTCCACTTCCATTCTTTGACATTGAGCCATCAAATAACAAATTCCATATAGCATCTTCTTCGTAGGCAGTGTTAGTTAAGCAAGGTATAGCAACACCTTCATCATGCATGTAGTATACTCCTAAGCTTACCTCTTCAATGTTTCTATATGGATCAAATCCATGGTTATCAGTTTCCCACTCATCTAATTATAGATCTGATATGCCTTCAAGATTATCATGTTGTTATTGTTCATTAACCTCATTAACCTCTTCAAATATGGCACAGTTAGTGTTTTCAAGATTTTGCATATAGGGTTCTAGGTGGAACCTAGAGATAGGCTCAAATATTATAGTAAATTTGGTTCCATATTTGGTTCTAAAAACCATGTTTGGCCAATAATATGAAAAAAATCCTCCAATATTTGTAGTAAAGTCCCTAGATAAGCATAGGGCAAAATATGGAGGTAGGTCTACCACCATTACATTTTGATTAATGACACAATTTGGATACACTACCAATGTAAGCTAAAGATATTTCAAGATGCCTATTGTCTTAGTGGGGAAGCCATCCAATTAGAGAACACCTTTTTTTTTAGGCACATATTTGAGCCCAAGATTATCTATTATGGCTTTAGGAATCATTGAGGTTGAAACACCTAAATATATCATGCAATTGTGTACTAAACAATCCCCTATGATGATTGATAGATAAAATGGGGGGTATTGACAACCTTAGAAGGATGAAAAACATTTTGAGATTTAATTTTACTTTGAATTTGATTGGGAAATTGGCTAGGGGCTTGGTTAGGCTAACTATTATTGATGAAAATAGTGTTCACTTTATCAGTTATCTTTTCCACATGACAAAGTTTAGAAATCTCATGTTGGAGAATCTCCTTTTGCCTTGGGATAGATAGATCATCATCATGGACATAATTACATTAGACTTATTCAAATGATCCATAATATTAAAGGGAATATTAGTACCTTTGGACTACACCTTGGAATTAGGAACATCTCTTGGCATTTGAGTAACATGGGGAATAAATGGGGACTTCTACTATTGTCCATGAGGTTGTGTCTCTTACTAATTTTCAAGAGATTTAGTAGCTACATCTGAAGAAGTAGGTTGATGACTAGTCTATGGAGATGATGAAGTAATATTGGATTGACCCAAGTTATCTTCCAACATCCTCTTTATAGCCCTTGTATGAGCTAAAATTGGTTCATTTTTCCTTTTTGAAGCTTGTCCCATATTATCTACTACATACTCAAACACATGTTCCCCTTCGTGAAAATTCATGCATGTGGTATCAGTTGGTGCTTTACCCATGTTCCCTTATTATTGGCTTTGAGATCTAATAATGACATGGTAGGCATTCTATCTTGACTCATTTGGGGGTATTTTGGTGGTGGAGGAAACATATCATGACCTTAGAATGAAGGAGCATGCTTCCAACTAGGGTCTTAATACATGTCTCCAGTAGTGATCATAACCATCCCACTGGACTATCCCCCTGACTTCCATTGACCTTATTGAGCATAGTTGTTCTAAGTTAGCACAATAGCTATAGAATTACTTGGAGAATAAGGATTGTATTGATTTAATTGAGGATTCTACCCTTTTCCTTGATGATTGGATTGATAGGGTGGTCTATTGTACTAATAATTTTGATTAGTATTTTGATATGGACTGCATAGTGGAGCTTGTTACCTCTCCATTATAACCAACTTATTGTTATAAGATTTGAGAAGACCCTCTAATTTCCCTTGTCTATTAGTTTGATCACCTTCTATTTGATAAAACTTTGTTAAATATATAATTATATCAATATTTGGAGTAGGACGATGTATCTCTAGAAAGAGAGGCATCAATGGCCTTGGAGACAACTTGTATGCTTGTATAAGGCAATTTTTAGCCTTAATTGCTACATCAAAATCTTCAGGTAAAGTGTTTCCTCCATGGATTGAATCATCATAGATACATTTAAATTTATAACCTTCGAATAATATATAAAATAATATTTGGGTGTAGTCTTGATTACTATAGGAATTATGCCCCAAGTCTTTTGGAATCTGTAGTTGAAATCCACCATGAATTCATGATTAAATCTCTTAATTTTTGTAAGCTGATCCACAAGTAAAAGATGATCACTCTTGTCCTCAAATTACTTATATATAACCTCTCCAAACTCATCCTAGTTATTTATTGATGTAGGATCCAATCTTATGTATCATTGAAGTGCTTTCTCTTTGAAAAAAGTTGCTAACAACCTCATTGCTACATTTTCCTAAGTCACATGATGTAATGAACAAAGGCTAGCAATATTTGCCATATGTTCTATAGGAGTAACTATATTTTCTCCTATAAAATAAGGAAGATCCTTAAAATTTGAGACTAGAATATCATTCCATTGGGTAATGTTCAGAGGACTACCACTAGTGAATGGCACAAAGGCTTGTCTTCTATAAACAACCATTTGAGGTATGGGATTTACAACAAGGCTTTTCTAAATAGTATTGGCCTAAATAGGAGGAACAAGAGGTGTAGGTGTAGGATTTGAATGAGAGACTTTCTTCTTATTTGTTGATTGGAAAGATAACTTAGATAAATCTTTCCCTTTATCTTGTGTATAGGATCTTGTGATAACTCTTAAGGGCATGAAAAATATGAAAATTTGGAAGTGAAACTATGGAATTTGATACTACACTCAAATATGAAAAACTATGTAAATAGGGGGTCCCACCATGCATTCCATAACTATCAACTATTCAGATAGCACCCAATAGAGGTCAGATTTGTTCAATTCTTACCCATACCTAGACTAACATGGGAATAGTCTAAGGCTATGAGATGCCTAAATTTAAACCAAACCTCTAGGAATTTTTATAAGGATAGATCCTTAGATTTCATAATTTGGACCTTAATTTCTAAGACCTAAACCAATTGGGGTGAAAAGGGTTAAGATATTTGCATAGAGTAAAACTTATTCTAATATGTGGTGATGCACTGTGAATTTTCTAGATCTACTCTTGAACTCAAATTATTTATCACACTAATGGACTATAAAAGAAGATAATGAAATTTTATATGAAATAGTATTTCATATAGAGGCCAATTTGATACACTCAGACTAAGGAGCAATGAAAATAAGGTCTAGTTGAAGACACTTAAATTCAGTTGTCCATTATATCCTTGAGGGATCAATGCTAAGACACATTATATGACCTGAAAAGAAAGTTAATATCACTTTGTTTGAGCTTGGACATGCAAGAGGAAGATAAAAATCACATTTGCATATTAAACAAATATAAAACACTAAATATAGATTAGAAAATTACTACAAAATTCTATATTCACTACTCTAAGAGGTGATGAATATAATTCTAGTAGAGTCTAGTCGTACTAGCCTGAGGGATGAAAATTAATAATTCAAAGGATATATTTATAGAAGGAATCAAGAGAGAGGGAGTTTTGGCACTCAAAAGGGAATCAAATGAGCTCAAATCTATTTGAAATGTTGTTAAAATTACCTCTACAAATTAAGCTCATTCAAACCCTTTTGATTGATTTGGGATACTTCAAGTGGTTACATAATTACACTGATGTTCCTTCTTATTATAACGATGAATTAAATTTAATATAATCTTTGACCCACCATCCATGTAGTTACAACAACTAGGCTAGTTTGTTAGAATCTTATCATGTTGTCAATTGTTCCTAATTGGTTCATCGTGGTGTGCATAGTAAAGAGAAGAGGTCCTTTTCATGTAGTTTTTCTTGGAGATGAACTATTAGGGTCTACCTGTATGCCTTAATGGAACCTTTTGAAATGTTGGCTCCTTATTTTAGTAATGGTTAATAGATTCATAGAAAGATCCCTCTATGATATAAACTTATGAACTAGAGGTCCATATTCATCCCCATGGGTAGTCCCTTTATGTTCTTCATACTTTAATGCATGTCTTATGGCCTTTTCATGACATTCAATCAATATTTAATGGTGGCAAGATGACCTTACAATACCTATGTTTTCTCTCATCAAAAATTGGCCTTGGCTTCTTGACCTTTATTTTCATTGGTCATCGAAAACTAACCTAGATCATTTAATTATTAGCCCATCTTGTACCATTGATCTTGCTTGGTATGAATGAGTGAGAGCCATCGATCTTGCCTCCAACTTGTCAAATTTGTCCCTCTTAAACTACTTGACATCCCCATGTTTGATTTTAAGATCCACTATTAGTCTATTAGCCTCATGTGCTTACATCATGTGTTGATCTCTATAACCCTTTGACATATCACATACCATTAGATCAAGACGTATGATTTAATTTGGAACATTAGATCAATTAGGACCCACTATTTAAATTCCAACAACTACTTCATGAGCTTAAAATTGACATCCTCACTCCCATCAAATGATGTTCATATGACCATGTTCATACGACCATAAAATTTAATCTCAATAGGATTTGCTTTACTCAAGATTAAACTTTACATTAGCATGAACATCTTATGTTGTAGTTCCATCTTTGAAGATTTATATCTTGAGCCAAAAATCTCATCCAAACTTAAAACTTTTAGAGCATGTTCCTAGCATGTAGGTCTACAAGTATGCATGATCCATTAGTTTCATGAGGATTCTAAGTGAAGATATTAAATGCACAATTTGTCTAGTCCATTTTCTCCTATGTGACATCCTGGTGATGGTGTGGTCAAAAATAGCTAAGTATGAAAACTTAGTGAATTTTGTCTAAGGAGCCAACTTTGAACATGCATAAATTTTATCATGCTTAGATACATGGCTTTAAATTTAGAGTGTTATAACTAGGGACTAAGATGAACAAACCCATCTGACTATTTATCTTGAGACTTCCATACATGTGAGATATATCATTATCAAACTACCCACTTGGCTCTATTTGAGTCTCTTTGAAAATTGATTATGGAAACTTAGTGAAACTATCTGAGAGGCCAACTTTGAGCATTCATATATTCTATTTCACTTCATTGGATAAAATAAAACTTAGCACATATGTTCTTGGGAATAATGTGAATACCCTCATATGACCAATTCTTCTCGACTCATCCACATGTGGTAATGATGGCATCAGCAAATTGCCTACTTAGAATTTTTTCCACTAGACCCAAATGTCTAGATGAACACAATGAATAACTAGATGAATGTTATGTACTTATAATTCATTATAAGCACTCTTAACATCCCATGGGGTCTCTAGAACTCTATTCTTGTCCTTAAAAAATGATAAATTACACTTTAATTGAACTTAAAGTACTTCAAAAGCTTTATAAGTTGCATGATCCATTAGGTCCTTTTATTCCATCCAAAACTTACTCACCTCTTGCTCCATTTTTAATTTTTAGGAGACTACATTGTATCTAGGTAGAAGCTTGGTATGTGGGCCAAAATGGCCAATAGTTATATTTCTTACTATCTTAGCTTAAAATTTCCTTATTTATTTTCTTGAAAGTTCATGTTTTATTCTTATAAAATTTCTTACTTTTATAAACTATTTTTTTGCTTTCATACATTAATTTTCCCAATTTTTAGATAAATAATCCTTTTAAAAATTAGAGTAAAACAAGAAAAAAATCATTTCAAACTAACCATGTAGAAGACATGATGAGAATAATCACAAAGGAAAATTGGTTAATTTGTATACAACAATAGTGATACTATTTAGGCAAATTATTTACTATACGATAGAACTTTCCTATAGGGGAAAGAGTAACCACTTGTATAAACTACAAGTCACAAAAGAACACCATTTCATTATTGTCACTTCAATAGCTAGAAGAGATATCAGCAAAGGATTTATTTTTTGAATTAGTAAAATAGTCTAAGAATAAGGAATAGGAGGATCCTCATACCTTGAGAATGGCATATATTCACCATTCTAAAGATTTCCTATCTCACCACCCTACACTCAAGAACCTAATATCTAGCTCCTTCCACCCTCACCTAAATTCATCTCCAAAATAAAACTTAAATCCCTTTAAACCCCAAAAATAAAAATCATAACTGTAAAACTTGTTGAACCTACTAAACTAGATGAAAAATACATCCTTATTGAGATTATAAAAGATTTTATAATAATTCCCACTCCATCACCACCATTATTAATATTTTCATCTCCCTTTGAGAAGCCTAAAGCCACTATTTATTACTTAGCTAGGGCTAAATTTTATAAAACACAAGAACTTTGGAATACCTTGAGGGACCTCCAAGGAGAAATTTAATGAATATACAACATTTAATTTTCCCATCAATACCCCTCAAAGTAATGATCTCATGAAAAATATTCCTCTATTTTTCCCAAATTTATAGGAATGAAAAGCAAGGATTCTAGCATTTTCCTATTTGAGTTTGAGATCTTATGTCATAGTTATGACTACAACTAGGATGCCCAAAACTTGAAATTGTCTATAGCTACTCTCAAGGATGAAAGTCTTATATGGTTTATGGGGTTGGGGAGAGATGTAATCTCCACTTGGAAGGATATGAAGGAAAAATTCTTCTCTAAATACCAATATTAATGTAAATTAATGGACTACACAAGAAATGATATCTTATAAATTCATAAAACAAATATGATTTGTTAGAATACTACATGGAGAGATTTATGTTGAGCTTGAGAAAATATAAACTATCTTGGACCAAGAATCCATCAAATCATTATTCTTTAATGTATTTAAGTAAGAATGTCCCAAAACACTAAATCTAATAAGTAGGGGATATGTATCATATATGTCATTAAGTGAGATCACTCTCTTATGTAGAAACTACTCGAGGTCCATGATGAATAAGAACCATAGCAACAAAATATGCCTTCATCTTCTAAATCAACCAATGAACTCTAATGGATAGAGGTAATAAATTTATTTCAAGATATGAAATAATATATCATTAGTCACTTGGATACACAATTTTTAATACTACATATATTGAGGAAATAAGAAGTAATAAATCAAGCTTTGATTGTGTATTATCTAAATTTATGTAAAAAATAAATCGGACTAAAAGTGTCATGTTGTTAGAGAAAATTTAGAAAACATAATAGAGGATAACCCTAAATTATTATCAAATCAAGCAATTATAGGAGATGGAAATTAGATTTTATATGGCTCAACATAAACCATGGTCACAAAGACCAAAAAATCTATGTATGCCCTCAAATTATACATTCTTTAATTATAAATTTTTATTTTTTCCTCATAATTTTAATGGATCCAATTCTTGGACCCCAACACCACCATAAAGCTATAATTGGTCACAATAATACTTCCAAGCTATGACCAATTGGAAACAACCTCAAAATCAATCATGGTTTTATCAAAACCATAATCAACCATGGTTGTCTCAAAATTGGTATCAACCATGGCAATCTCAAAATCATAATCAATAATGGCATTACCCTCCCACCCTATATAAATATCCATGGAAAGGAAATCATCCATGATTTAATCATGTATGTTTTTCACAACAATGATAACCATAATAATATCAACAACCAACCTTAATACCTAATAACTAATCAACATCTCAACAACCATAATTGATTACCCAATCTTTACCAAACCCCAATGATAAGTTAGTTAAACCTACACACACTAAAAAATAATTAAATATCAAACTTATTCCATGGTGATATATGAAGTGTAACTTCATTCATGGAGAAGTATCCCTCAAACTACCTTGCCTATAATAACGAAAACTCCTAAATAGGTCTCTGATGCTATCCCTAACACTATCACTCAAATACATCTATCTCATCAAATATTCATCCCTAAACAAAGCACATTTATGATTCAAGAAGGACCTAACACCTCTCCTTTTCTTAAGAGATTAAACCTCTAAAAATAATAACTAAATTATGAATTTGATTTTGTGGGATAAATTAAAAATGTTTACATCAAAATGCCCTTATTTCAAGACAAAATATGTCCCCATATACACCAAATATTTATATTAATTCTACCTAAATAAGCTTTTCCATAAGAGGAAGGACCTCAATATTGTTCATTTAATTGGATAGGTTTTGGAAATCATGTTGGGAAACATATTCCCACTTAAGTACTTTGACCCAGGCAGCCTAGTAGTTGATGTCCATTTCTATGGTACCCTCATCTAAGATACCTTAATTTACATGGAACACCTAATAACATAATAACCAAGGAAACTATGCAAAAAATTGGCCTCAAAGTTCTTCACCCACCTCCCACTATTTTGTAGATGGTAGTTATTCAATGGTTAAATCATAGGGGATTATATAATACATGGTCATTTGTCACAACAACCAAATACCAAGCCATAAAATTATATATTTTTAGGGTTATGATACATGTCTCCCAACATTAAACAATGTACATGTGTACTAAATTAAAAAACTTATCTAATATGCTAGATTGATAGTGTATTCTTATCATATCCATAAAGCGGGGACAAAATGTTAATTAGTTGAGCACTTTCTCCCAAGGGTAACTTAAATAGCCAAATGTTTTAAATAACTATTTCTAAAGCATTAATCACTTCATCCTAGATTATGGATTCACTTCCAACACTAAATCTCAACTAAGATAGTTTGGTGAAGCCTCTAAAATAATAATAGTAACCAATCAATAATAATAATTGTTAGAGCATTTAATGTTGAAGTGGGCTTAATTGACCCTTATCTTACATTGGTACTTAATTAAGTAATAATATATTATTTATTAACATAAAGTGGAAACCTTGTGTAAATAAATATTAAAAATATATTTATTTAATACTTACCAATATTATTAAATTACTTTCAAGATGGTTAGACCCATTAGTTACAACAATCACCTCCCTTCACATTTCAGTATAATAGGGTTTCACCCCTATTGTGAGATACAATGAATTGGTATGAAACATTATCATATTCAAACTTATTCAAGTGTTTTTTGAAGGCTATTGAGAGGTAATGAGAAGGAGAAGTTTGTATTGTATTGGGGAAATGTTTCTCAAGTAATTGAATATCAGTTGTTGGTTTTTTAGCTCCTAGAGGTTTTCCCACCTAATTACCTATGTAATGTGTAATTGATTTTTGTGTATGCCTTAATTATCAATACATATTATATCTATTTTATGCATCTTGAATTACTACATTCAATTTATCATGGTAGCAGACCTTGAGGGAGTGTAATTATTCAAGTAATCCATATATGAGAGGTCATTCCATGCATATTAGAGCCTTTTAAACCCTTTTGAGGAGCTTGAGGAGTAACAAAAAGAATTGTGAGTTTTTATTCATCCACCTGAGGCACCATAGCATTAGTAGTAATAGAGAAAGATCAAATTTTAATCATTTAAATTTAACTCTGGTTATTATATGTGCTTAGTTTAGTCATTTCAAGGTAGTTTAGAGATTTACATGGATAAATTTGGCCTCATGTACCCTATGGAAGATCCACTGCTACCTCTATTGTGCCATGTATTTTCTTAGAATAATTATTTTAGGAGTGAAACAATAAGTTATTCACACAAAAAAATCATTTTAATGCTTTTTCTATAACTAACATGTCATTTAAGAAGGATTTCCAGAGTTTCAATCCATTTGGAAGCCTGTACAATTTAATGTGAGCATTTTTTCACCAACATGAGTGCCATATTCAAGCTATAGGTATGTAAATAATGTTACATAGTTTTGAAATATTATTTAAATTTTTTTTTAATTTAATTCTAAAATTCCTATGTAAACCTTGGTCCTACCTTTAGTGGCTTAATTCTTTAATTCAAAAAGTTAAAAAAGTTTAATTTATTTATTTTTTATTTTTGAAAAATTAGATAAAAATGTATAAATCTAAATTATTGCATGTAAAATCTCAAGTAAGCTCTTAGTTGAGTTGGTGCATCTTATTTTGCTAAAAATTTATAAGGAAGATGTCTAGTGTTCAAAAGCCACTAGATATTCCTTTTTTTGGTCAAGTTACTTTTTCACATTTAATTCAATTATTTGGTTTTTGTGCCAATATTCTCACATGAAACCCCCTCTTTCTTGTTGACCTTCTCTACAACATTTGACCTAGTCAAAACCTTGTCGATCATAGCCATGTAACCAGTCAATTCCTACATTTTAGAATGTTATGGATGCATTGGTGTGGTCCATATATTATTTTGAAGCATAATATTTTATTTTGAAGCATCATATTATATTTTTTGGATGTTTTTTTTTAGTGTTTAGATAGTTATTTTGTATGCGACTCTTGCAACACATAAATTAGTGCATTTTGCTTCAATGTTTTTGCATTATTTAGCATATATGTGAACTCTTAGTTCTTTTTTATTGTAATTTACTTTCTTATCAAATAAAGTTAAATTAGCATTAAGCAAGGTTCATTTTTAATAATTATTCTTATATTTGTGTATTTTACAACACTTACAACACCTTATTCTATTGTAATCTTTCACTATTTTCTTGATTTTCTCTAGCAATAATTTAAATAATTATTATTTGTTTACACTTACAATTTTCTTTATTTTCAAATAGATTTTAAATTCACATTTAAAAAGGGTTCAAATTTAAGCATTTTATTATATTATCATTCTTAAAATGAAGTTATGGCTTCACCTAACTTTGTATTAGATAAATCTCAAATGCTTAATGGATGAACTATAATATATGTCAAATATACATTAAAGTAGAATTTATGGCCTAAAATCTTTGGAACATTGTCATCAAGACTAAAAAAGCCCTGTTATGATATGTGACACCTAAGCTTTCAAATATATTTCAATAAAAATCATAAGAATCTATGTTGATTATCTTTTTCAATGATAAAGATGAGTTCCTACTCCATATTAGTAATTAGGAGCCTCTTAGTGATGCTTATAAACTCCTTGAGTTTATGCATGAGGGATCTCATCTCTCAAAAATTACTAAGTTGATCCTCGAATTACTTACAATAGCTATAAAAAGGTCATAAAAATGCTAAAATTAAGATTATTAAAGATTAGTTAGATGGTTTAAATTTTAATATAATTCAAGATCAATTGTTATATTTCATTATTCAACTTAATATTCATGAAAAAATCATAATTTTATCTCAATTTTGAATTCAAAGTACTAAAAAGGGTAAGATATCCCTGGCTTTACTACCTTATCATCTCTTCTAATTTAATAAGAACAAGTGATGTTGAATTTTGATTCTAAAGAGAATGCCACTCAAGAAATTCTCACTCTCAACCCTATTTTTAATAAAAATAGAAACCAAAAACATATCCCTAATTCTATTAATGGCAAAAATGGGAAAAAGAAATATGGAAAAAAGATTCATAAACCTAAGTTTAATGGAAATTATACTATGTGTGGTAAGTTTGGTCATAGAATGAATTTTTTTTATAAAACTAAATATTATCATAAAAACTTTAAAAATAAAAAAGGAAATAAATATAACCAAAACCATCAAAAAAATCAAAACCATAATTAGGATCATAATACTGACATTATTTTTTTTAAGCTAACTTGTTTGTTTCTAATGAAAATGAATGGTGTTTATATAGTGATGCATCACATCATATGAATTTTTTATCTCATATTTTATTTGACAATATAAATATATTTGAAAAGATTTATTTAGCTAATAATTAATTTTTAGAAGCTACTAAACAAGGAAAAAGTAAAATATGTAAATATTTATTGGGTATGGATCGAGGTCACCAAAATTACATAGTATAATTTGTTAGACACATGTCCAAAGTATATGATTTTATCTTTTGTATAGTATTTTGGTTGTATATGACCTTGTAAGCATAAGAAGTAGATTGGAGAATATGTAGAGTCTTTCCTTTTGGCATATTAAAATATTGGAATGTAAAGAGACAACACTTTAGAATGTTCTATTTATAACACTTAGTTGTAATGAGAGATGGTTCTAATGTGTGCTAGAGATTAATGAAATAGTTCTATTATGGTTTTATTAATAATATTTTATCTATGTTTAGTGCATAGTGAGTACTTTTTTTTCTATTTAATATATAATTCATTATGGTTATAACACCTACTTCTATGTGTTACTTCTATGTTTCCATGCAATAGTGCACTTGCATCTTTAAACTATGTTCTATAAGGCTAAATTATTGGATTATATTTATCGTTGCTCTCTACTACACAAGTTTATAATACAATTAAAATGTTCTAGTGTTTTCTAGGAACCTCTATAAATAATGGTGTAGTAAGCATGCAGCCATTTGGATGAAATATGTTTAGATGGTTGCTAGGATAAAGGGATATAAAGAGATGGTTGGATGAGAGAATCTATAGTTTTTTAGAAGAAGCAAGGATAGTCGAAATAACTACCAAGGAGATTATCCAAGACCATATCTATGGGGAAACCTAAGAAATATTTTGGTGTGAATTACCTAATTTTTAGTTGCATGGATATCTAAGGTGGAATATTATTTCTTTAGCCTAAGGAGGATAGAACTTATAGTTTGGAAAGAAGATATGTTAGATAGATTGTGCAACCTAGATATATACTAGACTTGAGGAGTAGACTATTAGATGAGGAATACGATTGATAGTTATATTACCAAATTTATAGGACAAGGATATGTAGCTTTTGAAGTTGTGAAAGAATGACTTATCTAAGGAATAAGGGGGGATTTTTCCAATGTCTATTTTAATTAAGATGTTGGTCATGGAAAAGGCCATGGTTCCTACTCTAACCGATATGGAGTAGTCATTTTGGGCACCATGGAGGTATGTGTAGATTAGAAGTGAATTATAAGGAGATGATTAAAGAAACTTGAACCTAATACCGAAAAATGGAAGGTGAAAATATTTAAAATGAGAAGAATATTTTGGATTAGAATGGGAACTATGACAATAGATATGGTGGAACACAACAAGAAATATATAATTAACTATGGATAGGATTATAGGTAGGAAAGAAAGTGTTAAAGCTATAAAGATAAATAAATCCAATTTTAGAGCTGGAAAGATGCTGAGAGAAGATGTGGGAAGTAGAGAGTAAATAGAAGGACTTGATGAAGATAAATAAGTAGATATAAATGACATAGATATGGAGATAGTGTAATATGAATAATAAGGTAAGCTATAAATAGAATAGCTAGATGGTAGATGTAGATAATAATTAATGAAAGGGTTTCTATCTAAACCTATGAAGGAAAATTCTAGGGAAGAAGTTAGATTCAAATACAAAACTATCACAGGTTCAAGTTCAAAGTTAGAAGAAATTAAAACTAGAAGTCATTCATTTAAAGAATATGCATCCCCCTATCCCAATTTATTATTGGAAAGAATAGTAAGTGTAGGAGAAGCACTGGATATAGATTGGTTTGACTATTTCATATATACATTTGGAAATCTAAGTGCAAAAACAAAGTAGGCAATAGATGGGAAGAAAATAGAAGTAAAATTCCTTTTTAAGATACTTAAAAATACTAGTGCATAGTTACCTTCAGTCATAGTTACCAATGTTCAGAAACCCATGGTAGAAAAAACAAGTGTATTAATTATAGAACTCAATAAAAGTATGTTTATTTCTTTAATATTATATGATTGTTCTATGGATCCAAAACAATATTTAGAAATGTGTGATATGAGATGGAATGTTAAAGGGGTAACCTCAGATAATGTTAATAAATGTGAACTCATAGGGTATTTTTTAGGATGAACCTTAGAGTTCATATGTAAAAGGGATGCAAATTAGCTATATTTTACACAAGTTAAAATTTTTATGATAGTAGATTTTAAATTAAAAAAATGTACAACTTAAACTATCCAAGATTTAAAGGAGATTAAACAAAAGTATATTGAATCAGTTATAGAATATGATTAAAGATTTTATGATGTCATGAAAAAAATTGAATTCATTATAGAAGACAAAAATAAGGTTTCTTGGTTTGTAGAAGGATTGAGACCAAGAATTATATTTTCCATTGCATAAACCAGTACTCAAGCAAAGTTGACACTCAATCTACTACTTTGTGAGTGGAGCAGATAGAGGATTATGGGGATGCTTCCTTAATTGGTTCCAAGATTGAGACCAAGATATATGAATTCATGAGTATAATGGATGAGATTCATGAAAAATATAAGTCTAAACTAAGCTTATGATGCACATAATCTATATGGGAAGGACATCATAGAAATGATTGTCTTGAGCTTAACAATGAGTTTTATGAGATATGCAGGGTAGTAGGGTATGTGACTTCTAATTGCCATATTTTATAGAACTACATTAAAAAATCACCAAGTTTTTTTTGAATTTTTTTTAATTCCACTAACCATGATGAAAATAATTAGCTAGTGTTATAAGAGCTGATAATATATTACTAAGAATGTCTTCACAGTGGTAGCACAATAAATATTGACTATAAAGTATGTGATTTTAGGACCAAAAGTGGAGATGACAAGTGTGATTCAAATTTAATAGATGCCTTTATTACCCCAATATCAATGGTATTATCTTGAAAGCTTGAATAATACATCATCTCCATATTATCATTATTCTAGTCAGTATCAACAACCATGGACCAATATGAACCTTTAGCAATAATCATTAAATTGGCCTTTGAATTCCCATTAGCACCAATATGGGGGTATGATGTGCAACAAATCCAACATGGAGGTTATTTTTGAAAATAGACACAAGGTTTGGGATACCAAAAAAATAGAGGTGGATATAGAGGAGTTTATAGGGGAAGATATCATGGGGGATATTAAGGAGGCTATAATAATGAAAATCACCAAACCCAACCACCTATGCAACATTATTTATGTTGAAAATACAATCAATATGTGTGTAATTTCCCTAATAATCTATAGAGACAAATATATTAAATATACTAAATATTTGAAGATCATCACAAAACAAGATATTTTCTAGTACTTAAGAAATAAAGGAAGGAGAGGCTAATATGTAACGTAAACATGATTAATGTGCAACCAAAGGAGAATGTGTTTGTGCAAGTATTCACTAGGAAATAAAGAGTAGAATAAGGGTTACCACCATTATAAATGCAACAATATTAAGGGATTATAATAGTATAATGGGATAAATATCCTGATCTTATTACTAAAAATAATTTGATGTCCCAAGATGCATAAGTCTTGTAAGAAATCTAATAATAACTAGCGTTTGAAGGTGATAATATAGCCAATGATGCTTAAATGTATGGAAATTTTGTAAGGATAATGAAATAGGAGGGTGTTGTGATTGATTTGACTGACCTAATGTAGTTACTCATCACCCTATGTAATGCAGATATTTTTTATAACATCACTAATCTCCTACATAATCTTTTGAAGTATACATAATGAGGTCAACAAGATATTGATAAAGTAGTATGATATGTTAAGACTAATAAACCTTATGATGTTGATTATTGTATAGATATTGATATATATATATATATATATATATATATATATATATGATATTATGAATGTAGTGTTTGATTTTGGTAACATAGTTATTATCATTCTATGATCAACTTGGGAAGCCATTAGTTGAATGACCTTGAGCTATAGTCTAGTTACTCTTAGTTTGGTAGATTATGGTAGGGTAGAGCCCATTTAAAGGCTAGATAATGTTGATATTAAATATATTTGAGATTAGTTTACATGGATATTTTTATATCATTGATATAAAGATAGCAGAGACCCATTATCATGCCTTAATCAATAAAAAATGGGACTATGATGGCTACATGTTCATTAACACTATGCAGAGTTAGCTAGAGATGCATCAAGGACATAAGATAGTAGTTATGCCCCTTAATAAGTCTAATAAAAATATGTATATCATCCCAAAAGATCTAGAATCCCCTTATGACTATGGGGATAATAGTTGGTTTAAGGTTAATGAATATGAAAGGCAAATAACTTTGTGACCTATAGAGTATCAAGTTAGGTAACCACACACTATACAATAGGAATAGATACTAGTGTACAACCCTATTATAACAAAGTCTTCAACCAAGCAGGTTTAGATAGAAGAATGTGTTTCTCTATTAGTTCACTCTCTAATCAAATATGAAGTAGATTTCCTATATATTACAAGTGCAATAGTGATGGATTACACAAAACCTATTCCATAGGGTGTTCTACATTAAAAAATAATATCATCTATAAATGGTGACTTAGACACTCATATGCTGAACTAGATTCAAAGAAATCATGAGATACAACCTTTGTGTATGGTGTTCACTATTAAATGCTAGATACCTCAATACTTTGTGATAGAGGACCTTAATCATTTCATATTAAGGGCTCGAACACCATGTGCCAGAGGTGGATCCATGAGTTATCACACTCAATTATGCATTGAAAGGGACATTATAATTTTTTTTGTAGTACACAAAAATCCAAAAATTAATTAGGAGGAAGCATGTGATTTTTTGTGTGAAATATTTTAGATACTAATTACAATGAAGTTAGAATGGCCTTTCTTTCAAGAAGGTCAATGCCCTAAGTTGCACATTCATTAGTGTGTGGATATATGGGTTGCATAAGGATTATATCCAAGATATTAGGTGAACATTTTTAGTCATACGTTAGCACCTCTACCAATAATCTAGTATATGTACCAAAATCATGGAAGAGAGACCAAACATTAGGCATAAGTGCTGTAAGATTTCATTCAAAATTTTGTGTTTGAAGATGATAATCCATTAGCTAATAATTCCTTATAAAAGATCAAAATATTTTTGTCATGGATAAACTGAAGACTTAGCCACTATAACTAAATCATCATCTCATCAAAAATACACATAGTATTTGAATTTAGCACTTAAAAATTATAAGGATGGTCAACAAGAACATGATCTTGTTAAACCATGTAATATTATTAATAAAGGAATTGATAGAGTCTAGTGATAGTGATGGATATCTAGACCTGGAAGGTTTCTTTGAACTAGAACACGAAGCTAAACCAAAACAAGTTCAAAGTGCATAGCAAGTTGAATAAGAAATACTACACAACATAAACATCCCACAATGGGAAGGTAAGTGCATATTACAATAATGTTTACCCAGTGGTTCCAATGAAGTATATTATTGACCCTTAAAAATGATTCAGGGAACATTGTAATAGAGGAGATACCTAAACTTATAACTATGGATGACTACTAGGGACAATAACAAATCTTAGAAGCTTTTTAATTACTCTAAGATTATCAAGATGTATTTCCAACCAAGTTTTCTAAAGTAAAAGGTGTGGATCCATCCTTGGGGAATATGTATATAGAATTTAAGGAGTGCACTCGACCCATCAAAAAGTGCCCATATAAGCTCAGTATCAATATGAAGATAAAAGTAAAAGTTGAACTAGATTTGATGCAAGAAGCTATAATTATTTATCCAATTGAAAAAGTAGAATGGGTAAGCCCTATAGTTGTGTAGCCAAAGAAGATTAGGGAATTTTAAGTCTATAGAGACTATTGCACACTACATGATGGCTACATCAATGACCCATTTCTCATACCATTTATAGATGAATTTATTGAGTTTGTTGTGGGTAAATAATTGTACTCATAGATGGCTTTAGTGGTTACCATTAGATTCTAATCACAAAGGAGGATCAGGCTAAGACTATCTTCACAACTAAATGGGTATCATTCACATCTAAATTAATTCCCTTTGGCCTAAATAATTCATCGGTATTATTTTCTAGGTCTATAATAAATGCATTCAAAGACTTTATTCATGAATTTTTATAAGTTTATTTATATTATTGGACTATTTTTTCTTTGTTTAAATAACATCTGTCAAAGTTGAGATTAATGTTATAGTCATGTCTCACTTTGTGCATTGATTTAAATTTAAATAAGTGAATGTTATTTACACCTTTTGGTGTTCTACTGGGCCATGTAGCATGTAGGAATGGTATTTTGGTTGATTAAACTAAGATTGATGTGATATTAGAGATGTTTCCTCCAAATAACTCTATAGAAGTGTACACATTTATCAATCATATAGGATACTATAGAACTTTTATGAAAGGGTATGTAGTCATATCGGTGCCAATGGAGAAACTATTGTGAAAAGATACATACTTTCAGTGGAGAAAAAAATAACATTCAACATTTATTGAGCTAAAATAAAGTCTGGTAATATCACCAATTCTAGTTTTTCCTAACTAAAAGAAGACATTACACATACATGTGGAAGCTTCTACTATCATAGTAGGAGTTGTCTTAATGTAACCAAGTGAAGGCGGGTTAGATCATCCCATACATTTTTCTAGTAGAAAGATATCAACTATAAGAAATAAATATATAACTATTGATAGAGAGGTATTAGCTATGATTTTGTGCTACAAAATTTTTGGCATTAATTTTTGTCTACTCCATTTGAGTTCTTTAAAAATCATTAGGTCTTGCATTATAAAGTTAAAAATTTGATGTTGGGAGGATAAATATATCAATGTCTTATGTTATTTCAAGAACTTAAATTCTACATCAATGTCAAGTAAGGTTGAGAAAATGTGGGGCCAGATCATCTGATTAGGTTACATAATGGGGAGGACCCAAAATAAATAGAATATAAATCCTAAATGCACACTTATTCAAGGATGTTATAATCTTGGATAATATGGAAGACATTGTGAATTTATTAGAGCAACTTTACCTGCATACCATATGGAATAGGATAAAAATCAAATGGTCACCTAGGCTATACTTTATATTCTCATCAATGGGTTTTTGTACAATATGGGTAGAGATGATGTGCTACACAAAGTAGCACTAGAGCATGAATGACCACAACTTCTTCAAGAGGCTCATTAAGGAATTATAGGGATCACTTCATAGGTGAAATCACTACTAGGAATATACTATAGAGTGATCTTTGGTGGCCTACTTATTTTAGGATGTAGATAAAGTAGCTAAGCATTGTGATATTTGTCAATGAATGGGCAAGATAAATCAATGTGATTAAATGACTTTAGTTCCTATGCTCACATACCAACTATTTAAATAATGGGGAATTGACTTTATTGGGCCCATAGCTCCTCCTATCAAGTGAAGTCATATGTGTTATATCATTACTACAATTTATTACTTCACCAAATGGGTAGAAGTAGATGTAACCCCAAGATGTGATGCAAAGGATGATATTAAGTTTATATATGAAAATATCATCACAAGGTTCAGATGCCCAATCAAGCTTGTTAGTGATAGAAAACACATTTCTAATAATATATCAAAACTCTAACTAAAGAGTTTATTATATCACACTACAAAACCACAACTTATCATTCCCAAGTAAATAGGTAGGCTAAAACATTAAACAAGGTATTGGGAAAATGTTAACAAATATTTTTAATGTGTAAAGGGATGACTGGGAGGATTCCATTCATGTGGTTATTTGGGAATATAGAATAAATTTTTAGAAAATAATCAGTTTCACTCCCTTTAGCTTATTTATGGTCTTGAATTAGTAATGCCTATGGAATATGTAGTTTTGAGTTTGTGTATTGTAATAACTATAAGGTTTGATGATCATGACTCTCTTAAGCAAAGGGTATTCTACTTTGTTGAAATAGATGAAATTTGACAAAGGGCACTATGAACATAGGATATACATAAGGCAAGCTAGAAAGCATATCATGATCACAACTTATGATCTAAATAATTCTATTCAGGGTAAATAGTATTACTATATGATAGTAGGTTTAAGGAATTTCTAAGAAAATTGTACATTAGATGGAAAGGACCTTCTATTATACATGAAGTTTCATAATAGATTACTATAGTTTTAAAATATCTTTAGGGAACCATATTTCAAATACAAATAAATGGGTGTAGGCTTAAGCCTTGCCACATTTAATCTCTATCACTTTGCTAATAAAATGAGTGGGTGTTGAGTAACACCATATAGTTATGTTTTTGTTTAATGTTGTGTTTTTTATTGTAATTTTTTTAAAAATGTGTTTTTATAGTGTAATCATTACATCACAACTAGAAAATAGAAATTACAGTCATATGGTGTTATCAATTTTTAAAAATGGCCTAAAGAAGGATAGTTGGTGCCAACTACCAAAGTTCATGAAATAAGTCTAGGAAGGTGGTGGTGACAAGACTAGTGTGATGAAAGGATGAATAATGGTCATTCAATATCATTAATGGAAAGTCACTTGAATGGATTGCATTTTTCCCAAGGTGGATTGAGTGGCCAATTGATTGATGGTATCATATAAGAAATAAGGTAGATGAAAAAATATCACATCACATCAAGAAACTACCAAGAGATCAATTAAGGATTATAGATGAAAAAGGGTCACTATTAGATCAAATTTCACCAAGTAAGAATAAATGTGGGAAGGAAAACTTGAGCACAATTAATCATCACATTTAAATCAGTCGGTAAGACACATTTAAGTGCCAAAAACTATACAAGGAGGAGCATGGACAACACATACACATTACATACTTATGTAATATGTGAACTTTATGATCTACTTTCCAAACATTTTCAAGTGCACTGATTACATACTAGAGTTTGAGAAAGTAAAGCAATTCTTCATATTAGGCAACAACTACAATGATGGAGTGAGGTCCACTATTGATCCCAATTTTAGATGCATATAAAGAGGATATGGGAAACATCTTAGGTCTATGACAAACTAAATATACTAATCCTACCCTTTTAAATTCATGTATCAATCAGAAGAAACTTTGTTTACTCCTGGGCCTCAAGATCCTGCACAAGCTAGAGCCCTAATGGTCCCACATCTAATGTGAGGTTCAGACATTGAAAAATTAATTAATCTACCTACATTTAGTCAACTTTATGAGGTGATGCTTACCCTCCTAAGTAGATATAATCAATTTGATATTCATTTGTCATAATATATTACAATTTGGATCAATTCCCAAGCTATGACACGAGTTAGAGGTCTCCCAAATCATGAAAAAAACATTTTGACATACAAGACCACCATGCCTCCCATTAATTTAGACATCACAGAGAAATACATAATTAAGGCTAATAGAGGAGTAATAATTGAGTTTTTAATATATTTTTTAGTGTGGATTTTGGTTAAATTCATCACAAGAAGGTTTTGGTAGATAGCAAAGCAAGCCAAGAAGGCAATAAAAGGGGTCATCAATGTTATGTAGTGCATGATATCTCTATGTAAATATTTCACTTGGCATGAGTTTTTGGCATTAGATCTAACTATTAATATTTATAAGGTATGAATATGTACTTCATATACTTTCCAATATAATTTTATAGTCTTAATTTTATATTTTACATAATGGAAATTCCTAAAAGGACCTGTTGATGTCACTACAAATTTTTCGCCTATCCTCACCTTCATATATATCACATGAACCAGAATAAGGCATTATTATGAACAATTATGTATCTTCAATTCATGGTGTATTAATGCCCTATACTTAATCAATTATCACCCTTGAATCCCTTATGATGTCAGGCAATATCTATGTCAACATGCATCAGTAATAAAATTACACAATGGGGTGCAAATCAAAGTGCATGAGCTAGTAACTCTAACCATGACCACAATACCATTTTTCACCATAATTTTGGATGTGTGAGAATAAGTGTGGAGGTATAAATCTTTATCTAAAAATTCTATATAACCTTTATGATCTATTCATCCATAAGGACAATAACTAGTGCTAGAATAGGTAGAATATCAATAGCAAGTACAACTAAAAGTCCCACCACAAACATCAATAGACTCATCATAACAAGATAAAATAAAAATAAATGCACCTACATGGAAATCCTCACCATTACCACCAATTAAGATGATGCCTCAAATAAAGTCATGGTTGGATAATTCAAATGTCCCAAAGATAGAAGGTGGGTGTGACTTACCAAAGCTAGGAGTGGAAGAGAAGGAAGTCTTGAAGATTATGTAGGAAGATATTCAAAATGATGTATACAATAAGGAGGAAGAAAATAATTATTTTTCTAAAAGATAGTGCACACATGCTAGGTGCATAACTAGGTAAGGTAATAGCTTTGAGTTGATATTAATCAACCCTAACCCTCTATTATTTTTGATACTATAGGTTAAAAATTAGTACATATCAAGTTGGTGGCCAAAATATTTTAATTAGATCCAATTTCAAGATCATCTATTACACAAACGGTTGATATACCACAATGAAAAAGCTCAACACAACCATTGATGTGAATAACCCACACATACACATCTACTTGACCATATCAACTTGTAAGGGAAAGAATGGTGTATTTTGGGGAACCAAAAATTTCTAGTAGTGTGTATCCATCATAAGATGCACAACAATGACCTCTAACTTAGGATATGAAGAAGTAGAAATATATCCTAACTCCTCCAACCACATCTAATAAAAATATGTTTGTGCAGAGAGGTATGGTTTTCAAATCAAATTATTCTAAATATATTGGATCATTAACCAAATTTTACATCCCTAAAATTAGGGAGGAGCCTCAAGAAACAACTAGGTTAGAGCCAACACCTAAACAGGAAACTATGCAATAAACATAGGATCCAGAGGATTTTCAATAGAAAAAAGAGAAGAAGAAGAAGAAGAAGAAGAAGAAGAAGAAGAAACAAGAGGAAAAGTGCTAGAATCAAGCTGAGGAAGTAGAGGATATAAAGAAGTAGGCTGAAGAAGCAGAGGTAGAAGAAGTGAGTTGAGTAACTAAAGGCTATGTGTAAGTAGGATAAAGAAGCATAGACAAAAAGGAAAAAACAAGATAAAACATAAATAAAATAACAATAATCATAGGCTACACATAGAATAAGGATGAATAAGTGTCAAAATCCAAGGCTTAGGATGAAGAATAGGCCAAATAAGAGCAAGCCAAACAAGTAGCTACTACACAAGTAACCAAAGATAAAGCTAAGGCTGAGGAGGACCAGCACAAGAAATAAGAAAAGGTCAAATGTGTAGTTGAAGCCTAAGTAGCTAAGGATGAATCCAAATCCAAAGCTAAAGTTAAGGTGTAAGCCAAATCTCAAGTTGAGGTAGAGACTAAAGCTATAGATAAAGCCATGAAGGAAAAGGAGGCTTGAGATAAGGAAGATGCAATGAATACAATAAAATTAAAGTCTAAAGAGTAATAAGGTGTGTAAGAGGAGGATTCATAGTTTAAACCTTAGATTACTACTCAGTGGATATGTGATGTCCCCATAACATCCACCAGATATACCAATTTCTCACTACCTTTGGCTCAATTCACACTTGCTCCTACAACACTTTTAATGACATCCATGGCACTTGAAACCACTATGATGGAAACATCTTTATATGTTGATTAGTTTCCTCTATCCAATAATATTGAAGGTTTCATTTTATTTTAAGAGTCAATTACATAAAAGGTCTCAGACTTGGATCAATAATTTTTATGGTTATGTGATGAAAAATTAGAATTGAACAACCAACTTATAAAATCATGATAGATAATTTATAGTACTTATCTTACATTGGTTACATAAGTTCTTGGTGACCAAGTCATGTATAAATATAAGCAACTCACAACCTTATTGATGCATCTCACTAAGGATCAGTTGGTCATGTAATGCTTAAAAACACTATGTGATCAAGGGTAAGCTCTAAAGATAGAGACATATGTAATCTATGAGCTGCTTAAAGAATATAAACAAGTCTGGGATACCTATGCACACCAATCCAAGTAGATAAATCAAGGAATGATAAAATATAGGTAGAATCTCAAAAAATATTTGGATATTACACAACCATAATTTGCTACAATAGGTAAAGCCAAAGTTTTGATGTATGATCAAATGGTTATTATTGTAGTAATGAGTAGTACACTCAATTAAATGTTGGATTCTAAGGGCATTACCATGTAAAAGCTTTGGACTTGGCATAATGAGACAATACATAAAATATTTGCATTAATTCAACATCAAAGGGATATAAATTGATTATATGAATTGGTATTGGATATAGAGTTAAATATGTCAAATTTAGAAGCACTAATATCCATTATAAAAGATGATGATGTGTAGAATTTGATGTTGATCTATATTCCACTACAGATCTTTCTTTCCTTGGTGTGTGAGGCCATGACATATTGGAATATGCTAAATCAATACATTTCATAGGGTGTTTTTTCTATTTCTCAATTGGTAGATGAACCTAAATTTATTCTACCCCAGTAACTCCATAAAGTTATAAAATAGAAAAATATATCTAGAAGACACAAATAACAACTTAGTAGTAGAAGACCCCACCAATAGACCCTACATACTTATTGGATCTAGAATCACCAAAATTATAATTATAAGTAGAGAATCCTCCTATGAATTCACTCCAAAGCACACCACCAACCTTATAATAGGTATTTCACACCATAATTTTCAAATTTTCACAATATTTTCAAATTTTCTAAATTGTCTTAAGCATTTAGAGCGAGGTTAGAATGGTTAAAAACCTATAAAGGGAACAAAAATACTTATGATAATTAGTTTAAAACCTAAAAGGCCAGCTAAGTAATGTGCAATAGGTGAAAATTGGCAAATAACACCTAAAGGAATAACTATGGCTAGTGTGTATGACTCATCCTCTTAGCTTCAAAGCAGACTTCAAGATATAACTTTGTCTCAAGATGAGACAACAATTTAACTCTATAAAAGTTTTGGGTATGGATTTAGGTCACCAAAATCACAAACTATAATTGGTTGGGCATGTGTCCAAAGTATATGATTTTGTCTTTTGTATAGTATTTTGGTTGTATGTGACCTTGTAAGCATACGAAGTTGAGTAGAGAATATGTACAGTCTTTCCTAGTGGCATATCTAGGGACTATAATGTAAAGAGATAGCACTCTATAATGTTCTATATATAACACTCAGTTGTAATTAAATATGGTTATAATGTGTGTTAGATATTAATAAAATAGTTATGTTATGGTTTTCCTAAAAATATTTTATCTATGTTCAATGCCTAGTGATTAGTTTGTTTGCCTTTAAATATGTAATATTTTATGGTTATACCACTTATTTATATGTGTTATTTATGTGTTTCCATGAAATATTACACTTGAGTCTTTAAAAAATGTTCTATAAGACTAAATTATTGGATTCTATTTATCTTTGCTCTTTACTGTGTAAGTTATCCCTGTAATTAGCATTATTTAGAGTTTTCCAAGAACCTCTGCTAATAATATTATTATAAATGTTTGTTATATTATTATTTAAGATTTTTTATACATATTTTATGTTATCTTTCATCGCATTGTAGAAATTAATCTCAATTATGGCATAAAATATTACTTTATGTTAATTTTAGAAGTTTATAAGACATATCTCAACATGATATTGTGATTGGTCCTTGTGATATTTCTTCTCAAAATCGAATTTGTGAGGGTTACATACATGGTAAGAAATACACTAAACCCTTCCATGATAATAATGATGTTAATTCCTCTCATATTTTAAAGAGTTTATTCATAGTAATGTTATAGGGCCAACTAGAAGTTGCATCTCTTCATGATTATTTATATGTTATTACTTTAAATATATTAACTAAATTGATAGTCTCAACTTCAATTGTATTTGTTAGTAATACTATTTATTGTGATTCTTTTAAAATATTATTATTATTATTATTATAATAATAAGAAAGCAAATATATATATATATATATATAGTTTTCAAAATGATTATTTTTAATTCATATGAATTAGAATTAAAATACATTATTTACATAATACCATGTGTCATTTGAAAAAATGATCATGTTTAACTATTACATTTGGTAGGAATATCATGCCCAATAAGAGAGGATATTTTATATTTTAATTGTTAAGATGATTTTTTTTTATAAAGTGGGGAAATTTCATTCTAACATGTTTAGATGCTTCATTTTATAATATGTTATGAAACACAAAGTGTAAATGAAGTTTGTATTATTAATTGGCTCCTTATAATTTGCTTTATTAAGAATTTTATTTATACATATCTATAATTATTTATTATAGTCTCATATTTGTTTGATTTTATGATTGCATTTCATGCTAAAATTTTCCTTATGAGAGGTTACATACCTCAATATTTTTTATATCCAATTCTAGGTCATTAGAAAAATGAAAAAAGTATATTAATATTGTAAAGTTTTTTTTAAGATATCTAATGTTTGGATAACTTAAATTGTTGTGTGTGCATCACATGATAGTTGGGGACTCTGATCTTGTTAATATTGGAGACATATAATAATGAATTGCATAAAATGATTTATGTGTGTCATTAACTAAATAATAAGTGGTGAATTAGTTTACCTAAAACCATGACTTGACTATTTAAAATGTGTTTTACCACAGATAAACATATGTCTTCATTTATATTTATTTATTTATTATGATACTAATCATAATATGACATCATAAATTTATTTCTAGATATGTGTTTAAGTTTGGTGTAGGTGTTATCACTTGAAGCATTAAAAAGAAACCTAATATCTTTATCTCTTATATTTAATTAGAGTACATTATTTCTATGGAAGCTGCTAAAGAAGCCATGTGGCTACGAAGGTGATTGGGAGAACTTCATTTAGATGTTTCTCAAAATACCATCCTTCACTATGATAACTAAATTTGTAAATCTCTAGTGAAAAATATAGTTCAACACTAACAAACTAAAAATATTGAAGTTCATGTACATTTTATCTGACAAAAAGTCCTCAATGGTGATATTAATCTATAGTTCCATCCTATAGGTGAAAAAGTTGAAGATATATTCACAAAACCTCTTGGTTATACCATGTTTTTTAGTTTCATGTAATTATGGGACTCTTATAGTTACCATTGAGGGGGATTTTTCATGATAATGCCACTTCTTAATGGCCATGAGTTATTTCTTCTTCTCTATACTTTTTCTCATTGTAAAGCATTGTAAATTTTGAGTAGAAGTTATGTGATTTACGTAAACTTTGGGTGGAAGTTTTAATTTTGTACATAATACATAAAATCATACTCTATAATGGAGGTCCTTATGTTATAAAATTCTTTAATTATGCTTAGTAATTATTCATGAGAAACTATGAGATGTAGTCTCACAATCATGCTAGCCTAAACCTACTTTCGATTAGCTTATGGATTATAATTAGTTTTATTTCAAAAAGTGATGTTTGTCATGATGAAGGTTTTTAAATCCTTATATTATGTACATATTATAATTCCTTTTTGTTTAAGGTGACTATGAGTTTTATCCTCACTTATCATTAAGGGGGAGTGTTAGAGCATGTAATGTCTAAATAGGCTTAATTGACCCTTAGCTTATCTTGGTAGTGAATAAAATAATGATAATATATTATTTATTAACATGAGGTATAAACCTCATGTAAATAAATAATAAAATTATTTTTATTTTATACATATCAATATTATTTAATGACCTTTAGGATGGTTGGACTCATTGATTACAATGATCACCTCCCTTCGTATTTCACTATAAATAGTGTTTTACCACTATTATGAAATATGGTGAATTGGTATGAAAAATTATCATATTCAAACTTAAGTATTTTTTTAAGGATATTGAGAATAATTAAGAAGGAAAAGTTTTTATTTTATTGGGTAAATGTTTCTCAAGTAATTGAATATCACTTGTGTGTGTTTTACCTTTTAGATTTTTTCCCACCTAATTACCTACGTAATGTGTAACTTATTTGCGTATATGCTTTGATTATCAATAGATATTAGATCTATAATTATAGTCATCATGAATTACTACATTCAATTTATCAATAACATCATCTAAGAGTTTTATTCAAGGTTTAGGGCTCAATAGAGTGACTCTAAAAGGAAATAGTTTTCAAAATATTATACAAATCCTCATAGATTCCTTAATAGTTCAAACTATAAAGATTATTTAGTTGTTTTTCTCATTAATTTAAAGAGATTTACAAATACAATACTTTATTACTATAAAATAGTAATAGAATCATGATATAATGAACTTTCCAAAGCATAATAGTCCCAAAATAACCTATCAAGCATAACAGTTAACAACCTGAAAGTAAAGTGTTGTTTTATTTCATTTATAACTCTTTTATTTTGAGAAATTCTAGTAAACTTTCATAATAAATAGTATACCCTATTTATAATTCATATAACTATAAATTCAACTTCATACTATTCAAATCATGAATGCATAATTGATACCAAAAATCATTAATTCATGTTTATTGACTAAAAAACTATTCAAAGGTTATCCCCATGACCTACAATGAGAATAAGGAAGTTTTTTATCTATATAATGCTCTTAATATAAGATATTACCATGGAGTATCTAATTCACTCTTTTTGGTACCTCATTAATCATTTTATAGATATTACTTTTGGTTATTAAACCATTAAAACCTTCCAAAAATCGGACCTAATGGTCACATTTTTTTTTTTGAAGCTAACACTATTTAAAAAATTTACTATGGAATGGAACCATGCCAATTTAATTCAATAATTTAATAGTGATCAATTTTCATAACCCTTTAACACAACCTAGTAGATTTATTAACTACAAATCACAATATAGAATAGTCTAATTGAATTCCTCCTTATACCATTCATTATAATGATACAAGGTACGTATTCAATACTACATATAAAAATGCATACTTAATAACTAATTCAATTAAGTTACAACTTTGATAGTTGACTACCACATCAAACCCATATATGAATAACATGCATGTTTACCTTACAATATCTTAAAATAAAACACTAAAACCATGTAATTCAAATATTACATAAAATGTCAACCTCCATTATAAAAAAAACTTTTCCCATTTAGTCTCCTTGGATGAAAAGTGGCACACATCATTTTCATAGTCCAATGTCCATATAATTCATAGATTGCATTAGAGTTAGTACAATTTCTCTACCAAATTCCTTTATACATTATACTATTGAAAATAATTGTAGATATAAATGAAGCTATATATCCAAGTGAGAAATTAATAAAAACTTAATTATCTTTAGGTTCCACAAAAAAATATTACCTGATCCTTACATTAAGATAGAGTCTTGAAATAACATTATGTTAATACTATCAAATTTCCATGAATCTTTATGATAAATGTTATAGTAAATGGAACACAACACTGACAAAGAAGGCACAAACTATTCCCAATTTGATCATACAATATTTCTTTATTAATTCTAACGTCAACAGGATTTATCAATTAATCCTACGAATAAATTACTTAGTATGCCATAATCAAATAATACTAGTAACTAAGTGAAGTTTTTGCCTTAAATTACATGCTATATCCATATTGATTCTTAAGTCTCAGAGTTCCTAAAACTCCTACATCCAACATAACTTACATACTACTCATTTTCACTTTATGAATTTTAAAATTAATTTAATAAACTAATGAATTAAAATAAGTATAGGCCTATTAAGACAATCTCAAATATTCCATATTATTTGAATAATAACTCAGTTAGATTGAAAACATAGATAGAGTACTAAATCTACTAGTTGTATGTAGTCATACAATCAAGGCATACTAAGGACTAGTTATTCTTCATAGTACATATTATTATATAATTATTTACCTTAAACATGACTACAACTACCAAGTTTAACACAATAGGAACTGAATTTAAAATCTACTGTTATTGTTTCAAGTTATAACACAACTCAAATAATATAATAACACATAACTAATAACAAGGATACTTTCTATTTGGTAACCCACTAGGTCTAAGGATTTTAAATGACTAAGTCACACATAGAAATTCAAGATTGGTATACTAGTTTTTTAGTATAACTATTATCAACTTTGTAATTCCAGATAATAAACCAAGAACTCAAAAATGTATTGAGAGGCATAGACAAAAATGACCACCATTATTTGAACCATTACATATATCTATATGAGTACATATTAAATAGCCATTTTATTAACTTCTCCATTTAATATTATCCCTAACAAAGAGTTCTAGTAAAACTATGTATCAACCATGAATGAACACAACTTATATTCTCATTAGTAATGTACATGCAATAAAAAATAACCAATAGTCACAAATCCATCCATATTTCATTATTTAAAATAGATAATCTATACAAATATCAATAATTCCTTAGCAAAGGTTTGATAATAGTCACCTAATATTACAATGTAATTCAAAATCAAGTTCTTATATATGTATAGTTATCAAATGAAATATAAAATCATTTTTTAGCATCAACAACTAGTATATACACGTTCAAATACAATGTTAATAAGTTTAAAATATACCCTAGTTCCTCACATATCATTGACACCAATATGAAATTAGTTTAACAACTTGAAGAGTCATCCAATAACACATGCACTCTAGAATGCATTCCTTGTGAAAAGATGAAAATAATGTCTAAGTTGATCCCATCCATATGGTGGTATGACATACCCACCCCATCCATTAGTTTGGGGTTGTAAAAGGTCACCAAATGAAGACCAAGGTTATAAAATTAAATGAGAACAATTGTTCAAAGATAGATCAAATGTCCACCAGGGTTAGGGTTTCCCACACATGGTCAATAGGAAAATAATAAAAGATAGGTAACACACATACTAGAAAATAATGATACACAATGGAATCATTCCAAATCAACACATAAATCCTTTGTGGCTATACTAATATAATTCACTTCATCAAAATTCCATCTAAGGGTGGCATAAACTCAGTTATGCCTACCCCTCAAGGTTTATCAGTAAAATCACATTACCATCTTAGAAAAAACCTTACTCAATTTCAAATGTAGTAACAACTACAAAAAACTAAAAACACTTACAAGCTTAATTGGGGAGTTTTAATAAGGGTTAAGGCCCTCCACACAACCCACTCATTCACCTAGGATTTCCTCTAAGAATAAAATAGCGGTAGTTATGCATATATTTGAAATTGAACAAATAAATGAACTTACTTTTAAAAAATTCCTTTTTCATTAATTTTCTTCCTCATTTTCTTCTTCCACCACCAAAATGTTGTTCTCTAACTATTTGGGTATAATCCCAAACTACTATAAATCCTTCCCTCGAACTCCATGGCCACCTCCAAAGAATTTGTGCCTCCAAGGTGAGGGTTCTAAAAATATTTTCCACCACCATCATGGATATGGCCAAACTGTAGACCATAAACCATACATTCCCTCCATATTATCTTCACTTTAAAGTTAATGAATAGAATGATATACTAAAAATCATAGACAAAACTAAATGTTTTTTTGTGAAAACTAAAAAAATAAATGATGATGCCTTAAGACTAAATTCAAATGATATGTTCAGAATATGATCTAATATGGGTCAAAGTTACCTTTTTCCAACATAATCATTTATCTAAGTCATCAATAATTTTAATCTCAAAAAAATTCTTTAATTCCTTTTCAAATCATGCCTTAACTTAAGTCAAAGGTAAGCCCACTAAGTTATTTTAAAAATTCACATTCTCAATGCTTTAACAAGACCCAAGACACCATTTTATACCTATCAATAATGAGACATGCCAAACATTTAAATTTTGTAATATTTTACATTTATTTATTGTTTTCACTTTAACTTACACCCAATGAGGAGGTGGGGAAAGCTTATCCTCATTCAAGTGATATAATGGAACCACCTCAGGTCTGTGGGTATCGCTATTAGGATGTGGATCTCTAGATTAGGAGCTAACTCCCCTTGATGCATCACTAAAGCTCATATCATATTACTAACACTTTGGGGATGAAAAGGGATAGGGATAACATGAAATTAAACCTAGTCTATAGGAGATGATACACTAAAATATTTTATCTACTCATACCCTAATCATGTACTTGGAACTAAGGACAAGTTGCATATACACTTCATCTAAATTTTAAGGTCTTCTCACATACATAATTATCATTATCATGATCTTTAATTTTATACATCATATAATGGATTCATATCCCATGCATTCTCAAAGTAGTTAAGGTCTTATTGAACCTCAAAGCATGCCTCAAACTATTGTCCCTTCATATTATCATGACAAGTCTAAAAATCCATGTATGGGAAAACTTGTTGCAAGTTCATCTCTCCTTGAAGGATCTGATCATCATTTTTCATTTTCATAATCTCTTGAAACTATTCAAGGCTCATTGTGTCAAGACCATTTGGAATTATTTCTTGTTTTCATTCTTCATGGAAGTTGGTGGAGGTGGTTGCATAGGTGGATGTAGAGACAAGCTCCAAGCCAATTTCAAAAGGCCTAAGATCATCATATATTTCTCTATTATGATCTAGGTTCTCTTCATTATTTTTCTCTTCAACATGTATTTACTCTCCCTCATCTTGATTTTTATTATCTAGGACCTTAGTCTTTTCCTCCTCATACTCTTGGAACATTTGCATATAAATCTGCCACATGTCCTCCCTTTGAGACACATCTTCTTGCTTGTCATGGCTAGTCAACTCCAAGTGATTTATAGGTTATTTGAAATATTAAAATTCATTACATATGATCTCAAATAATTTCCATAGATCATCATCATTTGGTTGTCTTGCATCATGAAAAAGAGAGATAAAAAGGTTATTTCTTCTTCTTCTTTAGAGTCTAAGAGAACTTCCTTCAAGGCATATTTTCCAACACAAGGAGGATCTTCTTTATATCTTCACACCCTAACCTCTTCTCACCATAATTCATCCCTTATCCATCTTCAATCCAATCTAATATTCAATCTCATCTTCCCTCCTAGTGACATCAACATTGGGCACTTAAAAAATATGGAGATTGGCCAAAGGGGATTCCCAAGTAGTAATACAATTCTCAACATTGAGAGGGTAAAATTGATTAGTTAGAATGGGTGAAAATATGGGTTCAATAGCTTATTTAGGAGGGGTGGGACGAAATTTAATGGTTACACATTTCTCTTCCCTAACAACTTCTCCACTTAAGCATGATTTTTTCCTTTCTTCATGAGCTGCCATCACCTCTTTCCATCTTGGGAATGTAGGTTTAAGGATGTTTTCATGGGATTGAGAAGTTGATGAAGGGGTGAAGGATATTTTTAGGAAACTTGGATTTTCCTTGGGATTGGTGCCTTTATTTCAAGTTGGAGAAGTAGGTTTAGATAATTCAATTTCAGCTACCATAATAGATTTCCTCCACATCTAATTTGCTAACTCAATTTCCCTTTCAAGGTGAGCTTCAAAACTCAATTCTTATTCTTCACAATATCCTCTAAGTTTACTAACCTATACCATCATGATATTATCCTTCCCTTGGCTAATTTATATAAATGGTTTCCAAGAGGAGAAGTTTTGGGGAATGGACCAAGAATTTAGGACACTTTGAGGCTGTCAAGATTGAGTTTGTTCATATGTTATCAACCTTTCTTCTAGATGGAAGATCAAACCACAAATATCAAGAATAATATTAGAAAGACATGGCCAACTAGGTTTTTATATAGGGATCCATTCCATTTTAATTTGATAAAAATGATCCCTCACACTCTTGACATAAAAACTAGGGATAATTTGACCATAACCATACCTAGTGCCAAGGTCTAACATATAGTCTTGATAACCAAGGAGAATCCTTTTGAAACTAATAATGGAATGGCTTGGAGAGGAGCTAGGTGAGCTATATGGAGCATAAACTTGATAAGGATAGTCATTGGAAATATATGCTTGATGGGGATCATGACAAGGTTGGCCAAGAACTTGCTCATAATTAGGAGGAAGAGGAAAAGCTAGAGATAACTCCTTAACTTATGTTAAAACAAGCTCAAATTCACAATTCTCCATGACTTTCTTGAAAAAAAGAGTATGAAATAATAAAACAACTTTCAATAAGTATACATAGACAACTCAACTAGTATACATGTACTTGGAGTCACCATTGGTGCTTAGTGAATTGCCTCTAAAGGCTGGTATCTTGAGAAGAACACCAAAACTTCTCAATAAATAGACCTCTAGCCCCATCGAGCATGCCAAAAACTATTATCACTTTAACTTGCACCCAATGAAGAGATGGGAAAATCTTCTCCTCATTCAAGTGAGACAATGGAACCACCTTATGGATATGGGTATCCCTGTTATGAGGTGGATCTCTAGATTAGGGGCTAGCTCCCCTTGATGCATCACTAAAGCTCATATCCTACTACTAACACTTTGGGGATGAAAAGGGATAGGGATAACATGAAACTAAACCTAGTATATAAGAGGTGATACACCAAAATATTTTATCTACAAATACCCTTATCATGCACTTGTAACTAAGGATAAGTTTTATATACACTTCATCCAAATGTTAATCTTCCCTCTCACATCAATGCTTCAACATGGGGTCTTGGAGATAGCATAGGCTATGAAAAACTAGAAAATAGGCATTGTAAGACACTATATTGAGTAGCCTACTCAGTACACTTGAAATCTATTTTGACACTTATTTTTGACCTGTAATAGAGAGATCACAAATACAAAAGGTACTAAGGAGAGTAACATGTGAAGTTAAATGAAACTTACACTTGCACAAGACCAAAAACCATCATGTACACTTAGTGAAATATTCAAATGAGGTAAAAAAATTGTATTTATTGATTTAAGTCAAAAATTTGGAAGGTATTTACCATACCCAGGTATAGAGATCCATACAAATGGCCAAGAAGGCCTAATTTATAGGACTTGGAAGAAGAGAGAGAAAAGAGAAGTTGAAGAGGAACAAGGACATGTGTCACCAATGTGAAGATAAATTAAAAATGCATGGGAGATAGTAATTTGGTAATCCATATCATTTTAGGATTTAAAAATATGATTTTAAATCATCTAAGACCTATAAATAGTCAAGAAAATCCTTTTCTATGCATAGAAAATTACCCCTCATGATCGACCTTACAAAACTATCCTAAATCTAAAAATGATCAATTTTGATGATGAATCTAAGTAGGAGGGGTTACTAAGAAGCCATCACATGCATTGGTGAGGATCTTGACCCTTCCTATCATTCTGGCCATGCATGATCATACTTGGTAGTCTCAAAATAGCCCTTTTCCTTTCACCTCTCACACTTGTCACATTTAATTTATTCAAAATTACAATATGATCCATAAAATAAGATTAATGACACATGTAAGTAGTGATCATACCATTATTTACAATAAATTGGCCTTAAAAGGCTCCCAAAATGAAGATTCGCCATTTTCTTTAAGTCCTCTCTATCTAGCTCACTGGACTAGATAAAAAGAAAGAGTTGGAAGGCACACTTAAGAGATTATAAAATTGATATAATGACCATGGGGACTTATAAAAAGTCCTAATATTCCCTCAAAAAGTGATTTAGTCTCCTATAAGTTCACCATGCCTACAAAACACAAAAAAGGGTCAAAATAATCCTTATTTTTCCCTATTTCATACAAGTCCATACAGTCTAATCCCATGGCTATAGTACTCATGGATTTGGAAACAACTTCTCTTTAACACTCATGGTCAAATTCATCCATCTAAATGCACTTTTAGGCTCATTTTCACCATCAAGTCTTAAAGAGGGTTTACAAGGGTTTTAAAGTGTTTTTAATTCTTAGCATTCATTCATAGCCATGACACATTAGAATTTTGATAAAATTCCACTTGTATCTTCTTAAGGACCTCCTTAAACTTTCTTTAATGGATCAAGGTCTCATGCAAATCTTGGTGGAAGTTTTAAGCACTTGAAGTTGACATTCGATCTCATTTTTTACTACTTGGTGGGGTCTAAACATTTTAGGCCAAAACATGGCTTATTGGACAGTCTACTACAAACCAAAATTTGGAAAACCTTTATGTCTATCCTAAAAACATGCTTCAATCCCTGAAAAATATCCCTTGAATCTAGAATTGGAAACTAACCCTTGTTTGGCACCATGTCTAGACCTTGTCAATAGGTTTGCCTACACCCTTGGCCAAAATTGAGGCTTTAGTAGTTTCATTATGCCTCTAAATGGATTCAAAAATTCATTTTCACCTCCATGGAAGTGTTCCATGTCATTGGGATTCTTTCCTAAGGCCCAAACTGAAAGTGGCCCTTCATTTGAGATTAGGCCTATTCCTTACACACTAGGTATGCATGCAACCCTCCTTGGTTAGAGAATCTTTCTTTGGTTCTAGAACCTCTATCAAGGTTTGATAGATTTTTTTAGGTGTGCTTCAAATATACAAACCTCCATTTGAGCTTAATTGACCTCTAATCCATCATTTGACCTTTCTCTATCAAGCTTAGACCTCTCCAAAGTGCACTCCAAGTACCTTTAAAGGCTTGAGACCATTGTGAATGTTGTTTATTGGTCATGATGATGTCAACATACTCCTATAGGTGAATATTTTTACTATGTGGACTAAGATAGCCCCTTAAAAGAGCAAGAAAATGTAAGGCAAGGCCTTCCAAGCACCCCAAAAACACTTTTCAACACTACCAACATAATAAACATTAGGAACATCATCAAAACAACATCAAAGCACTTTTCCCAATATTGAGAAACCATTTACAAGGTAACTAAGATGACTGTAAATGCAAACTAGGCATTTTTCAAGCATGTACAAGCCTAAAAGAGGCTTTCCAAAGTACTTGAAGCTTCCAACACCAAAATAATCATGATAATATCTTGAAAAACATTTAGGAGCACCTAAAACAAACCAATCCATCAAACCAAATCAAGAAAACTTTAAACAAGTTTAAAAAGAGACCCCTTCATGGTTGAACATGCATAAAAAGCTTCCTGGAGTGTTATCCATTGTTCATAAAGGAGGAGCCACAAAATTTCAAGTTATTCCTATGAAAATTAATTGCACTCATATTAAATTTCCACCCCCATCAACACTCTTCCCAACTCCACATGTACCTTCCACACCAAGTACTTGAAGTTGACCCTTCTTTGCATGCCAAGAAAAAATGGATAAAAATAATTTGTAGATGAAATTTGAATTATCCTTGAAAACCAAACATTTAATTGGGTTTTGGGAGGTGAAGAGACACTCCACCCACATTTTTAGTTGAAGATCAAATCATGAAAACTATACAAGTTCCCAAAAGGGCCTAAAAATAAGGAGAAACTTCCCTTTTCTGACTATAACTAACTCTTGGCTGATATATGACTTCCCCTAATAATATCCTAACCTCTTCCATGTTTAAAATGACCTTGGTGATAAACTTTCCCTCTTGTAAGTTCGTACAAGTCAATAAATGGGCTAGAAAGTGGCCAAAAGACCCCTTTTTGCACATGAGATATAACTAATGACCAATTTATGAATTATAAACCATTTGAAACATGATATAGACCATTTTATGACAAATGACATAAAATGGACCTTTGACCAAGGTTTGATCAAGTTTGACTTTGGCCATTTCAAGGAAGGTGAGCTTAGACAAGGACTAAGACAAGGCCAAATAAGGTAATAGACCAACAATGACACCTTATAGGACCTATAAAAATTTATCCAAAATTTTTAAATAGTATGGGTTGAACTCATTTGACTAGAATTCAAATTTGGTTAATAATTATTATAATCATATGTATCTATGTAACATTTAGAAGCATATGTTATGTAATTTTAGAAACTCAAAATGGCTTACCATCAGCAATGAACATCAACACAAACATATTGAGCATAATTTTCTAAAATATAATGGCATTTGTTTAATAAAAACTATTAAATATTATGCAAAATACAAGTTTAACACTATACATGATATCAAATAAGGCATAGTGGACAAGTGACTTGATCTCTTTATTTTACTTTGTGCTCAATTACCTTTATAACATTGATGGCGTAGTTTGATGAAGTCTTGTAACTCCAAACCTAGCTCATTAATTCAATTTTTACTTTTTATCATAAATGACATCAAAAATACTATCTCTATATAATCATCATAAAATAAAATATTGAATGAAATATAGTCAACTAAAATATAAAATGAAATAAAACTACACAATTTCATAAAGTAAATACAAATCAAATCAAATACCAAATGACATAACAAAAAAATGGATCATTTAAATAGTAACATAGGCACATTATTCATGGTCTTTAAATTGGTATATGACATCATTATTATGGATTCATGGGAATACCTAACTAAAATTATCATCTTACAACCACAAACTAATGTTAAATGATACTCCCCTATCTTAGGTAACCATGGCCAGGTATTGTTTATGCATTCATTGGTTGTAGATCATGGAACATGTTGATCTCAAATGATAGAACCTTAAATAAACTTGTTTTCTACCCACCATCTCAACCTTTATGTGAAAAACAAACTTTCTGGATAAAACATGAGGATAATGAGAAATATGCATTACAAAATTTGTTCATGATTGAACACAAACCATAATTGAAAGATCAATATGATGACACAATCATTTCCAATGTCCTAAAAAACACTTATCAAATCATCCCACAAATATAAAACTTATTACAATTCATACCATGCCCCCTCACCAACATCTTTCCAATAGAAGAAAACTCAGATGTTATGGGAGACACTAAAACTTTTCATTAAATACTACCATACCATTACAACTTCAATGTGTTATTAGGTGGTATATAATCCATGGTTTTCTTATCCAAGTAATTTTAAATCTTATATGGATGCCCTCTTAATATTAACAATAATTTAGATTCAAAACAAGAAACTTAGCTAGTGATCATGCTTAAAAAACCTAAAACTACGTTGGCATGGGATTATCATGACATGAGAGGAATACACTTAGATCTATACACCACCACATATATATCAACAAGGAATGTAAACCCAATCACCAACTACAAAGATAGATGAACCCCTCCTATTAAGGACATAGTAAGAATAGAATTATAGAAAATTCTAGATGTAGGATCTCTCTATCCTATATCTAATAGTCAATGGGCCTTGTTATTATGCCAAAAAAGGGAAGAAAATGTCATATTTTCATAGACTATAGGTAACTTAATTCATCCATGAGGAAATATCACTTTCATCTTCCTTTCATTGACCAAGTACTTCACACATTTGTGAGAAATAATTATTTCCTCTTTATTGATGGGTTTAGTGGCTAAAACTAGATCATAGTAGCTCCTAAGGGCCAAGGTAATACTACCTTCATATGTCCTATGTATACCTATACATACTCTATACTACCTTTTGGATTATGTAATGTTTCTTCCACTTTCTAAAGGGTTGTCTTGATCATTTTTTTAACTTGTCTTATGATTGTGTATAAGTTTACATGGATGAATTCCAATTCTATGGGGACACATATGAATAATACATCAAGAATATTGTGAAAGTCCATCAACTTCGTCAAGATAACTAGTTGTCTCTAAGTCATGATAAATTTTATATATTGACATTGTAGATATTACATTAGGCCACCACATCTCACCCATTGGAATAGAGGTATATACTATTAAAATAAATGTAATAAAAACTAGCAACCCCAAAAAATAAAAGGATGTTCAAATTTTCCTAGGACATGTTGGTTATTATCATAGATTTATTAAGTATTTCAATAAAATATCATCACCTTTATTTTTTTTATTTTATAAATGTGATGAATTTATATGGACAAATTCATGTGAACAAGCATTCCATGCACTAAAAAATATACTAGTATCAACTCCAGTGTTATGAGGACCAAATTATAAGTTACCCTTCCATATTCATATAGATTCTTCTAACAGTGTGTTAGGATCTATCCTCAAACAAAAATAAGGATCATTGAGTTATGTCATATAATATATCAAAAAAAATCTTTAATGAGAAAATCTTAACTATATTGTGATGGAAAATAAATTCCTTACAATTTTATATTCCATCAATGAACTCATACATTATATTAAAGGTTATGATGGTTTCATTCACACTGACCATGATGAAATTAGGTATGTAATGAATAAACCAGTAATCAATGGGTGAATATTTAAATGGTTATTACTCTTATATAATTTTGGCATCAATATTGTAGATAGACCAATTAAAGATAATGTAGTCACAAATATTTTATCATGAATAACTTTTCCATAACATGGTATAGTAGTAGATGGTTATTTTCTTGATGAACATATTTTAGTTTTATCAGTTTATAGACATTATTAACTATGTGGTTACAAGAATTATCCCAAAACATTTGTATCCAAAATAGAAACACCACTTTGTGGATAAAATTGGTCCATACTCATGGATCTCAGGGTATCTCTTTCATACATGGTCTAATTTAATCATGTGTTGTTGTATAAGTTAAGATGAAGTAGTTGACATCCTCTGAACCTTGTAGGGGAGATTTTGATGCCAATAGGATGACATACAATATATTAAATGCATGTTACTACTAGCCTACCTTACACAAAAATGCTATCACATATACCTTCCAATGAGATAGATGTCAATGTATGGAGAAACCCACACATTTTACTGAGTTGAGTCTCTAACCCTAATTGGTGTTTAAGCCTTTTTAAAAATGAGGGATTTATTTTGTTGGTTTGATAGATCTAAAGTATAATAAAAAAAGAGTAAGTAATTATATATATACATATTACATAACCAAATGGGTGAAGTGAAAACTTTAACATATGCAAGGGATTAGAAAGTTTCATGATTCCCTATGAAGAGATATCAATAAGATATGGAGTACAAAGAGATATAGTTACAAATTAATAAATGTAATATATATCTAATCTGATTGTAGACTTTGTTCAAGAATATGGAATCATACTATAGACACTCAAAAATTGTACACAATAGCTTTTGATGGTAAACTGCCTCTTGACCTTATCTAACTCCTAACTTAACACATTTAACTAAACCATTTAACTCACCCCTTTTTAACTTGATTTAACCCATTTTATTTTGTCCCCTTAACTACCGATGGTCATCCTAATCATTGATGGTTGTCCTAACTATTGACGGTTAGGTATCCAAGCCTACTTTAATTTTTTAAATCATTGATAGATTTAAAACATCTTGAATTGGCAACTTTATCTCCCTAAACATCAACTTGCTTTTAAAAATAGATTTAATATGTCTTAAATTGGAAACTTTATCCCCTATCAAATTAGTAACTTCCTCCATCCCAATTATCAACTTCATCCTATAAAAGGAGAATATAAGGAAGTGAAATGGATCCATAATCCATAATACTACATCCAATCTCTCTTGCCTACAAGTATCTAGCATCCTATCAACAAGCAAGCAACATTATCATAGACTTGAAGCTCTGTTAGAATCACTTTTGAAAGATGAAGTACTGTCACTCTAGCCAAATTACTTCATCTTTCCACCAACAAGTTTTAGTGTCTTTTTTATCTACAAGTTATTCCTTCCTACTCAAAGATGAGTTCCCATCATCATCTATGTTCACGTGCATAATTTACCAGGTATTCTTTGGCACACCCTATTACTATTTTCATTATTTACTTTCAAAATTAATAAATGAGTGAAAATTGACTAAAACACATGCATAAAAAATATACTATATATCATCCATAATTTAATGGCCAAGTAGAGGTCATGAATAAAGAATTCAAAAATATTCTCACAAAAATAGTAGTGCACCATTAGGATTAGGAATCACATCTTCATGAATCTATATGGGCGTATGAAAAACATAGAATATCATTTTACATATATGAGACAATCTATGGAAATAAATTTGTTCTCCATAGAATTTGAGCTCAAAACCTTAAGGACTACCTAGTAACTTGGCCTAGATTTTTCTAAAACACAAAAGGAGAGAATAATTAAAATTAATGTCATATATGAACTCTAAAGGGAAGCATTACATCATCTAGAAATGGTTATATAATAACAAATTAAATGACATGATAAATTCATCAAGACATAAAAAATTTAACTATAATATTGGGCCTTTGTCTGACTCCAAGAATAAGGACTACAAAGGGAAGCTAAGAACAAGTTTGCTTGGTCCATATGAGATAGAGAAAGTGTTCATAGATGGATCAATCAATATATGAATAATAGATCTAGTAATATTTTCTTTGATGATAAATTTTCATCATCTAAAGTTATACAAAAAAATATTTCAAAAGAGGACTTTATATAGACATCATTGAAAAATAAAGACCCTATATGGATATGGAGTTGTATAAAATAGTGGATTAACACAATTTTTCCAAATATTAGTCCTTGGAGGACCTTATTCAAGTATCAAATAGGAATTATAGCTAACCCTTCATTTCCTTGGATAAAGTATAAGTATGCTTACAAACTTGACCAACCTATTAATTATTTGGATACCAAGGGTTGAATAAACATTCTAACTATATATATAGTCCATTGATCAATTAGAATTAAAAATTTGAAAAAAAGAAAATAATAATAATAACAATAATAACAATAATAATAATGATGATGATGATGATGATGATAATAATAATAATAATAATAATAATAATAATAATAATAATAATAATAATAATAATAATAATAATAATTCAATAATGAAAACCTTCATACCTTGTTGACAGCCCTAGTTAGATAACCAATTCACCAGCTAACCAATGGCTAATTTAAATGCCTTGATTAGAAAAAAACTTGTTGGCTGATAAAGGGAAAAACTAAAAAAATGAAAAAATAATTTTTAGAATTCTTATCTTTGATCATCAACTATATCACTTTTACAATCTTTGTATAATTATTATTAATAAGTTTGTAGTCATCTACAAGTTGTATCTTGATGTTATAAGTTGCATCCTAGTTGCTATAGATTAAGTAGTAGTTATTACAAGTTAAGTCCTAGTTGATACAAGCTGTATTTTAAATGTTGATGGTAGATGTTATAGGATGATTGAAAATATTATAGTAATGTAAATAACTCTACTAGAAGCTAGGTGGATAATTAAAAAAAACATCTAGTTTCCATGGGTTATTATAAAGTACTATAGGTTATTCAAAATAGTGTCATACATTTCACTCATAGCACCCTAAATCCCCTACCCAACTCCTTAATACACAAACCTTTTATTGGCTTAACAACTCCACAATTACTCAAAGGAAGATCACCATGAATTACTTTTCCCTATTATACCTACCTCCATACATTTATTATAAATAACACCTATATGTGATTGACATCAAAATTAGTGTTACTTTTCAAACAATCACCTCCAATTAGTCTTTCTCAAGCATGATTACTAGCCATCTTCTACATGAAGGTATAAGCCTTGGTACATGAAGTTTTAATTCTTTCTCAAAAAAGCTAATAATTTTTATTTTAGGAATTTAAATTCATTCGACCATATGCCCATTCTGAATTAAACATGACCAATCCATTGCAGTCATCAATATCAATCTCCATTCCAACCAAATAAAGTATCCTTCACTAAAAACTACATGACTATTCAAACAAGTTATAGATAAATATACAACCACAAAAAAAAGAAAAAAATAAATTATTGGTAAACTAATGTGTAATAGGTAATTATGGCATTCCTTTCTAAAATAATTGCACTTTTTTAATAAAGCATTCGTAATTATGTAATCATGACCATTTAAGTATTTTTTCCATTGTTACAAGTTTAACCTATGGAAACATATTTCCTTTTGAGAATCCTTATAAATCAAACTCCTTAGATATAATTCCAATCCCATCAAATCATAATAATCCCTCCTATATAATTAACCACATTCAATCTTTCACTCGAGGGTGAGTCAAATGGCATTGGGAGATTTCCATAAAAATTTGCATGATTCAATATAAATTCTATGAGCACATGGAATGTCCCATCATGGAATATATAGTCAATCAAGCATATAATATGGAGTAAATTATTGTTTATATCACAAAGGGAAATATGGTAATTATGAAATGATAAGTACCAAAATCCATCACAATTGACCATACAATGCAAACATTCTAAACCCTTTGATTTATTCTACTATCTAGAAAACACTTCTTTATTTCAAGAAAGATACTTCAATAAAAAAATGGGAGGATGTGTGCTTATGAGAGAACCTACATACCTCATACCATTAATAATAATAAAAAATATTATAAATATATATCAATTCTAGGTGGATGGATTACTTCAATAAATTAATATGGTATGGTGATCAAATTGCCAAAGAATATGCATAAAACCTTTGTGGGTGATGTAGCTACTATCTAAGTGATACAATTATAACTTACTAAAGAGATATTAGAGGATTTAAAAAAATTACCACTCACAAGGGAATTATGGCAAAGGAAATCCAATGTTGTTATATAAAGAGACATATTTTTCATAGAAGGTGTGTAGTTATAAGCCTCTAACTAGAACACAATATTTTATTCACTACCTTTACTATGGGAAGAAGTTTTTATTTATTTTTTAAAATATTTAACCTAAAAATTGAGACATTCCATGCTATATGTATTTAAATTCAATATCCTCCATCATCTAAGGCATGGAAGAAGGGTAAATGTTCCCAATTTTTTATTGAACATGCTAAGGAGGATGGTCGAATAATATCATAAGGGAAAGACAAAATCCTTGTCCCATCATTATCTAATTCAATTTAATGTGTATAAATGTATAAGGGATCAAAGTCCCAAATAACATGGGAAGCATTATTAACATTACAACAACTTCTAAATAAGGAACAACAAGGCAATGAGGTAACTAGACAAGAAGTAGTAGTAGAGGAATGAGGACATGAAGTAAGGGAAAGACTAAATATAAGGAGGAAGCTAATAATAAACCCCACTTATTTAAATTCCAAATATAGAGGAGGGAAACTAGCAAAGGAGGATATAATTGAAGATATCCCCTCCACATCAAGACCTAAAATGAGGTAAAGGGTACCACCTTTTGGTCCTATAAGACAATCATAAATAATTAGAATAAAGGTATACAAACAACATTTTCATATGCTCCCTTATGTTATCCACATCAAAAGTGGGGGAACATCTTAGGAAGAAGAAGAACCCAGTGAAGGAGTTCAAATTTTTAGTAGCTCTAGACAAGGAAACTCTACCTTATTTAGATCTAGGTTCACAATGTTTGGTGAAATGGAGTATTGGTGTCCTTCACTAGATGTAGTAGAAGGAGATATTCCAATATAAAAATAATGAGATAATGTAGAAAATTATTAAATGGAAGAATATTACACTAGTAGGGAAGAATAAAAAGAAACCCTTATTCAACTAAGAAAATAAGTAGACCAAAAATTGATAGAATCCCTATGAGAAATTGAAACCCTTGAGGCATGAATTAAGGAACTAGATAAAATGAGAATGATTTGGACATGTTGGCTAGATTAGAAGAGGTATAAAGTGAACACATTCAATCACCTATAACATGAATCATAATATAATAATCTCATATGTCTATAGGACACATTGAGAACACTTTTTCATCCATTTATACATAGACATATAGGCCAAATCAAGAAGGACTATTAATGAAAAGGGATGCTAGGATCAAAACCATGTAAATTCATTGGTATATTTAGTTTAACCAGTTAAGGGATGAAAATAAGGCTTTAAATAAAAATATAAAATAAGCTGAGTCATAAATCACAAACTAAAGGAGAAAGAGCATATGAGTTAGCTAATTATGAAAACCATGGACTGTAAATGACCTAGAAGGGTGTATGCCATATATCTTAAGAGCAATGGCTAAAATTTTAATTTATGGGGATATAATGTGCCCTACCCAAACTAGTAAGTGAACCTAATTCCTTATTGATATGCATTGTAGTATCACTCCTAAATATCAAAATCAACTCTTTGAATTATATATGCATAATTATGTTGTTCTTATTGACCTAGAATCAAACCCAAATTTTTATTTAGGGGATATAATACTTAGGTATTTATATTATTATCTTGTTGATGAGATAAAATATGTACATAACTATGATAATATCATGAGAAATAAAAAGAGATCATATTAATTATTATAGGGGAAGCCACTAGTCCTAACATAATAAAAGTAGATTGGATTAAATTGATGAATAAAATACAAGTCGATATAAGAAATATAATGGATAAAATAGAAGTGCAAAGCTAGTATTTGACATTGATGACACAAACTTCCCAATAATCCTTCATTTTGTATAACTAGATGGAATGAGCTTGCTCCAAAATTTTAGAATAAGGATCCATTCTCAAGATACAATTTTAGTTTTGTTCTTAAGAGGGTCACTAAATACATTGAGGTTGTAAGGAAAAAGATATTAAATTGGATATACATAATATATCAACCTCATATTTTATGTTTCCTCATTACTAATTAGATAGGAAGGGAACATAGTGATGAATATGTTGCAGAAAGGAGTTAGAAAAATATAGAGAACAACTTTGGGTTTTAATAGAAAATAGGGGAAAGTTCATCAAAACCATTTGATTTCAAAATTATGTGTTTCTATGTGTAGAGGTTTTAGTTACTCGATGACTAAAAAAGTTTCAATTATAGGGTGTGATGAGTCAATAAATTAACCATTGAATAGCCTCATATAAATTATTTTTATGATTCATTTCTACCAATATTAAGTACATAAATTTTTATTTTACACTCTTTTAGAGTCAAGGTATTGACCTTTTTGTGACATCTACCATTAGCAGAGTTACTATCAGAGAATATTTATTAAGATATAAACATGGTTTAAGGTTAAGATAAAAATAACCAAGGAAACTTTACCCCTATGGCATAAAATGTTAAGGTGATTAATTTAATTTTGGGAGTTTTGGGGACTATCCAAAATCATCTTGAATATCAAGAAAACCATGTCACTAGCCTATTGGGAAATCATAATCATTAACTGAAAGACAATCATCAATTAAAACTAAAACCTATGGAGGATAAGTGTCCCTTAAATTAGGGCATGAATCTAATCATATGAGAACTCAATAAGGTTGATGAGTTAGATAAATTAATCATTGAATGACCTCATAGAACCTATTTTGTTGATTCCCTTCCTTCAATCCTAAATACATAAATTTGTCTTTTGTAATCTTTTCTATCAAATAGTACTAGATGAATATGATGTGAACTCTTTGGTGTTTTATGTTTAAATTTTTAATTTTATGAATAAGTTTGCATCATGTAATTTCATTACTATTTTGGATCTACTACTAATTTGGTGTATACATATATCAAGGAATAGTTATGAAGTATTAGGAACAAATAACTAATCCATAGACACTAGGTAAGCTAACTCATAGAAAATTTATAATTTATCCAATTTAACCTATATAAACTAGAAATGCATCTAGTGTATCACATATAAACTATAGAATATGTTTTTTTTAACTCATAAAAACTATATAATGGTTTTCCCAACTTGTAGCAGAACTATAACTATTAATTGTAATGTTTGTTGTTACCCCTATTGAGATGTAGTGGTTATAAAAACATGGATAACAAAGATTATAGTATAATTAAAAGTAGATCAATATCAAAATGAATCATTTACACTCTTTTCTCTATGGTCCATGCTTCTCAACTATTGTATCCATTCAACCAACTTCTATGTTCTCTGTTATAACTTATTAGTCTATCAATTATCTTAAGTAGGTTGCTTTCATAGATTTTATGAATCAGCTATGGTAAAAGACAAATTATCTTGTAATTAAATAGTAATAGCTAAAAACTTTCCTTTTATATTAATGAGGATATATCATGGCATAGAGTCCTAATGGAGTATTGAATATTAAATAGGTAATATTGAGTGAAGATAAGAGTCACATTTTAAAGCTTTTATAATCTTTGTTATATCAATACTTACATTACTATAGGTTCATTAATGCAATAATAAGTGATTTGAAGTGGATTATTCATACTCAATGGAATGATTGGACTTCAAATCTGATCAAGGAGGGGCCCATTGAAATGATTTTGGGTGAAGATCTTGATCCATCAATTAGTTATTATGTTTGTTGTGTGATCATTTATAGTTTCAATTTTGTGCGTGTGTTTTCGGAATTCATAAGTTTAATTCAATAAATTTATTGGTATTTTTTTTATAATTATTAATTATGTATTAGTAAGCTTCCAAAAACATAAATTAACAAATCAATTACTTTTATCAATTCATTTCTTACAAGTGTAATTTCATTTATTGTACTTTCATTTCATGAAATTTACTTTATGCAAGTGTGTTTCCCTAAACACAACCTATAACTTCACAACTTCCAAAATAACTAATATTGCATATATAGTGTTGATATCTTTCCAAATACATGCTCTAGTTTGATAATTATTCAAAGTAGAAATATTAATAAATCAAGTGACTTTCTTATCCCATCATTAATAGGTAAGGTTTCACACAAGCATTGATCAAGTGCATCATTTTTAATTAGTGGTTTAAATATTCTTGTCAAAGGTGTTGCTTTCCTTATACGCACTAAGATTTTACACAATAATATTTATGATAATTTATGCCTTAATTATCCCTTTTCATTATATCTATATTTCACCCCATGTAATAAGTTTTACTAATTACCATTTTAATCTTCCCACGTAATTAAGTTTCATTAACTATTATTTTACTTGCATAATCAATTTTAACTAATTATCAACAATGAATCTCTAGAAAAATATACAAAATCATAATAAAATTAAATGGTTTAAACTCCCTGCTAACTCCCTCATAGTCTAAAATATATTTAACAACTTAAATCCTAGTTTAAGCCCATGGTTGAAATAACTACAATAGCCTTTGGTAAAAATAGGCCAGTCTTGATCCCCATGATCGACATGGATTCGATAGAATCGATGTCTATTTAACCACATACTTACCTAGAGTAAAGGACTATGATGTTACACTTGAATGTTTAAGTTTTTTTTTTAGATGACTATGAGATAATTTCCCACCTATTAGAAAGCCATGTTGCCATGTTATCCCCTCAACATCTATCCAAAGATCAGAAATCACCTTATCAACTTCATAATTATCAAAAATTTGGAGTACTATTAAGGTAAGTACATTATGGTTATTTCAAACAATTATATCTATCTCTGCTCTATTTCATGTTCTTATTTATCACCCTTATCATCCCTAGACTATCATAAACTATCCTAGATCTCACCAAACCAATATTTTGTCTCCTATTTTCAAAATATTGTCTATACTGTTAGAATCAATGTCGATTCACAAAAGTGACATCGATCCATATTTAAAACATTCTTTGTTTGAAATTTGAACCTATTTATATTAGCACTTATAAATTAATCTTAATCATTTGTTTCCTAAACCATGGTTTTCACTTGTAGATGACATTGCCTAGAGTTTTGCATGAATTTATCACCATTTGTGATTTAGAAGTTATCCCATATCCTTTCTTTGTTGACCAAAGTGATATTGATTTTGAATTAGGTCTCTGTGCAATTTTATTTTTCCCTACCATAGAGGCCATTTTTGATTAGTTAGAAATCATACAAGAAGACTAATAATTTGTTGAAGCCTATTGGCATGATCATTTTGCTAGTCTCAATGAAATGGATGTAGATAAATTTAAATTACTTCAATTTCATATTCATATCATTGTATACATATTGTAATTTCCTTTACTATTTTAATCTATTTAATTACTTCATAAAGTGGGCTGACATCCTTTTTAGGAAGTGTACCACTTCTTGGGACTAGTCTAGTACTAGGGAACCCACTAACATATTCTATTAATCATTTGTTTTTTCAAATGTTATTATGTGTGCAGGTAGTCCTTCCAAGCTAAAAAGGAACTCCTACATTCATTGGATCAATGGTGTGCAATCTTTCCAATCAAAAGTAAGCCTTAAACCATGTATTTTAATTTGAGTTTTTAGTAGTATATTTTATAAATAAATAAATGAAAATTACTTAAACATTATGGCACACTCAGTGGGACCCTTTATAGGCCTCATTATTCTTGATTTTTCATCCTAGTGTTTTTTTGTTTATTACATTTATTAAAAAAAATTCTTCATTTTCATTCAAGAAACAAAATCAAATATATATATGTTTGTGTGTGTGTGTGTGTGTTACTTTTTTTTGAAATAAATTGTTTTTTCATTTTGCCTATTTAAATAAGTGCACCTAGTGTAATTAGGAGGATTAATTCACCATTTACTTACACTCCTTTTTTCCACACACTACCAAATCATAATAATATTATAATAATCAATCAAACAAATCTTACCTAGGTAGACCCACTTGGATTTCATCACCAAGAATAAAACTGACTCGATGTTCAAGCTAAGTATAAATAATTAGTTGGTAGTATAAATGCTAAGTTCCCAACACCCTTATTATTTTAGGGTTGTGAAGTGAGTGGGCAGGCCCCAATACTAATCCATGTACTACCACCAACATAGATTCAAGCCTCATTGTACCTTCATGCATATCAAGGATTTCATCTTTAAACAAATATGAAACTAGACTTGGCTTACCTATTCTTAGGACCATTGCTTGGCCAATTCCTTGTCACATTCTAATGTATTTTTTAAGAAAATTAAAAATACTTAAGTACATTTAAATAGAGTGTGTGATTTATCCTCACAAAAAAGAGAATCAAAATAAGTTGTGTGTTTTTACATTTTATTCTTTGTTTTTTTTTTAAATTTTAGTACTACATGGTTGTAACATGATAATAGTCACAAAGATAAATAAATTCACTTCATTCATATTCCTCAATGAAATAATATCCAAGCCCTATATACCTCTCAAATCCATCAGGTACATTCTCCCTCAATTTTACCCATAGGTTTATCCTAATTTTACAAATATATTGGATAACAATCTAATTTCCCTAAGTCATTAACTTACTACACAATCTATAAGAATTCCTAATTCCCCTTAAGGCCAATCTTCCCAATTTTTCTATGGCATGCCACCATAAACATATGAAGGGTATATAGTGCCCATGGTTTCCTCTTCTATCAACCCACCACCTCTAATAGGCTCTAATACTAGCATGCCACAACCTGTAGATACCTAACCACCATTAGAGTCTAGTATCCCCTCTACAATTGTTATTCAAACCCAAAATATTATTATACCACAACTCAGGTCTAATCAACCACAATCTCCCATGATTCAAAATTTAGTAGTCTCTATCCATGTGACTCTACCTTTGATCTAAACACATGTAACCTTGAGTCCCTAACACACCACTAAATCACCACCATCCACATAACAAATCCCCCCAACTCAAACTCTCTAATATTAAATCCCCTTAACCATTCAATACCATATTCCATTACAACCCCTTATGACTATTTATCCTAACCCATCCCAACAATAAAGTCTACCCCTACTATTCCCATAATATGTAACTACATCTTGATTTACCATTACCACTTATATTGGTTATTCCCTTTAATATTCACTTCCAACTTTGCTTCCTCCTTATCAACATTTACAAAAAAATGTTTTAGGAGATATCCCTCAATACAATGCCTAGCCTAACCTCATGCACATATTCATGGATAGGATGGTGGACTTATAAGATTATACCTTAGGTTAAAATAACATTTTTATGTATGAACAAATATATAATGAACCTATTAACCTTACCATTCCAATTAGGCCATAAACATCATAGTGGGAACTTCCTAATTTTATAAAGTTTCAAAATAAGGAAGACCCCTGACAACATATTAGTGCATTTAGGCATGCATGTTACCTTATATCCCATGATAATGACCACATTTTAAGGGATTCCCCTATGTTTCTATTTATACCAACTCTAGATTGGTATATCTCTAACCCTCAACATTCTCTATTCTCCTTCAGATAATTAGTTAAAACTTTCTTATAACACTTTTTAATTAAAATCATAAGGAAAGTAACCATCAATGACCTCAAAAACATTATATAATTTTAATATGAATCCATTTTGGATTTCATGTCTAGGTGGTGAGGCCTTATAAATCAATTAACATTTTACCTTCTTTAACCTAAATTGATTGAGTTGTTTTTGAGGTCATGCATAAAATATATCTCATCCATGCTATAAGTTAAATCATTTAAAACATTTTAAAAATCTTTTATCATGGCTTGTAAGCAATAAATGTGAGCCTTAAAATAAGTAAAGGTTAAATTTTAGAATAATAATTTTAAACCTAATCTTTCCAAAGGGACCAATAATCCTAAGCCAAAAATCAAAACTAATTTTATTATCCTAAATTATGATCCTCCATCAACAACAAGCCAACCAAGCTCTTCTCAGACATAATCATAGAGAAACTTAACATGATTTACACCTAGGCAATACATGCCCTTAGGGGAATCTTATACTACTATTTTGGATAAACTAATAAAAGCAGTGATTATTGAACTCCCTTTGATCAGACTTATTGATGACTCTCAAATGAAACCTAATTAGTTTAAAGAGAGTGACTTTTGAACTTACCATCATGTACCTAGTCACAACATCAATATATGATGTTATTTAAAAAGCCTATTCTAAAACTGCATCAATCAAAGGGAAATACAATTGGATAATCTAAATGCTCCTTAGAACCAATCCCTTGATATCTATGGGTATCCATTCCCAAATCATCCATCCTCATCTAATTATGTACAAATAATTACATGAGACACCCTAGATCAAGATGCCCACATAATAAACATTATTCATGATAAAATTATACCTAAATAAGTTGATAATACACTTGAATCATCTTCCAAAATAGCAATAATACCAAACCTCTTTACATGAGATACTTTTAAACCATTTGAACTGGATAAACCCATTTATACCATCCACCCAAGCCTCCCCAATCTCATTACATGAGATCCTCCATAAGAAGGGTCATCCAAACATACTACAAATCACCCATGAAAAGTGGAGGATAAAAGGTTACTCCAGCCACATCAGATAAGTGCTTTAGTATGCCAAAGGTTAAAGCTTTATAACACCCACCTATAAGTCTTGAAATCCCATAAACATCTAAAAATTAGAACCCTCATAAAATTACCCCCATAACCCCTGACTGTGCTCAAAAAGGGAAAATGACTATGCCCCAAGGTCAAACTAAGACATCCATATTAGGACCCCATCCTTCCTCTAAACTGAATATCATAATTACATAATCGTATCTCAAGGGATCTACGCTAGCTCAAAAACCTTTGCCCATTCTACCAACACCAAGACCTCATATTAACCCTACAAGTGTTTATTATCCCTAAAACATATCTAAAATACCCTCACCACCCATTAAAACGACTCATATAACCAACACAAAAAATCAAAGTATAAGAGTAAAAATGATCTTAAAATTGATACCCTAAAAAATGACAAAACCACACCAAGATCCTTTGTGAGGATCCTATTCCACCATCCTTGATCAAAATCTACAAACTTATATTATCACTTTACCTCCTATCAAACCAGTTAATCCTTGTATCCAAAAACCAACATGGTATAGGGAAACAAGTTGTGCTTTTACCATAGGATACCTAGACATGATACTAAGAGTTACAATGCTCTCAAAATCATAATCTAGAATCTTATAGATGAAGATGATCTCTTAATTGAATAACCTTGCGTTAATCCCCCCATCAACCCAAACACTAAAAACACAACCATCCTTGAGACTAATAAATAAATATCCTAAATCTATTACAAGGAAATTCAAAACAAACATCAAAAATCATGATTAATAGTCTCAAATCCATCCCTGATCAACCCCTTTCAAACTTACCCTTGAGACCTTCAAGTACAAATAACTCTAGAACCTCAACAAATATCCCAATGTTTCAAATTGATATGATAAACATATCCACATGGTCTCAAATGTAGGTCCCCAAATCCCAAATTCTAAATAAAGCCAAAGTTTCCATTGCAAAATCTCATGTCTCAACCATAGAAACCTCTAAACCCTCCACTGTAAAACCAAAAATATCCTTTCTAGGGAAAGCACAAAAGAATAATTCCTTGGAGCTAATATAGATATTGGTTTTAAATCAACTCCATCAAAACCCAGTCAATATGTCCCTATATGAACTCAATGAGAATTCCCCACAACATCATCAAGCCATGATAAAAACACTTCAGGCCATCCAAGTATAGCCTAATGCACCCCAACATCTGGTAACATTCATTACAAATTTGTAGATGGATTCATATGTTAATTTTAATGATTCAAAAATAGTCCTATTACCATATTAAGACCAATACCCACCCCTATTCATCACCACTCAAATTAATCAAAGTTGGATCAAAAGAGTTATGATTAATAATGGGGCTAACATTAACATTATCTCCTCACATGAATTTAATAAACTCTAACTTCCAAAAACATTTGTGGCCCAATCCTAGCCATCTTGTGATCTTTCAATGATATAGTGGCTCCTACTTTAGGAACTATTTTCCTCCCTATCTGAATTAGTTCTCATATCCTTCATGAGTTATTTTACATTATAGAGGGAGAGTTTTAATAAAATATCCTCTTAGGGCATCCTTGGATCCATGCTATGCAATGTGCTCCATCCACCTTACACCAATGTATCAAATATGATCATAAGTTCTAAGTCCATATCATCCCACCTAATCCTCATCCATTCAAAACCTATAACCTAACCTTTCAACCTAATGATGTTATATTCCCCCTAAAAAACACAACCCCATAACTATCATCCAGTGAAGCATAAACTAGTCAAACAATCCCTTCATCATGAATCCCTGATAAGGATTCCCTTAAATCCATATCCCAATAATTATCGATATGAGAGTATCAGTTATTGACACTTATCACCCTTCTTACTCCTTAATAGTATGGGCACTTAGATAAATAATGTACCTATAAGACTAACCTTAGAGATTTTATTTATTTTGGTCCTTATTACCTCCATAGTCATTTAGTTTATGAGGGGGTTGATCAATCCTCTTCATGTCTTAATATCTAATTTCACACCAAACCATTCTCCTCAAATTTATTTTTCTTGTACAAACTACATTTTTCTCAAATTTACTTACAATGATGTGCCTAGAAAGGCTTTGGTATGGGACATCATGAACAAGGACCACATGATGACATGCTTGGAGATTTTATGAAACCCATGAAAAACATGGTCTTGGGTTTAATAAAATTATTGAATCTATTTCTAAAGTCACCCCTTTATCCAATCCCAAATAAAATATCATATTTTTACCATCTAATGTTTCTTCTAAGATATACAATGTCATTTACATCCCCCCTAACTTTTTTTTAGTTAATATTGTCAACCTAGAACATCTCACATCTCATGGTAATGGAAAAACTAAATCCATTTCCCTTACCTACCCTAATATTATATAAGAATATTATTAAAGCATCCCCATTCTTTAGTGTCAAGATGATGATTCTATCTTAACTTATTTAGGCACAGAAAACTCACACCTAGATAATTCTCTTCCAGATGAAACATATAGTCTTTTTAATGAAGCTACCATAGATATTAATATAGGATCTTAGGATGCCTCACACATTGTTAAAGTTATTAAGTCTTTAGACCATAAGGAACATCAAGAATTCACCACATTCTTAGAAGAGCATAGAGAGGCTTTTGCTTGGTCATATAGTGATATGTCAGGTATCAGCCCTACTATCATTGTTCATAATATTATCACCATACCTAAATCCAAATAAATTAAGAAAAAACTATCAAATATGCATCCTCACATTGATCTCTTAGTCAAAGAAGAATTATAGAATATCTTATCCATTAATTTCATCCAGATAGTTGATTACCCTCAATGGGTGTCCAATATTGTGTTTGTCATAAAGCCTAGAGGGGAACTCTAACTCTATACCAATTTTCAATACATCAACCTCACTTGTCCTAAATATGACTTTACTCTTCCTAACATCAATCAATTAGTGGACCCAATAGTTGATCAACAAATGTTATCACTTATGAATGTATTATTTGGATATAATCAAATCCTTATCACCCTAAAGGACCAACATAAGACTTCCTTTATTACCCCTTGGGGAATTTTTTTATATAAGATTATGCCTTTTGGACTAAAACACATAGGAGCCACTTATCAAATAGCCATGACTTATATTTTCATGATATAATCCAAAAAATCATTGAATATTATGCGGATGACCTCCTTGACAAGTCAAAGCTTGGAAAAGACCATATCTTTCTTCTTAAAGTAATCTTTGACCACTTAATCCAATTCTGTGTCCTTCTCAACTCTAAAAAGTGTTTTTTGGAGTCTTAACTAGTAAGATCCTAGGTATTATCATCTCCATTCATGGTATATAGGTTGATCCCACTAATATTAGGGATATTATAGATATTCCACCCTCATCCAACTTTAAGCAACTTTGTAGCCTATACGTAAAATTGCAGTTTATTCACCATTTTATCTCTCAATTATCTAATCGATGTTAATCATTCCATCACATTTTAAGGAAAGATACCTGGTTCATCTAAGACTCTAATTGTTAAGAAGCCTTTGAAGCTCTCAAACACTATCTCCTCTAATTGCCGATTATTATTCCTCCCAAAGAAGGGTGACCTTTCTTCTTATATAATTCAGCCATAGATCATGCTCTAAGGATTATGCTTGCCCATCATGATGATAAACACAAAGAACAAGTACTTTATTACATAATTCATACTCTCATTAAATATGAGACACACTATACACATACAAAAAAACTATGTCTGGCTTTGGTTTTTATAGTTTTTAATCTTTGCCATTATTTACTTAATCACAAGACCTATGTAATCATGAACACTGATCCCCTTAATTTTATGCATTTAAATCCTTACCAAAATTAGTGTATGATCATATGGCTTATCCTTTTAGCCAAATTTAACCTTGATTTTATCCATAAAAATTCAGTTAAAGTCCTTATAATTGTTGATCAATTAGTTAATGCACCTCTTATAGGTGGTCAACCATATAATTTTGAATTCCCTTATGAATATATCATTTCTAAATCCCACATGGATCCAAATGTGAGTTTGGAGGGGGAATTGGAATCATTTTGATACCTCTAGAGGGAAATCCTATACCTTTATCTTTAAAATTCAATTTTGACTACACTAATAGCATGACAAAATATGAAGCCTTTAGCATAGGTCTTCAAACTACTTTAACCATAGGCATTTAGTCACTTAGTAGCTATGGGTATTCTTAGTTGGTAGTTAATTAGATCAATGACATGTATCAATATAATAATGACATCCTCCAAAAATATAAAACATTAGAAAATTAGCTATTATCCATCTTTGATCTCTATGCCATCTAAGCCACTCCTCGATCAACCAACAAATTTGTCGATACCATGTCCTCCCTAGATTCCTTTATCCCATCCTCTCATAAATCTAAAGTTTTTATCCTCATCCATAAAATAAACCAACCCTTTTATACTAGAACTAATCTTTCTTCTATCCACAATGTGTAAGAAAATCACTTAAATCTATGGTACATGTAGACATTTGATTATTTGTCTAAAGGTATTATCCTTCCTAATCAATCTAATAATGGTCAATGTTTTTTTTAGAAGGAAACCACCCATTATGTTATACTAGGAGGTGTCCTCTATAATCAAGGATTTGATGGTCTTCTCCTTTGATGTATCCATAATTTTAAGGCTACCCTAATAATCAAAGAAACACATGATGGATTTTGTGGTGGACACTTTAGTGGTCTAGATGTTGCCAAGAAAATTTTATGAATGGGTTATTATTGGCCCATTATAAATTGGGAATATTGTGAATATGTCAATAAATGTGTAAAATGTCAATAACACACTAACCTATCACACATCCCTAGTCATGCATTATAGGTATCCTGAGACTTTTGGCCATTTTCTCATTGGGGGATAGACCTTATGGGACAAATTTATCCCATCTATTCCTAGTGACATAGTTTTATCATTAACACCACCAAATATTTCACTAAATGGGTGGAGGTTATTCCCCTTATTTCAGCCAAAGAAGACAAGATCATTGATTTTATTAACTGTCATCTTAATTGTCACTTTGGTATTCCCCAAAAAATCATTATAGATAACGAAAAATATTTTAAAAATAAACAAGTCCAAAGACTCTATGATATTTTTAACATTAATCAGTTTTTTTATTTGCCTTATTATCCACAAGACAATGGACATTTTGAAGCATATAAAAAGACCCTTATCAAAATCCTAACCAAAATAGTCAATAAGGTTGCGAAGAACTAGAATTTTCACATTCCTTTCACTATATGGTCTTATCGCACTAGTATTTGAACCCCTAAGGGTGTTACCCATTTATTTTTGGCTTATGTCATAGAATTCATTCTCCCTCTATAAATACAAATTTCCTCTCTTCAAATTTCTCTTAAAGACATTATTTCTGAAGAGGGTTATCATTAAAAGAGATTAGCATATCTTGAAATCTTAAATGAGAATCGATTTCCATCCCTTGATCATCTCCACATATATCAATAAAGGATAAAATGTGTATATAATAAATATTTAAAATAGTAATATTTTAATATTGGCAACCTTGTCCTTAAAGAAAATCAACATGTCATAAATATGGAAAAATGTAAGAGAGGAACTTTTTCTCCAAATCGGATTGGACCATATATTATTACTCATAAATATAAATCTGGGGCATATTGTTTTCCCTCTATTGAATGAAAACTAGAATGTGAGCCTCATAATGCTTTAAATTTTCATCATTTATATTATTAATAAACACAAAACAAATTACAACCAGCATAGGTTCTCCTCTTTTAGTTTAAAAAAACTAAAACCACACCTCCTATCACTTGAAAAATACTTAATAATGATAAATAATCATGTGGATATCTAAAAACATACCTACTCTAACCTTAAATATGAACACCTTAGCTATATTCATATCATGTTCTAAATGGACAAGCTCTGCTTGTAACAAGAAGGAGCCCCAAATCATTATTTTCTTTAAATTTCTCACTTTAAAAAAATTATTTTAGGGATGGAAATATCATCTTGTGTAAACAACTTGTTCTATAAAATTCATCCTAGGTTACCTTAATCCAAATCAATAATTTAGGATTAAAAAAAACCTCAATCAAAGGGAAAAATTATAAACTATTCCCTTGAAGAACAATTATTCATAAAAAGGCACAAAATCATAGACTAGTCCCTTAAAGGATATTTATGCAAGCATATATCCTAAATTATGGACCACTCCCTCGAAGGATGGATATCTAAAGTAGTAAATACATTATATAACTTCTTACATTGATCATATTTTTATAAATCATGCCTCTAAAATAAAATCCCTAAATGAAAATCCAAAGTATCCAAAGAAAGCTTCCCACATTGATTGGCTTTCTTAAAAGTCATAAACTTTCCACATTGATTAGTTTACATAGAAAATTCTAAGGTTAGCCTTAAAGCTTTGAAACACAAGATGAGACTTATATTCCTAAAAAAGTGAGATTTGACCTACATCATTTGAAAATAAAATTCATATTAATTCCCTTCTAAGGGGTCTTGAACTTAATTGACAAAGAGTTGTTAAGAGTACTTATTAACAATAGACAAAACATGCACATGTAGATGCATTAAATTGTTTATCTCTAGTTAGGGTTTAAGCCAATAAGGAGTCATGAAAACCTCCTTTATTCTTACCATAATCATTAATAAATTAAATAAATTTAATCAAATTTTCCATCATTTAATATCACTATCTATCCATAAATCCCATAAAATTCAAATGATAAAATCATTAATCATTATAAAATAATAACATTTTTATATTAAAAAATTTAAAATACATCCTTTTCTATCATTATATAAATCACATATTAAATATATAACCTTAGAAAAAATTAAAATGAATCTCATAATCTAAATCCATAAGCCACATCACATCAGCACATAAACTAAATAGATAGATTATAATCATATAATGCATCACATAATAATGATCAAAAATCAAGAATCTATACATAATGCATACATACATACATACATACATATATATATATATATATATATATATATATATCATATTCATTTTACTGAGTAGCTATATTTTACTCATTATACTAGCAAGAGAGCCATATTGTATATTGTTACACTTTTAGAACTTAGATGATTTCATGATATATAATTTATATATCATGAAATCATCTAAGTTCTAAAAGTGTAACAATATACAATATGGCTCTCTTGCTAGTATAATGAGTAAAATATAGCTACTCAGTAAAATGAATACGACTCAAATGGATGCTCTTATTTCCTCCACCCCCTCCTACATCTATTTATCTAATAAGAATAGACATTGATCCCTATGTAGTTTTGAACTAGTGTCCAAATCCTAAATCACACAAAAAAATCAAAAAAAACTTAATAACAATTAAAACCTACATCATCATGTAACCTCTACCTCCTCCTCTATTTGTTCATGTTAGCCTCCATCATCTATAAATATCAAAGATGTGTAAATGGATGTCAATTTTTTTACTCTCATGAACATGTCTTGATTGAAAATGAACACCTAACACATTAAGATTACTATATATAGACCCTAGTATTCAATGTCAATTCTCTTAGGATTGGCATTGATTATGTGTGATCGACATCAATCCATATAGATTAGTGTCAATTGACTCTATTTGGATTATTTTTTACTTTACTTGAAAAATTTTGCATACCTCTAGCCTTGATCCAAGGCCACCTAAGTTATATTTGTTAAAACTATCCCATTACTTATTACCTTATAGTACCGACTAGTGAACATAGACCCCTTATTGGTCCCACAACCTCTAAGAGGCCTGAACTCACTTAAGAGCGTATCCCCCATAGATCTTGAGTTTTTACCTGATCTTGGAAATAACCATCTCTAGGCATCACACATATCCCAAGCATACTAGAAGATTTAGTCGTCACATCCTATCTTTTGTTCTCTTGATTTCCTTTACTTGTAACCATTTATTCATAGTTTTGGTAATCCATTACTTGTTTTCCTTTGGGCATATTATATATCCTACATCTTGTTAGTGCCAAATTTTACTTCATTACTACCCTTGTAGATTTGACACTCATTTTCTATCTCTCATTTCCATTACCACCTCATTCTAAACCCATCACTACCTTATCATCCTTTGTTGGCTCCTAGTTTGAGGAGTGATACATCCTTACATACACCTAGGTAATTAGAACTATCTTAGTTTTTGTCTCGTGGTAGGTTATTACAAACTGCTCAACAAAAAGGGGAAAATGTAGGCACTAAGATTTTGCACAATAATATTTGTGATAATTTAGGTCTTAAGTCCCCTTTTTCATTCCATCTGTATTTCACCCCATAATTAGTTTTACCAATTATCATTTTAATTTTATCCCACATAATTAAGTTTCACTAATTACTATTTTACTTGTGTAATCAATTTTAACTAATTAGCAGTAATTAAACTCTAGACAAATATACCAAATAATAATAAAAGTAAATTGTTTAAACTCCATAATAACTCCCTCATATTCCAAAATATTTTTAACTTAAATCTATGTTTAAACCCATGGTTTAAACAATTACAATATTCTTGGTTAAAAATAAGCTAGACTTGGTACCGATCACTATGATCAATGTTGATTTGATAGAATCAACATCAATATAACCATAGACTTGCCTCGAGAAAAGGATCATGATGTTATACTTAAACATTGAAGGAATGTTTATGATATGACTACCTAAAAATTGCTCACATGTTAGAAATCCACGTTGCCACATTAACCTCTCAGCATTTATCCAAAGATAAAAATCACCTTATCAATTTTACAATTATTACATATTTGGAGCATTGTTAAGGTAAGTACCTTTTGGTTTTTTCAATCAATTCTATTTTTATCTATTCTATTTCATGTTCCTTTTTATCACCCTCATCATCCCTAGACAATCCTAAACCATCTTAGATCTCACCAAAACAATCCTTTATCTCCTATTTTTAAAATATTATCTATACTATCAAAATCAATGTCAATTCAAAAAATTGACATCGATCCTATAGGATCAGCATCGATCCCTATTTAAAATATTACCTATTTTCAATTTTAACCTATTTTTATTAGCACTTTTGAATTAATCCTAATCATCCACTTCCTAAACCATGGGTTTCACCTGTAGATAACATTGCGTAGACTTTCACATGAAGTTATCACCATTTGTGTTTTATAAATTATCACATAGCCTTTCTTCACTGACTATATTGATATTGATTTTGAATTAAGACTCTATGAAATTGTATTTTCCCCTAACATAGAGGCCAATTTTGATCAGTTAGAAATCATACAAGAAGATTAATATTCTGCTGAAGTATATTAGCATGATAATTTTGCTAATCTCAATGAAATAGATGTAGATTAATTTTAAATTAATTAAATTTCATATATGTATCATTGTAT